>JARHVA010000566.1:4830000-5050000 GCA_037957365.1 Torreya grandis | reverse complement strand
ATACACAATGACCTATCAATTTATAAATAATGGTTTAAAATAAAATATTATTAATTTTTTAGTGGCTACTCCATTTCAAATATAATGTTACATGATCTGAGGCCATGTGCTGAAGACACGTGGATAGTCCTTATTTATTTAACGTAACTAGGGAAATGCATTAAAATAATTATGGAACCCAATTAAATGTGTAATGCAGTGTGCAATGTTCATATTTATTTCTTTAGATGCCATGTATAATATTATGATTCAATTCAATGACTTGGTGGTCACATGTGTGTGTTGGACCCAAAATCATATTTAAGTTTCATGGGAGGTAAATTTTATATGTGAACACCATGATATAATTTGGGTTTGTGGTTGTGTTATAACATGCGTTATAGTTTATTTCATGAGCATGTCCATGAGGAAAAAGATGGCATTATCCACATAGTTATCAAGAGGTCATTTACGTATTATGGTAATAATAAGGGGTGTTAAGACCCTTTGTAGAAACTAACAGTTTAAGTGTGTGTGTATGTGTGTGTGTCTATATATATATATATATATATATATATATATATATATATATATATATATATATATATATATTGGGTTGATGATTTGTCATGCCATATTTATATTTGTATAAAAGTATGGTGATATAATTTTCATGGCATATGATGAAACAATATTATACTATAATATAGTTAAATTGTGGGCATACAATTATATAGATAAACATAAAACTATGTGGGAAAAAAATAATTGTATATTAATTAGTGAGCCTAAAATAAATGAGGATTTTATACATTACATATAACTTGGACAAATAACTCTATAGGATTTTGGGTTAACAACAACCAACCCTCATTATACTTATACAGGTACGCATAAACTGATATTTAGGTAGCCCAAGGGTGGATGCAATATTATTAAATACTAAAACTCAGAGTGTTTTAATTTGATAGTGGGTTAAAATCACCTCTTTGGAAATAAGGGTGAATTTACCTCTTAGAAACACAACCTAACTTCTATTGGTGAAATACACTAATACTAACTCTTGATTTATCCATATTAATCTTGTAGTATTAATTATGTATGATTTTACATTATATGCTTTGTATTTATGTGAGATATATTAGTGTGTATGTGTAGTGATGGGATTAATGTCATGCACACATGTAATTTATTGAAATTAAAAAATGGTTTGTTTTGGAGTAGTATGAGAGGGTGCTACATTATTAACCCCTATTTTTGTCAAGCATGGGATATACTGAGGGGGGGTGAATCATTATATCATACATCTTATAAAACTTTCCTTTAACCAAATTTCACTTAATCAAACATTCAAGATATGCAATAAAACTCAAACAATAAACACCACACAAGATAAAGAGAGACACCATATATAATGTGGAAACCCAATGTGGAAAAAACCATGAAGAACAATCTAGAGTATATGAATGAGCATAAACCCAAACAATATTCGCAAGCCAAGCTTGCAGTAGCACCCTACCCCTTTGTTGAGCACCAACCCAGTGACTATTCATGAGCACCAACCCACAAGAGCACCACACCCCTTTGTCGAGCACCAACCCAGCTACTATTTATGAGCACCAACCCCTTTGTTGAGCACCAACCCATAGGAGCACCAACCCATTTGTGTATACCACACACCTATCTCAATATGCAATAAAACTCAAACAATAAATACCACACAAGATAAAGAGAGACACCAGATATAATGTGGAAACCCAATGTGGGAATAACCATGAAGAACAATCTCAAGTATATGAATGAGCACAAACCCAAACAATATTAGCAAGCCAAGCTTGCAGTAGCACCCTACCCCTTTTGTTGAGCACCAACCCAGTGACTATTCATGAGCACCAACCCACAAGAGCACCACACCCCTTTGCCGAGCACCAACCCCTTTGTTGAGCACCAACCCAACAATAATTCATGAGCACCAACCCACAAGAGCACCAACCCATTTGTGTATACCACACACCTATCTCTCAATGTTGCTATCTCAACAAATGATAGATCAATACATCTCTTTCCTCTCTCTCACCTTTTCTCTTCTAAGCTATATATAACAAATACAAATCATATTCATCTCTCACAATTGCTCTTCTAAGCTAGATATTACAATATCAAATCAACCTCTATCTTCCATATTAAAAATGGCTTCTCAAGGTTTTATTTATAGCCTTCCAAATGACCTTTGGCCTTCCCCCTTTGTGACCCTTCAATCCTCATGGAAAATGGTGCCAAACTTATATGACCCTTCATATTCAAGCCTTTGAAAAGTCATGTGGTGACCCTTCCTGATCAAAAACGTCCTTCCATCTTTTGTCCTCATCTTGGTGACTTTTTGTATTCCTTAAAGTGTCCATTCATGAGAAATTGTGCCTTTACTCTTTTGTCTTCACTTGGTGACTCTTGGAATTCCCCAAGATGACTCTTCATGGGAAAATGTGTCCCATCCTTCTTTTATCTTTACCCCATGGCTCTTCGACTTCTCCATGGGCCCTTCTTTTGTCTCATATGCAACCAAAAATATATTCGTTAATATTAAATAAATATTAACTCACATTAGCTAAAATAAACAAAATTAAATGGAATGGGGCCTTTATCACCAATAATACTAAACCTTTGACATCAATGACAATATTTCCAACATTCTCCCCCTTTGTCATTTATGGCAACCTCAATCCTGAAACTGCCACATCCTGTCACCTACACATACTATCATCTAAAAACATATAGTAACTCCCCCTTACTGTAGTAACCTATACCTATTCCCTATACCTATTTTCTACACCTATACCTATACTTGTTATTCTCTTTGTACCTATTTCTACACCTATACCTATACTTCTTATTCTCCCCCTTTAACATCAATGGCAAAGGGCCTACCTAGAGCAAACACTTATCTCCCCCTCAAATGATGTTAAACATCAATGGCAAGAAGTAATAGAAATTAATCCCAACTCCTCTCACTGATCTTTGAATGTATCCTTTGATCATCCCTTTGAGAAGATATATGACAATATATACACATTGTTCCCTATCCTTTGAGCATCTGTAATCAACTCATTTGAATCTTTTCTTCTAATCTCACAACCTACTTTATGAAATTTTAATGTATATCCTTGATCACATATTTGAATAACACTCAATAGATTATGCTTAAGACCTTTTCCATATAAAACATTCTTAGTCTTAGTTCTACCATAATCCAAACTCAAAGTACCTTTTCTAGCGATCCTGGCAGTGGTTTTATCTCTGAATCTCACTATACCACCATTGATCTTCTTTAGAGATATGAATTTACTTTTATCTCCTGTCATATGCCTGAAACATCCACTATCAATTAACCATGGCTGATCTTTACCTCTTAGATGTAGCGCTATCTGAACCATCATAGAATCTTTATGTTATTTCTTCTGCCATGAACATGTTTGAACCTTCTCCTTGATGAATGGATCTTTGAGACTCTGATCCTTCTTCTTGATAAATGGAGCTTTGAATCTCTAATCCTTCTTGACTGACTTGAACATGCTTCTACAATACCAAGCTATGTTTTTGAAGTTGTTGCACTTGTATCATAATATGGTCTCTTCATCAAAGCTTGATAGAGGAGTAAAAGAGTTGTGGCTTTTGCTTGACTCTACTTGACTTTCCTTCTCCTTATTTCTGAAATTGTTATCTCTTTTTCTACATTCTAATTTCTTGTGACCATATCCATTATAATAAAAACAATAGCCATAAAAATAAGACCCGTCTGTATATCTTGGACCTTATTGCCTTTTGTAGCTTTGTTCCTTCCAACCTTCTCTGTTTGGAATGTCCTCTGTATTATTCACTTCTCCCCTTTTTATTTCTTCTTATGTAAGAGCTTTAGCATAGCTCTTTTTATTTTCAAATCTGATCCCTGTCTTATCTAAATTTTCTTTTTGACTTTCTAATATCTTATTCAACATGTTAGTGCTATCTTCAAATTTTGAATCACTGACTACTTTATCACTGACTGCTTTCTTAATATATTCTTTTAAAGAGGAAATTTCAATAACATACCTTTCATAATATTTTATTGTTATTTACAACTGTGCTATGAGATCTTCATTCTTCTTGGCTTCTTCAAAGTGTGCTTGTAGATCTTCAATCATTTCCTCTGACTCTTGTTCATTTTTCTTGATCTGGTGCTTTAATCTTCCATTCTTCTTCTTAATAACTTCTAACTCTTCTAAGGCATAAATGATCTCTCCTTCCATATTCACTTCAGCTTCCTCCACTTCTTCTTCTTGATCATCTTCAGTATGGCCATGAATAAAATCTCTTCTTCTTCTAAATTGCTAACTCCACTATCTTCGCCTGAGCTAGGATCCTTATCCTAAAATATAGGATCTTCTTCTCGAATCCCTTCTTAGATTTGCCTTTAAAATTATTATTGTATCTAGGCTTTTATTCTTCATCATCATTAACCTTATCTAGGCATCTAGCTAAAAAATGTCCAATCTTTCCACAATTAAAACATTTAAAAGGTAATTTTCCTTGATATTTACCTATTTTTGTTTACGACTTGTGAATGAAAATTTCTCCATTGTCATCTCCATCATCGCTATAACTATCACTTAATTCTTGAATCTTATCTTTCTCTTTCTTTTATGTCTTGAAATCTGCTTCTCTCTTTGCGGGTTTATCTTTATCTATCCACATCTCATATGCCATGAGAATACCATGAAGCTCATCCATCTTTACCTTGGCTAAATTCTTCATCTCCTCAATTGCCAAAACCTTTGCATCATACCTTATTGGTAGAGACCTCAAAACCTTTTACACCACCATTGACTCATCTAACGTTTCTCCAAGACCTTGAATCTAATTTACGATCTGATCAACTCACAAAAGATAACTTGTTATATCTTCTTCTTCTTCCATCTTCAAACATTCAAACTACCTTCTAAAAGTCTACATCTTAGCTTGATCAACCTTTCCATCACCTTTGTAAATATTCTCAAGTTTTACACAAGTTTCATGAGAATATTTACATTTCATAACTTTAACAAATTTAGATTCACATAACCAACATAAAATAGCATTTAAAGCTTTAGCATTACATTCACTTGCCTTCTTTTATGCTGAAGTTATTGTAGATGTCTATGGCTCTTCATATTATTCCACCACTACTTTTCATATGTCAAATCCAAGGGCCATCAAATAAACCTTCATTCTCATGCTCCAAAAATCATAATTTGTTCCATCAAACAAAGGTGCCCTATTTATAGAAAATCCTTCCTGTGACCCAGCCATCGTGCTTTCCCTATCTACCTTCAAGCTGTAAAACTTTTCAAAAAGAACCTACTCTAATACCAATTGTTAAGCATGAGATATACTGAGAGGGGGGGTGAATCAGTATATCATATATCTTATAAAACTTTTATTTTACCCAATTTCACTTAATCAAACATTCAAGATATGCAATAAAACTCAAACAATAAACACCACACAAGATAAAGAGAGACACTAGATATAATGTGGAAACCCAATGTGAGAAAAACCATGGAGAAAAATCTCAATTATATGAATGAGCACAAACCCAAACAATATTCACAAGCCAATCTTGTAGGATCACCATACCCCTTTGTCAAGCACCAACCTAGCTACTATTTGTGAGTACCAACCCACAAGAGCACCACACCCCTTTACAGAGCACCAACCCTGCTACTATTTGTGTGCACCAACCCACAGGAGCACCAATCCCTTTATCGAGCTCTAACCCAGCAACAATTCGTGAGCACCAACCCATAGGAGCACCAACCCCTTTGTGTATACCACACACCTATCTCTCAATGTTACTATCTCAACAAATGATAGATAAATACAACATCTCTTTCCTCTCTCTCACCTTTTCTCTTCTAAGCTATATATAACAAATACAAATCATATTCATCTCTCACAATTGCTCTTCTAAGCTAGATATTACAATATCAAATCAACCTCTATCTTCCATATTAAAAATGGCTTATCAAGCCTTTATTTATAGCTTTCCAAATGACCTTTACCTTTACCCATTTGTGACCCTTCAATCCTCATGGAAAATGGTGCCAAACTTGTATGACCCTTTATATTCAAGCCTTTGAAAAGTCATGTGGTGACTCTTCATGATCAAAAATGTCCTTCCATCTTTTGTCCTCATCTTGGTGACTTTTTGTATTCCTTAAAGTGTCCCTTCATGAGAAATTGTGCACTTACTCTTTTGTCTTCACTTGGTGACTCTTGGAATTCCCCAAGATGACTCTTCATGGGAAAATGCATCCCATCCTTGTTTTGTCTTTACCCCATGGCTCTTCGACTTCTCCATGGGCCCTTCTTTTATCTTATATGCAACCAAAAATATATTCATTAATATGAAATAAATATTAACTCACGTTAGCCAATTATAAAACATTAAATTCAATGGGACCTTTATCACTAATAATACTAAACATTTGACATCAATGACAATATTTCCAACAATCTCCTCCTTTGTCATTGACGGCAACCTCAATCCTAAAAATGCCACACCCTATCACTTGCACATACTATCATCTAGAAACATATAATAACTGCCCCTTACTGTAGTAACCTATGCCTATTCCCTATACCTATTTTTGCATCTGTACCTATACTTATTATTCTCCTTATACCTATTTTTGCACTTGTACCTATACCTATTATTAGCCCCCTTTGACATCAATGGCAAAGGGCCTACTTGGAGCTAACACTTAGCTCCCCCGCAACTGATGCTAAACATCAATGGTAGGAAGTAATAGAAATTACTCCCAACTCCTCTCACCGATCTTTGAATGTATCCTTTGATCATGCCTTTGAGAAGATATCTGACAATATATACACATTGTTCCCTATCCTTTTAGCATCTGCAATCAACTCATTTGAATCTTTTCTTCTAATCTCACAACCTCCTTTATGAAATTTTAATGTATATCCTTGATCACATATTTGACTAACACTCAACAGATTATGCTTAAGACCTTTTACATATAAAACATTCTTATGCTTAGTTCTACCATAATCCAAACTCAAAGTACCTTTTCCAGTGATCTAGGTAGTGGTTTTATCTCCAAATCTCATTATAACACCATTGATCTTTTTTAGAGATATGAATTTACTTTTGTCTCCTGTCATATGCCTCGAACATCCGTTATCAATTAACCATGGCTGATCTTTACCTCTTACATGCAAGGCTGTCTGAACCATCATAGAATCTTCATGTTGTTTCTTCTACCATAAACATGTTTGAACCTTCTCCCTGATGAATGGAGCTTTGAGAATCTGATCTTACTTCTTGATGAATGGAGCATTGAAGCTCTGATCTTTCTTGACTGACTTGAACACACTTCTACAATATTGAGCTATGTCTCCAAAGTTGTTTCACTTGTAGCATACTATGGTCTCTTCATCAAAGCTTTATAGAGGAGCAAAAGAGTTGTGGCTTTTGCTTGACTCTACTTGACTTTCCTTTTCCTTATTTCTGAAATTGTTAGCTCTTTTTCTATATTCTAATTTCTTGTGACCATATCCATTACAATAAAAACAATAGCCATAAAAATAAGACCTCTCTGTATATCTCTGACCTGATTGCTTTTTGTAGCTTTTGTTCCTTCCAACCTTCTCTATTTGGAATGTCCTCTGTATTCTTCACTTCTACCCTTTTTGTTTCATCTTGTGTAAGAGGTTCAACATAGCTCTTTTTCTTTTCAAATCTGATCCCTGTCTTATTTGAATTTGCTTTTTGACTTTCTAATATCTTATTCAACATGTTAGTGCTATCTTCAAATTTTGAGTCACTGACTACTTTATCACTGACTGCTTTCTTAATATCTTCTTTTAAAGAGGCAAGTTCAATAACATACCTTTCACAATATTTTCTTGTTATTTCCAACTATGCTGTGAGATATTCTTCATTCTTCTTGGCTTCTTGAAAGTGTGCTTGTAGATGTTCTTTGATTCTTCTTCTGAATAGCTTCTAACTCTTCTAAGGCACAAATGAGATCTCCTTTCATATTCACTTCATCTTCCTCCTCTTTTTCTTGCTGATCATCATCATGTATGGCCATGAATAAAATCTCTTCTTCTAAATCACTGACTCCAGTATCTTCACCTAAGCTAGGATCTTTAGAATACAGGCTCTTCTTCTCAAATCCCTTCTTAGATTTGCCTTTGAAATTATTATTGTATGTAGGCTTTTCTTCTTCATCATCATTAACCTTGTCTGGGCATCTAGCTAAAAGAATGTCCAATCTTTCCACAATTAAAACATTTAAAAGGTAATTTTCTTTGATATTTACCTATTTTTCTTTTTAGCTTGCGAATGAAAAGTGCTCCATTTTCATCTTCATCATCACTGGAACTATCATTTAATTCTTGAATCTTAGCTTTCTCTTTCTTTGATGTCTTGAAAGCCACTTCTCTCTTTGAGGGTTTATCTTTTTCTATCCACATCTCATATGCTATGAAAATACCATGAAGCTCATCCATCTTTAGCTTGGCTAAATTCTTCATCTCCTCAATTGCCAAAACCTTTTCATCATATCTCATTGGTAGAGATCTCAAAACCTTTTGCACCACTGTTGACTCATCTAATGTTTCTCCAAGACCTTGAATTTGATTTATGATTTGATCAACTCGTAAAAGATAACTTGCTATATCTTCTTCTTCTTCCATCTTCAAACTTTCAAACTACCTTTTAAAAGTTTACAGCTTAGCTTGATGAACCTTTCCATCACCTTTTTAAATATTCTCAAGTTTTACCTAAGTTTCATGAGCATATTTACATTGCATAACTTTAACAAATTTAGATTCACATAAACAACAAGAAATAATATTTAAAGCTTTAGCATTACATTCACTTGCCTTCTTTTCTATTGGAGTAATTGTAGATGTTTGTGGCTTTTCATATTCCTCCACCACTGCTTTCCATATATCAAATCCAAGGGCCATCAAATAAAACTTCATTCTCATGCTCCAAAAGTCATAATTTGTTCCATCAAACAAAGGTGCCCTATTTGTAGAAAATCTTTCCTATGACCTAGCCATCATGCTTTCCCAGTCTACCTTCAAGATGTAAGACTTTTCAAAATGGAACTTGCTCTGATACCAATTGTTAAGCATAGGGTATATTGAGAGGGGGGTGAATCAGTATATCATATACCTTATAAAATTTTTTTTAACCAAATTTCACTTAATCAAACATTCAAGATATGCAATAAAACTCAAACAATAAACACCACACAAGATAGAGAGAGACACTAGATATAACGTGGAAACCCAATGTGGGAAAAACCATGAAGAACAATATCAAGTATATGAATGAGCATAAACCCAAATAATATTCATAAGCCAAGCATACAGGATCACCATACCCCTTTACCGAGCACCAACTCAGCTATTATTCATGAGCACCAACCCATAGGAGCACCACACCCCTTTGCTGAGCACCAACCCAGCTACTATTCGTGAGCACCAACCCCTTTGCCGAGCACCAACCTAGCAACAATTCGTGAGCACCAACCCACAGGAGCACTAACCCCTTTTTGTATACCACACACCTATCTCTCAATATTGTTATCTCAAAAAATGATAGATCAATACAACATCTCTTTCCTCTCTCTCACCTTTGCTCTTCTAAGCTAGATATAACAAATACAAATCATATTCATCTCTCACAATTTCTCTTCTAAGCTAGATATTACAATATCAAATCAACCTCTATCTTCCATATTACAAACGGCTTCTCAAGCCTTTATTTATAACTTTCCAAATGACCCTTGGCCTTCCCCCTTTGTGAACCTTTAATCTTCATGGAAAATAGTGCCAAACTTGTATGACCCTTCATATTCAAGCCTTTGAAAAGTCATGTGGTGACCCCTCATGATCAAAAACATTCTTCCTTCTTTTGTCCTCATCTTGGTGACTTTTTGTGTTCCTTAAAGTGTCCCTTCATGAGAAATTGTGCCCTTACTCTTTTGTCTTCACTTGGTGACTCTTTAAATTCCCCAAGATGACTCTTCATGGGAAAATGTGTCCCATCCTTCTTTTGTCTTTACCCTGTGGCTCTTCGACTTCTCCATGGGCCCTTCTTTTGTCTCATATGCAACCAAAAATATATTCATTAATATTAAATAAATATTAACTCACATTAGCCAAAATAAGTAACATTAAATGAAATGGGGCCTTTATCACCAATAATACTAAACATTTGACATCAATGACAATATTTCCAACAATTTTTTTTATTAAATGTTTTATAACTTGTATGTTTCGAACCAAATTTTAGGGTTGTCATAAAATTTGTGATGTCAAGCTCAATGGTTTGGATCATTTGTATCAAAGCTAAAATTTATTGGGGAAAATTAACTCTTATTAGTGAAATAATATTAGGAAAAAGAAAGCTCAAAAACACCAATAAAGACACCATCCACATAATGATTATTAATATGAAAGGAAGAGATTCCACCAATAAAAGAGAAATGTATTATTCCATAAAAATGAATTTAAATAGTGATAAATGTGAAATATAATAATGCACAACAATAATATTAATAGTGATCAAGGAGTGATCCTTGGTTCTTATAATGGCTACATATCTATAAGATCACTAAATGAAATATGATCTAAGACTAGTGTTTGTCACCAAAAAAAAACACAAAAGTTTATTACATATAAAAACTAAGAGGTCAGTGTGAGATGATTATTTGTTGAGTAAAGGGTGGAAGCATTTCCTGAGTTAACCAAACCCTTCTCATATGTGAGGATAACTACCAAATAACATGTACATATTAATAATGTGGTGCACATAATACATTGCACCTTGGTAAAATCTATACCTAAGGTGGAATTCACATCAAGTGTGAATATAACACACACTAACACTACCCTTGAAGATCAACTTAGATGATGTGGTAAAAAAGGATAAGTTTTAAGATCATAAGTATAGATATCAATAGATAGGATTTATGAGGTACCCATGTACAATGAAATTTCAAAATAATAATTAAATTTTTTAAGTAGATGACTATTGAATCAAATGAAGTAGTCAATATAATGAAATTAATGTTGAGGTATGTATTTCATCTAACCAGAATGCATGGGTGACACACACCAAAGATGGTTGGCTTATAAACTATTCTAAACTTTGAAACCACTAAAGAATGCTGGATCAAAAAAGTTGTTTTGGTTTTTGAAACCAACAAATACAGATGGCTCAAAAAAAATTATTATTTTTTCAACCAACCTTTATATTTGTATTATATATAATAACAAACATTAAGTACATAACATACTTGAACAATGAACAAAGTATTATCAATACACAACACACCCATGTAATGTTTATAAGGAGTGAAGACAAAGTAACTATTAATATCAAAGACATCAAAAAAGTGTCAAAGTAGTATTTGTTTGAAAAATCATAGAGTAATTCCTCAACTAAGACTGCCCAATATGCTACATGAAGAACTAAACAACTGATATGAAAAATAGAGTGAACTAAGTAACACAAAAATATAAATGTAGACAAGGATGCAATGACAATTTATAAAAAAACTAAGTCTAAATAAAAACCCCCCATGGCACTTTATAAATCAGTGTAAGTATAATATACACTTGAAAACCCACACATAATATATATAAATCACTAAAGATTGATCCCCTCTAAAAATGAGGTGGTTCTTATAATCAATACAAAGTAGCATGATTTATAGTTTAAAAATAATCCTCTAACTTGAAAAATACAAATCTAAGACAATATCAAAATAAATAGATATTAGAAATATGGAGTGTTAAAAACATGCACTTTCAACACAAACATCATGTTAAATTGATCTACTAGTCAATAGTTATGGCCTCCAAAAGGTCAAATTATATTTTAATGAGCTTGATGAAATAAGTTTTCCCTCTAAAAGATAATACTAATAGTGAAATGAAATTTTCCACTCTTTTCAATGAAATATAATCATATTTTGTTCCATCTTAAGTGTTATTTTTTAGTAATTTTAATATTATTCTAATTTTTTCCAAGAAGGGCTACAACATGTGGCATCATAACACTTTTGAAGGCAATTTTACATAATAGATTTAGTGGTTTAGGGTTTCTACAATTATCTATTATATGCTCTTGCCTCATCCAAATCAAGATCATCGTGATGAAAATGTGTAAAAAGAGTGGTGGCAGTAAGCTTTTCCCCAAATTTGCCCCAATTTTTTCTCTTTATCAACAATTTTCTTATTTATTAGGTTAGAAAATATTTTTTGATAATTTTAAAAATCACATAAAACTATCATTTTATGCTAAATAGTTATTAGTTTTCCTTGATTATATAAAGTGATGGATTATGCCTAAATACTAAATCCATTAGACAACATTTTATATAGATTGGAGCTTTCACATACCTTTAGGTATATTGGAATACCCCTTAGTTGTTTTTAGATCTTATCCATAGGATGCCTTTGAATGTCTATTATTAATGGTGCATGCATCACCCTTAGTGGGTCATTCAAGTTTTCTTAACACCTATGGGTGGATTTATTGTAATTTATTCTAACAAGGAATGAAGAAAGATATAGATTTTTTTTTTTAATGAATGTGATATATTTCACCTGTAAATACCAAGCTTATTCTTTCCACTACCTATTCTTCAATACATTTGGACATATTTGTCAATGGATCTAATCAAAGGCTTGTTGAAATCTATAAACAAATCAAGCATAATGATGGCAGTGGATTACCTTTCTAAATGTACCCTTTTTGTGTTTTATCCCATCTTTACACTTTTTTTACCATTCCCTAATCATTTTCTACCTTCGTAGCATCGCCAATTTTTTTGTATCTGACTAGGACTAAATGTTTATTATTCATTTCTAGAAATAATTCTTCAAGTACATTGGAATTAAACTAAAAATGAGCTCTTTTATTACCCACAGACAAGTGGCCAAACAAAAATTATCAACAAAATCCTAAAAACATATCTTCATATATTTTTTTATGATCAACAACATCATTGGGTCAAATGGTTACCAATTTTTGAATGATTTAACAACACCATATATCACCCATCTACCAATATGTCTCCTTACAAAGCATTATATGGTAAGATTCCAAAATATCTCCTCTCTTACCTACTAGATAGTTCTCATGTACAAGTAGTGGACACTACCCTTAGTGCACAATATAATATTATTCAAATTCTCAAAGACAATTTGCATGTGACACATAATCACATTAAGAAACATGTTGGTAAGAAATATTTATAGCATGATTTCTAGCTAGGGGATATGGTTTTCCTCAAATTGTAGCCTTAAAAACAATCCTCTTTGAAACTAAAAGGTTTCCCAAAAAAAATCCTCAAGTTCTATACGGCTCATAAGGTTCTTTAACAGATTGGTCATGTCACTTACATGATGGAACTTCCACCTTGTTCACATGTTTATCCTATTTTTCATGTTTCCTTTTTGAATAAAGTCTTAGCCCATAATATCAAAACATAGACCGTACTTCCTAAACTTGATGCAAAATGATCCCTCACTCTTTAACCTAAATCTATTTTGGATTGATGCTTACATCAACTTTGTACTCAATATTTCACTGATGTTATGGTCCAATGGCATGGGATGAAATCAACAAATGTAACTTGGGAACTTATTCTTTAACTACAACATCAATTTCCTCATCTTCAGCGTTGAGGGTAATTTTTATTATTAATAGATGTTATGGATGTGTATTTTTTTTAAGTTTTCACTTGAGCTAATTATAATAATCCAATATGCATCAGAATTAGTAGTTTTTTTATATTATAATTAGTATAAATAAAGTGCATATGCTAGTGTAAAATCATATTCGAATTATATAGTATTGAACTTGCTCAAATGAGGCTACCCCTCTAAGAGATAAATAATATTTTAATCCAATTCTACTCTCTTTTTAATGAAATATTATCATCTTTCATTCCATTGGACATGTTATTTCTGTATATTTACAACATTATTCTAATTTGTTACAACTAAGACCATAACAAATAATAACATCAATACATATAACTTTTTTGTGAGGGGTGGAAAATCATTTGAATACATGAGGGGTGCTTCCATACCACTCTATGCTTGTGATATTCTTATTGTCAATTAAACACTTTATACATCTTTTTTTTTTTGGTAGTAAGCTAATTCACACTATAAAAATTGGTAATCTGCAATAAATTCTCTTACTCTATTGGCACACCTCAAGGTAACACACAAAATCAAGGATTTTTACATAATAAAAAAATCACATAAACCTTTGCATCATCATCCTATCATACAAGCACTTCCCTAAGCATCTCTCATCTTGATTGGAACACCCCCAATTAAGTAAAAAAATTAAAGATATATTTTTCATATCATGCAATGCCACACATCATGTTATCAACATGCCAATGCATCCCAGTGAAACCTTCATGCACCTTTGCATGCTTGTGTAGCGACAAGATGCATACAATACAACAATCCAGTTATGTTTTTGACTCAACAGCCACAAGGACACTCATGCCACACCAAATAAAATGTTTATGGTTCATGATTGCGTCCATTTACATGTGTTAATATATCCACTTAGAAGGCAAGCAACCACACTTACAAGGAGGGAAATTGTCTCTTAATGCAAAAGTTGAGTTGTTCCATAATTGTTATCTTTTATAGATGAATTCATGTA
This sequence comes from Torreya grandis, assembly GCA_037957365.1. Taxonomy (NCBI): domain Eukaryota; kingdom Viridiplantae; phylum Streptophyta; class Pinopsida; order Cupressales; family Taxaceae; genus Torreya; species Torreya grandis. The sequence continues at coordinate 5,035,266 of JARHVA010000566.1, read as the reverse complement.
ATAATATATACTGTAGGACATTCAACCTTGTATAAGTTCTTATAAATGGTGTCTCGTACATATAATACCTAAGCCCAACTGTATGAGGAACACTTACAACTAATGATCAAGTAATCGGACAAAGTACTGCATGCTTTGCCTAAGAATTTCTTCAATTCTTGCATATTGTTGGGGATAATCCAGGTTTGAAACAACTCGTACACAAGAGTATGTTACTTTGATCACCTGCATCTTTTATCAATGCTTACGATTACATAAAATACGAGAAACAGTTATTATCATTATGATATATTTTATGTTTTATCCACATACCAATTTCAATCTTCTCATTGTGCTTTTAGTTTATCTTTCTTTTCTAATTCGTAGCTGCAAAAACGACTTGTTTTCTCTATGTAAATACCATGATTATATCTTTCAATTTCATGCAGGAACTTGTGCGCCGGTGCAATTCGAGAACTGTCCTTTTCGATAATAAAACTACATCAGAAATAGAGAAGGAAAAACAAATAAAAAAATTACTGGAGCATGTAGACAGTATAATCGCTGAAAATGAAAATCAGCCTTATTCCAATGAGCTGTTCAGTAAAGCTAAGGTGTGTTGAAGTTGGAATATTTGGCATGAATATATATGGTTGCTTTGGCATGAATATGAGCTCATTTGTTTCATCTCTTCAGGAAATAGCATCGCAGTTGTTTTACGTACGGGACAAGGAAAATGCTTATGCAGAACAAGTCACACAATTACAATACCAAAAAAAGGCTTATGCAGAACAAGTCACACAATTACAATACCAAAAAAATGCTTATGCAGAGCAAGTCACACAATTACAATCCCAAAAGAAGGCTTATGCAGAACAAGTCACACAATTACAATACCAAAAAAACGATTATGCAGAACAAGTCCAGCGATTACAATGCCAAAAAAACGATTATGCAGAACAAGTCCAGCGATTACAATACCAAAAAAACGATTATGCAGAACAAGTCCAGCGATTAAATGCGACGGTAATCTGACTTACTCTTTTAAGTCTTGAATGAAATGAAATGATTTACTCTTAAGTTGATTGTGTCATTTTAATGCCGTCTCAAATGGCGGCTTTAAATGACATTTATAACGTAAAGCTGGAGACGATCTAATTTCGGCCCTAGCATCACCCTAACATATTTATAATGTTAGGGTGATGATATGGATGACATTAACATGATTTTGTTAAGTGATTTAAGATTCGTTTCTCAGTTTTGTTTTGACATTATGTTGGAATTGAAATGTGGAATTTGATGTTTTGGGATATTATATTTAAATTTAAGTATGAAAGTAGTTTCAATTTTACCCTGTCAAAATATTTGACTTCAAGTTTGACATTAAGTTAGACTTTATATAAAATTTTGATAATTATACTGACTTTAAGTTTAATATGAAATCCAACTTTAATTGGGACACTAGTTCTAATTTTAAGTTTAGAAATCCAACTTTAAATTCAACACTAAGTTTAATTTTATCTCATCATTATATCTAACTTTAAGTTTTAAACTAGGTCCAACTTTAAATGCTAATTCTAACTTTAAGTTGAGAGCAGATCGACTTAATTTACAACTTAAGTCTTAGATTAATTATTATAATTATACTAAAAATTTAAATGCTAATTCTAACTTTAAGTTGAGAGTGGGTCCACTCAAGTCTCAGATTAATCATTATAATTATATTAAATACTAGATAAAAAGTTTTTGTTAGTTTCAATTATCAAATTTATTGATTATAAAATTGTCATTATTTTATATTATTTAGTAACAATAAGTATATCTAAAATTATTATAGTAATGAACTACCTTAATACATAATAGGATTTGAACTTTAAACCTAACATCAATTACCATTACACTACTACCCAATAAATATTAAACAACCATTTTAAAAAAATTTAAAATTATAAAAATATAAATTATTATCTAATAAAATTATTAATCTTTTGTTAGATTAATTCATTAAGAAAATGAATGTTGTTACACTGATTAAAAAGAATGCCATATACAAACTAATCAAATTCTATCCCCATAAAATTCACATCCCCTTAATTACTAGAAAAATAAAAGTTCACCTTCAAATTGATTTATTTAAAAACTCATATGTACTTAATCATGTGTTTGATAAATGTTCACCTTCAAATGAATTTATTTTTTACAAAACTTATAAATTGATTATAAGTGAGCATCTTATAAGCAATAATTTTGAGACTCAAACTTTAATTTTGTAACCAATATCTATGATGTGACCTAGCCAACAAATACTACGTACAATTTACTTTTTATTGATCTTGATGATAGAGTAAATTTATAATTAACGGGTTAAAAAAATTATTTAAAAACATATAAATTGATTCCAAATGAGCATCGTCATAAGTAATAATTTTGAGACTTGAATATTGTTTTTGTAACCAATATCTACGATGTGACCTAGTCAACAAATATTGCCCACAATTTACTTCTTGTTAATGTTCATGATAGAGTGAATTTGTAGTTATTGGGAAAAAATGAATTTTATATCAAAATTTTGCTTCGTTTTATTAATACTAATTGTCTGTAGGACAATCAAATTTATTTGATACTATATTAAGAAGAATTTAATTATTATTTTTTCATTCATTAACATATATAAGGTCGCATATGAAAGAGAGAGAGAAAATCTATGGGGTGGGAATGTGAGCATATAATCACATACACAGATGCATAACTATCTCTATGATGATATTGTATGGGATGAGCATAGCGAATACCTCTTTATATCTAAACTCTAAACTCCCAATCCCTCATATAGTCTCTACCTCTATATTTGGGGGGTGGATAGATATAAGTTTTCAAACCATAATTTCATTGCTCACTATTTTACGTGTAGTGCCCCAATTTAAGATGTTTATTTTTTAGATTATGACAATTTTTCTTGAAACTATTATTTGTATTATGTTACATACTTGTATATTTTTCATATATATATATAAGAAAAATATACAAGTATGTAACATAATAAAAATAATAGTTTCAAGAAAAATTGTCATAATTATATATAATTATTATTTTTTGAAAACATATATATGGAGATGGGGAGGGCAGGAAAGCATGGGGAGTTCGAAGATCATGTGTATAACTTATTATTTATATGAATTTTTAATTTTTATTAACATAAAATTAGTATGTAAAATTTAAATTATATTTGATATATTAACATGATAAATTACAGTTTCTTTATTGGTATTGTTTATTATTGAGATTATGGTTTCACCACTATCATAACATAATGATACTATTATATAACTATTTTATATGTAGATTATAGAGATGGTAACAAATATAACAATATAATACTAATGATAATATGACTTGATAAAAAAATTTATACTTCTTTATAGAAGTGATATTTGAGTTGACTCAACAATATAAAGATAATGAATTTAGTATAACAATGTGTTCAATAGTAACTATAACTATATGATCAGTTCGGATCACCTCACATAATTGATACTTAAATTAAAGTAAACACTTAATATTTATAAACATAACTTAAAAAAATGATAAAATAACCGCATATAAATAAGTCATGACAAGAGAAAATAATAAATAATAAGAAAGATAAAATGGTGGGAAACAAATAGTCACTCTATGAAAAATGGATTAATATTAAGGACACCTAAATATACAAGTATTTGATAATTATAATGGAAATTCCGTTTATCATTGGATATATTTGAGAGAACCACAACCCCTAATTTACATAAATTTAATGTTAAATGGAAGCTAGACGTGTAACCTTAAAAATGAATGCAAAATTTTAATAAATGAAAGGAATGTGATAATTGTTGGTCTTAAAAAGAGAATGAGACCACATAGATTTGGTTATTGGTTAGATTGAGGAGAGGAAAATAAAAAATTTGGGACAAAATTCGTGATGCAAAACACTCTGTGTGTGTTATGGCATTGCATAAGATAGTCTTAATTACTTTTGCAATGCCTTTTTCACTTTTGGATTGAAGGTTGTGGGCTTATTTGATGATTTGAGGATTTTATTTTATTATTTTAATTTAATTTAATTTTTTAAATATGTTTTTATTTTATTTTTTATTATGGTTTTGGATTGATTAAATGATTTTTTTTTATCTTATTAATTTAAAGAAGTTTTTCTTTTATTATTATTTTGATTTTATGATAACTTTGGATTATCTAATCTATTTTTTCAATAATTTTTTATTAAATTATATTTTCTATTTTTCTTGATTTATTTGGATATAATAATAATAATAATAATAATAATAATAATAATAATAATAATAATAATAATAATAATAATAATAATAATAATAATAATAATAATTCATCTTTAGATATGGAATTACATTTATGTCCATTAGAACCATTATCAAATTTCTAAAAGTGGTGGGAGAGGTGGTAAAGTCCCAGGGTTAATGTTTTTTTGGGTTATTAACTTTTGTAGGGTATATTAACACCACCATATATGTAATATTATTTCTTGTTAAGCATATTATTGCATGTCATGAAATAGAACCTAGAACTCAATAAATTTTTTGTATGCAGGACACATTTTAACATGACATTTTTCTAACCTTTGAACGTTCTATTGTGTCTTCATGTTTGTTGTAAATCTATCTTTTTTTATTGATGATTGTTTATTAGTTTTTCTTGTATTTCCCCTTGTTATTTTCACTTTAAGTCTACCATTATTTATTGAATAGACACTTGTGTGATCTCTCCTTGTTTAGATCGTTAGATATATTTGAATTAAAATAATGAGTAGACCAAAAATTGTAGTACCAATTTGGGTACATAATATCTAGTTGGTATTTATTGGGTAATAAAGTGAGTAAATCAATAAAGGAGTTAGAGGATTATTCATTACCCCTTTATGGATAATATGCACTCACCATAAGGATGGCAATGTGTAACATGGAACAAAAACATCTCTTCATCTAGTATCCTTTTCTAATCATGTGGAGATCAATGGATAATAAATAAAACTTCTAATGTCACAATATATGCACTCTAAATTTTATTTCCATTTCAATAATTTAAGGAAAAGACTAAATTGTGATAGTTGGATGGTGCATACTTGTATATTTAAATCCTTGAGTTGATTGTGCTATGTAATTTCATTGGTATCAAATATAAAATATGAAATTCTTAAAATAAGAGAAATATAGCTTTAAATTCATTTAGAGTATTTATCGTCATAGTGATATTTTTTAACATTTCTCTTTTAAAAAGGAAATTTGTTTATGTAAGAACATGATTAAAAATTGGTAATAATGAATAAATGAATTAATAATGATAGTTATAGGTTCATTGATTACTTTCTCTTTAGGCTTAATATAGTAAAATTTACATCCTTTGGAAATGGAGCATGTAACTATCAACAACAACCTACATAATACTATGACTATGTGTTTTGAGAAACTAGTATATTTTGATGATCTTCCTTAATCAATTAGGTTGTATATATTTTGAATCCACTATTCTCACCTTTGAAACCCATTTAGTTGAGGTTAGTTATATTCCTTAGAGATTTAATTAAAAAAATTTACTCTTTTGAGAATATGTCATTTTGAACTTATTACTTATCATCACAATCCTACCCATGTGTGTAATTTAACCAAAATTTTCCCTTGGTCCAGGCATGTTCTCATAGTTACAAAGCTTATTTTTGCATTTGTATGGTTTTTTTGAATGAACACATTAAGTTAATGTCTAAGAGTAGTATCTAGAAACTATTATTTATCTTAGTTGGGACTTCTTACTTTTCCTCTGATGCATATGGTTACCACCTGGCATAATCACACCATACAAAAAACTCAATGGCCACTTACCTCTCTCTATTTATGACAAAGTCCACTATATAAATATTTTAGAAAATAAAATAGGATTGTCCCACATGGTGTACATTCCATTTTTTGGATTCACACATTGATCAACCACCCCATAGGTCTATAGATGCATTGGGTTATAAATTCTATTTAAAAATGTATACCCATAACATTAATAAATATAACTAAACGTGAACATGGATGTATTGACCAAGATTTACTCCTAGTTTAAATTTTTATTTTCACTTTAGTGTTAAAATTTCATCTAACACTGACTTAAGCTTTATTTTTCCTTAGGCCACTATTGGAACCCTATGTGATCATGCCACTTGGAAATGAATCCATCCATGCAAGGTATTTGAATTTCAATGAACTCTTTGTGGGTTTAGATACACTATATGACCCCATGATATTGTTAGGGTGACATGTTTCACCATCTCAGTGTTCCAAACATAGTTCCACTCTATGTAGGATTTAAGCAAAGTTCATTGTGTGTAGGCCCATTGCTTTATTAAAAGTGATTTGAATAGTTTGATTGAGACACATTTTGATCATCCCATGGCCATACTTAACAGTTTTTTTTGTAGAACCTATCTGTGAACTATATCCATTTTGTGACCTAATTTTGGCCTAATGAAACATGGGTGGTCAAGATCGTCTCACCATGATGTAAGCCAACAATCACATATAAAACCTACATTTAGCCACAATTATTGAATTAATATGTGATTGCGTAATATCCCTTCAGATACCAAAACAAAGCTTTGAACAAAGATACAATTTTTGCCAAAATAATTTCCAAATAAATAAATAAATCACAATATAATCTCTCAATAAAAAATCAAAGATCTTATCACTTGTTCTTCTAGACGATTACACAATTGACACTCTTTCATACAAATAAAATAATATGAAATATTCTGTCTTAAAACCCTGGGCTTTTGCAAATCTGGAAATAAACCCTGAATTTGGAACGGCTCAGCTTTCTATGTCAAAAACACAGTCGCTGACATCGGTTATATTGCCTTCATCGATCGATTGGGGTCGTTAACCTGCCGATGTCGGTGATAGGTCGGCTGATGTCGATCACTGTGGATCTCTACCTGTCGATGTCGGTCTCTATACAAATCTATATGAACTTCGTACGGCTACCAATAAAGCACACCCTATTTGTTTCAACCCCTGATCTAAAGATATATGGCTCTAATACAGAAGATATCTATCTGTATAATTTATTAAATCAAAACATAGGGAAATAAATACCTCAAATCCTTGTGATAACCTCTGTGTGTAGTTATCTCCCAAATCTGTAAACCTCTGTGATAACTTTTATATGAAGCTATCTCTCAAATTGGTAATAGATCAGCTGATATTTCACAGCATTTAAATCACACACACTGAACAGTGGATGTTCTCTAATGCAGATGGAATCTTGGAACCCTTGGCTCAGTCTTCACAGGAGAATTCTTTAAAATCAATAGTCAATAATCAATGCATAATTCAATAATGGCCTCCATGAGAAACCCTTATACCCTCAAAAAGATGTGCTTGCCCTAATTAGGGTTTTCTTAAATTAGAATTAGGGTTTATAATTAAAAAATAGGCCAAATAATTTATATTTGATTAAATCAATCAAATATTAATATCTCCCTCAATATATGTTCGATCCTCAAACCGACTGAAGCTGGTGAATCAGGGAGTGATTCTGCACATGACCATATCAAAATAAGGGTGCTCTATTGCCTATCAAATATCCCTAAAAAGTAGGAGCTTAGGCAAACATGTCTGAAAGAGCCTGAATGAAAGCCAACTGTAGGAATTCTGCTAATCGAAGCCAAGCCAAGCTCCATCATGACCCTCTATCCATCTTATCAGCCTACGAAGGTCATATGATAGGCTAATCCTCAACTCTAAGTGATGTCACCTAAAAAGGGGACATGACAATCTGCCCCTCCTGAAATTGCTTGTCCCCAAGCAATGTCGGAACAACAAACCAATCAACCCACCTGGATCCCATATGTAGTTGTGATCTGCACTACTATTAATCAATGCAAGCTCCTACAATATCCTCTAAAATATAACAAAGAGGAATCCATAATCAAACTGGTGAATGTAACTCAACCAATCTCTAAAATCACAACTCCCCTGGATGTATCGATACTACAGGCTATGTAACTTGTAACTACCAATTCCATCTACAAAAGATGGTGCCAATCCATCCCATAACTAATCCCTCTGTAAAGGTGGCATGATCATCTATACCACACTATCATCAATGTGAGAAGAATCAATCTGGAGACTCGACTCCACTGGTATGCCAAACTCATCAAGACCAGGTACTCTCAAATCTTGAACATGTGTGTCAGTTCCAACAACATGTTCCTCAGCTACAACTGTAGGAACATACTCACCAACAACACTCAATGTACTAACCTTTGAGTATACCTCTACACTGTGAATGCCAGCATCGGACTCATCCTCATCTAACTCTAAAGAAACTGGTGCTAAAACTATCTCATCATCACAATCTCTAGCTCCCTCATCCTCTACAACTAACTGAGAGTCCAAATCCCTATGACTAAGCTCATCCACATGTCTCTCAGAATCCTGGTGATCCACCTTCATTGCCTCTACCTTAGGCTCTGAAGCCTCTACCTTTGACTCCTTAGAACTATCCCACTGTTCAAAATCTTCGGATTTTGAATCCTCACAATATGCCCATATTACACGATATGCCTTGCCCTTAGGCCTGAAATGACAATCATGATTGGCATCATATGGACATTTGAAGTATAAGTAAAGCTTTTTCCTAGACCCTTTAACAATGGATGCAATACTCTATGTTAATTTGTCTTCGAATGTAGGGTCTAAAAAAAATTCATTTAACCTCTTCAAACTTTGTTTCAGCTTCTTCATATCATTGTCCCACTATTTTTGAGTACTTGAAGACATCATGGATACTTCGTTGATTCAATCTACCCAACTACCCAATAGGATGGCAGGACATTAGGCTCTGATCTACCCAATAGGATGGCAGGAATTTGGCTCTGATACCATTGTAATATCCCTTCGGATACCAAAACAAAGCTTTGAACAAATATACAATTTTTGCCAAAATAGTTTCCAAATAAATAAATAAATCACAATATAATCTCTCAATAGCAAATCAAAGATCTTATCACTTATTCTTCTAGATGATTACACAACTGAGTCTCTATCATACAAATAAAATAATATGAAACATTCTATCTTAAAACCCTGGGCTTTTGCAAATTTGGAAATAAACCTTGAATCTAGAATGGCTCGGCTTTTATGTCAAAAACATAGTTACCGACGTCGGTTATACTACCGTCGTCGGTCAACTGGTGTCGTTAACCTGCCGACGTCGGTGATAGGTTGGCCAATGTTGGTCATTGTGGATCTCTGCCTGCCAATGTCGATCTCTGTGTGAATCTGTATGAATCTGTATGGACTTCGTACGACCACCAATAAAGCACACCCTATTTGTTTCAACCCCTGATATGAAGATATATGGCTCTAATACAGAACATCTCTATTTGTATAATTTATTAAATCAAAACATAGGGAAATAAATACCTGAAATCATTGTGATAACCTTTGTGTGAAGTTATCTCCCAAATTTGTAAACCTCTGTGATAACTTTTGTATGAAGTTATCTATCAAATTGGCAATAGATCAGCTGATATTTCACAACCTCTAAATCACACACACTGAAGAGTGGACGTTCTCCAATGCAGATGGAATCCTGGAACCCTTGGCTCAGTCTTCACAGAAGAATTCTTCAAAATCAATAGTCAATAATCAATGCATAATTCAATAATGGCCTCCATGAGAAACCCTTATACCCTCAAAAAGATGTGCTTTCCCTAATTAGGATTTTCTTAAATTAGAATTAGGGTTTCTAATTAAAAAATAGGCCAAATAATTAATATTTGATTAAATCAATCAAATATTAATATCTCCCTCAATATATGTCCGATCCTTGAACCGACTGGAGCTGGTGAATCAGGGAGTGATTCTGCACATGACCATATCAAAATAAGGGTACTCCATTGCATGTCAAATATCCCTAAAAAGTAGGAGCTCAAGCAAACATGTCCAAAAGAGCCTGAATGAAAGCCAACTGTAGGAATTCTTATAATCAAAGCCAAGCCAAGCTCCATCATGACCCTCTATCCATCCTATCAGCGTACGAAGGTCATATGATAGGCTAATCCTCAACTCTAAGTGATGTCACCTAAAAAGGGGACATGACATATTGTGTACATGCCACATTAAATAGTATGACCCTATTACTTTGACTTGGAAAATATGTGTATGGAGTGTCAATGTCTATCTTTTTTTCCCTTGAATGTGATGGATATTACTCACTAACTTAAGACCAACCAAACCCAGATCCACATATGCATGGGATTATAAACGATGGTTTAATGTGAATATAACTACAAATATTAGATCACCTTAATTTTAGGGGATATTCAAATAATGGATTCATTTTTTAACATTAAGACTTAACATTTTATTTAAAATAGTGCCACAAAAATACACAATGTAGAAAAATGGTGACCATAATGATTCCATCCTAACAAACTCACCTTGCAAAAGATGGAATAATTAGTCATTTTGAAGACCACGTATCCTTGAGTTATAGATCATATTTTAATGAATTTTAAATTTGCAAAGAACTTTGACAAAGTTAAAATTTAGTTCCATAAACATTTAATATTATAGACCCACATAGACATAAGATACAATGATAGAATGGCTTAATTTGGTAAAGGTATAGTTTACATATATGATATCGACTCCTCATGTAAGATAAACACATGGATGTTAAGTGGACACAATTATAAGAATGGAATATTCAATGTGATTAAGAAGTGGCCACTCTATTAAATAAAGATAACTTATAGGAGTGTTTGGAGTTCATGGATGTCAGTAGGATCTATGGACTCAATTGATAATTGTTACTATTGGGAATTGTAACCTAGGGGAACATTTTATAATGTATATATTAAAGAATGATAATTAGTGTGGATATTATTTGATTATAGAGAGACTTAAGACTAACCAAACCCAGTTTGTAGATACGTTAAAATATTTAATGCAATCTAATTAATGTACAAATAAGCATAAAGCTTAACTCAAATTAGTTTTAGTGGCCATGTGAGTAATTTTATCACTTCATTAATACAAATATTTTATGTTTTACTAGTTGAATACTTCATATTATATTAACAAAAATAATAATTAATACAAAATGAATGGTTGCAAAGTAAATAATTCAGACACATCACAGCTCAAATTCCTTGCTAGTGGAACAAAACCAACTTTAAACACAAGTAAAAAATTAGCTAGACAAGGAATGGCTCATAGGACCATAATAATAAAAATCCAAAAAAATATTAAGCACATATTTCCACCCTATGAGGTGAAGGTTGAAGATCATCCTTGGTAAGCACCATCCAAGTAGGCAGTTCTACATCAAGAATCTCTGGAGTAGTCCAACCATCCAAGGGTTATCATGAATAGTGATAGGTAATCCATTAGTTGATTAGGAAGTAGATAAAGATATTTTTGAAGGACCAACATGATATTTTCCATGATAAATCTAGCCTCCCATTGGAGGAGGGTGAGAGAAGTGACTCATACATCTGGACCAACTTCCACTTTGACACCCTATAGGAAAACGCAGTAGTAGACCATGGCATAGATCATCATATGGAACCTAGTTTATGGTGCAATGGGCACTCCTATAGTGGTCAAAGAGATCTTACATGTGGCATAGATCTAGATCCATCTTTTCCTTTTGAGCTCAAGTTTTCATAAAGGTTGAAGAAATAATAATAGCCTTTTCATTAATGGAAAAAGAATAATTTCATGAAAGAAATGCCAAATAAAGGAAATACAGGATGATTAATTAGAATAATCCCTAAAGAGCACCTATCCCTTCTTGAAGTGGGTGGGAGATGGTATTCACACAAGGTTATCATTCAAAAACTTGTGTACTTATTTTATTGTTATCTGGGCTTGCATCCTCTTGGGCTTGCATCCTCCTAATGGATGAACTAGAATGATGAGTCCCTTCTCACATATGTTAGGTTATCGATTGGATTGTGTGTGGTAGCTTGGCCTCATTTTTTATGGTTTTAATATTTGATGTTTTTTTAATAGGGTCATAGGTAATCATGATATGGATAAGTGTCAACCCTCTTAGTGTCCTGCTAATAGATTCACCATATGAAGGATTAAATGATTAGTCAATTCATGAGCTCAAGAATACATTAATTTTTATATATTATCTAAATAAATTTTGAATGAACAAAGACTATTAATTTGGTAAAACCTCAATGTAGTTGATATTTAGTATTTTGGGGCCACTTAGATATATTATTAATTAATTACAGCTTAACCTACTAGAAAACATAGATGGGTATAACCAAATCCATGAGAATTAGCCTATTCTAAAACTTTTCAAAGGGAAAGGATGGATGGAATAGAGTGATTTGGTGCATAACATCCTTCCCCTTCGCCTAAAACCCTAACTATAGGGTTTACCTATTTTGAGCTGTATTTAGTGGGCACTAAAAGGTAAAGGAGGTCAAGAGGGTCACCATGGTTCCTTTGTCACATCACTTGGTTTATAATTTTTTATAATATTTTCTATGATGATGGTTTAGTTTTTAGGGATTCTAAATTTATTGGCGGTGATGGTGGTGATAATGGTGTTTATAGAAGAGCCCCTATCGCTCTAGTCTTTTAAACATTTTGTGACTATTATACTAGTGCCTATGGTAGTAGAATATTTATGGAGGATAGAAATGGATCTTCAAGATAGGGCCTTTGGGTGGTGGGTTGATGGGTTGTGGCTGATGAGTGGCAATGTAGAAATGGTTTTGGAGCCTATAGAAATAGTGGTGGTTTTGGATTGCCTATTAGTATTTAGTCTATTCAACACCATTTTTATGTGGCCATGTATTGGCTAGGGTTTGTGTATTTATAGATGTAATGGAAATCATGGTGGAATTTTGTGGTTACTTTTATTTTATTTTTTATAAGGTTTACTCCTAAGTATTGTCTATTGGGTTTTCCCTGAATAGAAAGGTTATTGTGAGGGATCGTTGTTTATCATATTATGTCTATATTTTCCTAGTTGACATGGGTTCAATGTGGGATGGGATTTTGTTTTCATACTAGCCACTTTATTATGTAACCTTCTACCCCTTTCTTATTTTTGTAATAATAATATTGTCATGAAGTGTTTCGATAGTAAAAAGTGTATATCACATGAGTAGCATGGCCCCGTCACATATCCTCAACACGTGGATGTTGAGTGACTATGATATTAAAAATAGAATATAAAAATTTGATCTTAATTCAATAAAGTTAAATTATAAAGACACTATGGAGTAGCAAAAATCACTAGACTTCATTAACTCTATTGATAATTGTTTTTATGGGTTAATGACTCACTAGAACAAGTTATAAAATATATATTAAGGAAAAATAATTATGTATATTAATAAAATAATATTATATTTTAATTTAATAATAGCCTCTAATTTTATCAAGTTTTTTGTATTTGATGTTAAATACTAATAATTTTATAGTTGTTTTATTGGTTTTTGATTCTCTTAAATTTAATGGTGTGATCTATTTGATCTTTCAAGAAACTTGGACAAAGTTGTCACTAAGGATCCCTAATTGTATCTGTAAAATCATATGATAGGGTGTGATTATAAAATTAAGAAATAATAAAACTATCTATATTAATTTAATAGGATTAATCATGAATTAATTGATATGTTTATTTCAAGATAGTGTCAAACATATTAACGTGAATGTTAGTACATGACTCTAAAACTTTGCATTATCAAAATTATTTTTCTAAAAATTAAAAAAAAGTGTTGATGGTTTTGAAATAGACAAAGAGGGTTCTATATATTTGTATTAAAACATGATTTAACACTTAGGGTATTTTTGGAAAAACTATGAATCTCTACTTAGTTTTATTAATTTAATTTTTTAGATTTTATAAAGTTGAAATTTATCTATTTCATAACATAGTTAATTTGACAATCTTCTCTTGTAATTTTATAAATACAAGATGGACCTTAGATAATATAAGTGTGGAAGAGACTATGGACTTATAATTGAATTATGAATACCTGAAGAACCACCCAAAGGAAGAGAGGCATTTATACCCACTAAACCCATTGAATCGAAGAATATCACATCACTTAAATATTAGCAATATAAAGCCTCCTAGAAAAAATAAATGAATTGGAGTGGATCACAAACCACCCTATAAACAAGAATGTGAGAATATTGTTCAGTAGGAAAGTGATATCATTTTAACACATGTAAGCACGCCCACTGTGGAAGATGAAGGTACTAATGTCATGAATAAGAGCTTAGATGGGATAACTCAAGAATTGATGAAAGTCTAGTCCTCCAAAATTTAATGGGTGAAGCTTTATTAGAGGTGTTGATGCTTGGCTAGTTGATATTTTAGAGAGGCTAGAATTTCTATTTTTCAACTAATTGATGAAGCAAACCTATAGAGGGATGGAGAACCTTGACATGGACATAGTCACTTAGGATAGGTTTAAGGAGCTATTATGTATACATTATTTGGAAAAAACCTACTTCTCTAAGAGAATAAATGCATTCTATTTTCTCCAAAAAAGAGGCATGCATATGGAATAATATGATGCATGTCTATTAAACCTTCTTAAGTATGGGGATATGTCTATTTTCACCAATATGACAGAGTGTGACTCAACCAAATGTTGAATGTTTTCTTATTTATGGGATACAATGTGACAAAAAATGTAATCAATAGTTATATCTTCCACCAGTGTATGAATAATACAAGAATACAAGGGGTAATGATCGTAGTCACCAAATTCATGAAACTAATGAAGGGAACCAAATCACTTTGGTCACAAATAAAGGAATATTAGTTCCATTATTATGTTTGGGTTGATAGACCAAGGCACAACTAGTTCTTTTATTGTACATGTGATAAAATAATGATGTGGCTTGGCAAAGTAGTCAATAGGAGGACTTGGGAAATGTAGAGATGGCCTCAATATAAAATTAATCTATTACCTATATGGTAAGTAAATATCACTTAATTTTTGGTAAATTTATAAATAAAATGGACTTTTATTTTACCACTCTAAGACTGTATGATGTAGTAATTGCAATGGACCAGCTAGGAAATCACAATGTAATGATGAATTTATTTGAGAAATTTTTGAAATGTTTTAATAATGATGGTTAATCCATAGATATCCTTGGGATAAGAAGACCCATTCCTTTGATAATTATCACATCCATGTAGCTTAAAATACTTATAAGAACAACTATCAATTATATGTCATCAACATTTTATAATATGGAAGTGGACCATCTTTGAGTGAATTTCAAAATTTACAAGAGTTTTTAATTTGTTATCTAAAGAATTTTTTATATTTACACCTAAAACATAGATCTATTTCTTCATCAACTTAGTGACAAGAAACAAACCTATTTGTAAATTTACATATAAAATGATTGCTCCTAAATTGTATGAATTTTGGGTGAAAATACAAGAATTGATTAACAAATAATTGGTGAGGCCTAGCATGTCTCCATGGGGAGCTTGAGACATATTTTTAAAAACAAAATATATATCATTTAGGCTATATATTGATTTATAGGTAGCTTAAAAAAACATTAATTAAAAATAGACACCCCTTGCCATGAATCAATGATTTATTTGATCATATGAAAGGGCACCATTTTTTTCGAAAATGGGTTTAAAATTAAGGTACCACCAGTTAAAAATCATGGAATGTGACATATGGAAGGCAGTTTTTTACACTCAATATGGCCACTATGAGTTCATTGTGATTCCATTTGGTCTTATCAATGCAGCAACACTTTTCATGAGTATCATCAAATATCCCACAAGTATCTAGACAATTATTGATTTTGTTATTTGAAGTTATTTTTATACAATCATGAACTAAGGATAACCATGAGGTACATTTAAGACAACTTTTGAAATTTATGAAAGGACTAGCTTTATGAAAAATTGTCTAAATGCACATTCATTGGACAAATAATGCAATATTTAGGACACGTTATTTATGGATCCTACCTCTCCACCATTAATTCATCCTTAGATGGTGAAAATGGTAAATCAAGTCCATAATGACATTAGGTTATCATAAATATATGTCAGAAGCTTGATATTCCATAATTGAGTGCCCTATGAAACCAATCAAGTGACTAGTTTTCCATTGCACTCAATTTTGGAAAAAAAAAGTCTTAAATTACATTAGGTTATCACAAATATGTTTATTTATCTATACATGTAATAATAAAGTACCTCATGTAACCATTGGAGTGATTGGTTGCATAAGGAAATAAAATACAAAATATCATTTCTAAAATGGCATTAGGCTATAAAAAATGTGTTTAATGGGCTTGATATGACATAATCATGTAACCAATTCAACCAATTAAGTGATTGGTTGCATGGGACACTGTATTAGTGCATATAAATCCCATTTAACAAGATTTTGAAAACCTAATATCATTTTAGACTCGATATGTTGTAATTGATTACCCCATGCAAGTAATCACTTGATTGGTTACATAGGGAAATTAATTATGGAATATGGATCCCACATTATACATTTATGAAAACATAATTTCATTTTAGACTTGATTTTATCTAATTGAGTGTCATGTGAAACCAATTAATCGAATAAATGCATATGGCACTTAATTGTGGAATATATTGTCCAAAATGACATTGGATGATTGTAATTATATTTATGGAACCTGATATGACCTAATTTCATACTCCATGTAAAACATTAATAAATTGGTGCCTAAAAGGCACTCAATCATGACATATTGAGTCAACAATGACATTAGCATGTCACAATAGTGTTTAGGGGCTCAATATGCCCTAACTAAGTTCCCCATGCAACCAAATAATCAATTGATTTAATGAGGCACTCATTTAATATAAATTGATTCCAAAATGACATTAGTTTATCACAAATGTATTTATTGGGATTTATATACCCTAATCACAAGGCCCATGCAACCAATTGAGTGATTGGTTTCATAAAATACTAAATCAGAGAAATTCAAGTTGAAAACGACATATTTTGTCATAATTATACTAGTAGCTCAATATTCCCAAATAAAGTGACTAATGAAAAAATTATAGTTATTAATTTCACAAGTCACTTTATTATAACATATCAAGTCTAAAATTACATTAGGTTATTGAAATTTAATTTATGGGGTTTGATATGCTTTAAGTGTGTGACCCTTGCAACCAATCCAATTATTGGTTTCATGGGGCACTCAATTATGAAATATAAAGTCTAAAAATACATCACTTTATGATATTTGAGTTTATGGTGATATATATGCACTAATTTATCTCTAAATGTAACCAATCAATTAGTTGGTCAGATGGGGCACACAATTAGGATAAATCAAATTTGAAATGACATTAGTTTATCAAAAATATATTTAGAGGCCTATTCCCAAATCGATTTCCCATGTGATCAATTAGGAGAATGGTTGTACAATACACTTAATTACAACATATAAAGTTTAACATGACATTAGTTTTTTTACTATTTTTTTTAGAGCATGATATGCCCTAATTTAGTCCCTTTAGAATTAATCAATTGATTGGTTCAAGTGGTTACATGGGTAACTAAATTGGGGTAAATCAAGTAAAAAATGGTAAATTAATTTCTCTTAATTATGTTTAAAGTAATTTATATTTCCTAATTGATTACCCCATGCAACCAGTCAAGTGATTGCTTGCATAAGGCACTCAACAATAGAAATCCCATATTGAAATGACATAAATTTATCACAAATATATTTAGGGGGATTGATATTCCCTAATTTATTGATTATAAAACCAATCAAGTGATTGGTTGCATGAGGAAATTAGTCAAGGCATATTAAATCTAAAATGACACTAGGTTGTGTAATATTGTTTAAATATATTTATATGCCCTGATCAAGTGTCATGTGTAATCAATCAAGTGATTGGTTGCATAAGACAATTAAATAATATTGAGTCTAAAATGATATTAGGTTATCCTTTTTTTATTTTTTGATGCATTGATTTATGTCACATATTTTGTCTTGGCTTTCCACTTTACTAGATATTCCTTATATTAGTTTCTTCTTGCAGTCTTTCCAAATTTCATGTCAATGACTCATTCTATTTCCTCATGCTCTTTCCCAAGCATCTAAAATTTAAAATCTATTTCTTTAACATTTGCACTTGCATTCTCACTTTTTTACCTTTATAATATTGATACAAATAAGCCACATTTAAAATAGGTGATATATTTATACCTTCAGCTAATTATATATGGTATGTATTCTTTTGAAACCTTCACAAAATTATATAGGATCCAATATTTTCCATTTCAATTTATCATATGTCCCTTTGGGAAATATCTATTTTCTCAAGTATGCTAAGACTAAGTCTTCCACCTACTATTCAACTTATCTTAACTTATAATATACATATTCTTTGTATTGAGATGTATTCCTTTATAACTATTTTCACACTTGAATATGCACTTAATCCATATGCTCTATAATACCCTCAACTTTATCACTTATCTTTTACTCATTCTTCATGTCCCTTAATTCATTAGCCGTTATTGGACTTGACCCATAAACAACTTAAAATGGTGTCTTTATTGTACTTTTATTCATTGAACTATTATATGCAAATTCAACTTACACTAGAAAATTATCCCATGTTCTTGATTTACCTTCAACTAATCATCTCAAATGATTACCTAAACATATATTAAATACCTTTGTCTGTCCATGTATTTAAGAATGGCATATTGAATTAAAGTGTAGTTTAATATTGAACTTATTTCACAATGTCTTCCAAAAATATCCAAAAAAATTCACATCTTTATATGATACTATAATGTGACGTAAAGCATGTAATCTAACAATTGATCTAAAAAATAGGTTAGCAATGATCATCACATCACTAGTCTTCTTACATGTTATAAAATGTGTCATCTTTTATAATATATAAATGATCAAAATACTAAATCATTTCATTTATTCTTATTATGTAAACTTAAAATAAAATCCATACTTATATAATCCAATGATTTCTATGTAACATGCAATGGTTAATATAAAAAATATGTTCTAAATTCTCCATTTTAGTAGTTGTAAAAATCTACAGTCTTGAATAATTTTTTATGCCTTCATACCCATTCTTGGCAAAAATTAATCTTCTTCCACTTACACTAATGATTTTTCATATCCAAAATGACCTACTAAACCTTCACTATTATTTTATGTAATCAAATTATCTCAAATTAAACCTCTCGATATACATAATTGCCTTCCTTTGAATAAACAATATTCTTGAATAAAATTATCCAACCACAATGTTTTATCTTGACTCACTAGTTATCTACATGACTTCCATGCTTATTTAAAATATTCATATTTTTATTTCATAATTTCAAATCTCATGACTTATACTATTAATTCACTAAATAAAATGGTTATTTTAATCAATGCATTAGTAACTTTGTTTGACTTTCCACTCCCATATTTCAAAAAAATGAATAACTCTATAGTAATTTAACCCATTTCATGTCTCTTATTCAACTTCTTTTAATTATTAATGAACTAGAATTCTTGATGATTTGTATACAATAAAAAATCATATAGAAAAAAATATTGTCTCCATTTAGTTAGTGCTTACACAGTTTCATAAAACTCTTTGTCATATATTGAATACTTACACTTTGCATTATTTAATTTTTTATAGTTCAATATGAAATATGTATTCCTTCTTGACACAACACTAATATTATTATAGTCTCACTCACTTCACAATCTACCTTAAATACTTTACTAAAATCAAGAAATGCCAACATTGGCTTCTCAATTATCTTCTTCTTCAATTATTTGAAACTACAGTTTAATTCCACTATTCATACAAATTCCCTTTTATCCTTACACATTATTTAGTAATATCTTTACATATTCCACTAAAATTCTCGGTGAAATTTCTATTAAAAATATCTATTCCATGAAAACTACATACGTTAGATGTATTATTCGAAGACGACCAATCCAATATACTGCACTTTTTCTATATCAATATTCAAACCTTCTTGAGAAATCATAAATACAAATTATATTAATTATTTATGTATGAACTACATTTATTTAGATTCATTAATAATTTTTCATCTCTTAACTTTTCTATAAATTTACATAGGTGTCACAAATGTTATTCCTCTATCTTACTAGAAATCAATATGTCGTCCAAATAAACAATGATAAACTTACCCAAAAATGTTTTAAGAGTTTCATTCATCAGTCTCATAACTATACTCAGTCCATTAGTGAATTAAAATGGCATAATCAATTGATCATATAACCTTTATTATGTTTTAAATATTGTCTTCCATTAATCCCCATGTGTCTTATGTGAATCGGTTGATATCCACTCTACAAATCATTTTTTTCAAGTATCTCACTCCACTAAAATAATCCATTAGATCATCCATGAATGGCAATGGAAAGATATAACTTATATATATATTTTTTTAATCACTCAAGCATCATTACACATTATCCATTCTCCATTTGTATTATATATTAGTAATAATTATACTATATATGGGCTCAAACCTTCTCTGGTTGCACCCTTATTCAACAACTCTTGAACTTGTCTTTGCACATCAATATCATCTTTTGGATTCAATCTATGTGTTGCTTTGTTAGGTAAACATGAACCAGGCATCAACTATATGTGATTAATTATTTTTCTCATTATCAATAATCCATCTATAAAATCATTAGATACAAACTCACATAATATATATTTTACCTCATGCAACAATGTTTCTTATTTTTGGGCTTCTTGTACTCATTTTATGATCAATGCACAACATTAACTTATTTAAATTTCTTCAAAAAATATTTTCCTCAAACCATGAACACTTTTTTACTATTTTCCACATTTTCTCACTTATCCTTCAAAGGATTCAATGTATGTTTTAGCCCATGTTTTCACAATGTATAAGTATTATCATGACCATCTTGTTTTGCCTTGTAATCAAACTACCAAGGCCTTCTAATAAAAATATGAAAAACATTCATAGGCATTATAGCATATAAAAAATCATATTTATATTTACCAATTTCAAAACATAATAGCCATTATTCACTGACTAGATCTTGGTGTCCTTTCAACAACCAATAAACATTATATAGATTTAGATGCAAAATTATCTTAAAATTAAGTTTATATATTGTCTCTTACGAAATAATATTATATGTGCTTCTACTATCAACAATAAATGTACATCTCTATTCAAATTTTCAAACTATTCTAAACAAAATATTTCTTTATGCAAGACTATTTTCCTCTTTCTTAAGTTTCAATAATACCCTATTCATCTTGAAAGCTTCTCTAGTCTTTGGTTCATCTATGTTCTAGATAGACACATAATTTATTCATCTACTTGTATAATATGAGCACTCACATCATTTCTTTTTGTTCTTTTAGTATGCATATGATGACACTCAAATGATATGTGGTTAATATCACCACATGTCAAACATGTTCCATTAAATCCATGACCTCAACTTCATATATATATATATATATATATATATATATATATATATATATATATATCATCTTCTACCTTTGAAATTATCTCTACCTCATTGGGTATTACCACCATTATGTTGTGAATTACTTAGCTTTCCATCTTATGTTTTCACATGATAATATCTATCATTATCATATCCATACAATAATATTCCTCTTACTCTTGATGTTCTTTCATGTTATCTACATAAAAAAAATCTTGTTGTCTTCAGTGCACACTAATAGGCATCTTCATCAAATTATAATTTAATCATACCCAACACATATTTAATTTCCATGTGCAACCCATTCATGTATCTTGAGATATTCTCAACATCATCTTATACATGACCCACTCTAATAGTAAGTCTATAATACTCCTTTATATATTCTTTGATAACCATCTCCCTTTGTCATAAATTTTGAAGATTCTAAAACAAACCCATATTATAATCAAGAGGAAAGAATTTATCTTTCATCTTGGAAACAAACTTATTCCATGTCTTAATATTTTCTTCAGCTTTGCGCACTTTCTCAACTTGTACATGTTCCCACCATTAGAATCCATGATCTTTCAACTTTGCACTAGCAAAGTTAACCCACTTAGGATCTTCCCTACTTTCATGCTCAATGTATTCTTCTAACTAAATGATCTAGTCAATGAGATCTTTAAGACCCAAAATTATTTAAAAAGTTTAAGGATCCAACTTTGGTTTATGTTTCATTCTCACAATATCTCGCAAGAATCTATCTTTAGGATCTTAAACCTCTTCTTCTACATTATAATATTTACGTTCTCCTTCTATGATCTTGGTATCAATTTAATCTTCTATAAATTCAACTCCACATGAATGTATCATTTCCTCAACTTCCAATCTCAATTTCATTTCTCTTATCTCTTTTGATTGATATATTAATCTAAGTGATCTAACCACCTGGGATCTTCTATCACCTAAGCCTCCTTGTTGTGCCAATTCATTAGGAGACAAATACATATATATTATATTATGATCTAATATTAAAGGATGATATGAAATCAAACACTTACATACACATTCCATTTCATCAAGAAGATTTATATAGCTACTTTCTACCTACACTCACAAATGTGGAAAGCAAAAATCAATAATAAAGATTACAACCTTACTCTAATACAAATTGATGTAGTCATGGTTAGGGATATCAATAAATTAATTCCTTTGAACATGTATCCATTAAAATACTTAATGAAATAATTGAAATTGAATGTAATAAAAACAACTTAGATCTTTATTCATTTTCAATCAAAGGAAAAACAATTGGCACAATGACAAAATCAAATCATGGTGTCTCATAATGAGATTTGTTACAACATCATATCCATAGATATCAAATATGATAACTCACAATATTTACAATCAATCTCTCAAAAATAATTTCCTCACTAGAATTATCTACTTATCACATATGTATGGGTGTGCCTATATAGACACAAACCACATATACTTACATTAAGTGGTTTAACCCCACTAAAAACATTAACACAGTTTACTATGCCATAAATACTAAAGTATTCACATTTAAAAGGAACAATAACATGTTAGAACCCAACGCATCCCAAAATAAACAATCACAACTCTACACCAATATTCATGAAAAACTTTGCACCATGATCCTTACATCATTCCAAGAATAATTACATGCTTAATTAAATCACATGCCGTACAAATGATCTAATACTCAAAACATGGGTATTGTAATGAATATATAATTACCTTAAAAAGTCTCTTCTACTCATATTTCACTGCAGTGAAGATTCTACTTTATCAATTATAATTTTGATCAAAGATATCTCTGACTAATATAAAGATATTGTAAATATTTGCATGGATTTATAGTAAGATAATATTACAACAACATATTTTTTAGACTTATTTAGATAAATTAATGGTTATAAATATGCATAACAATAGAATACATGGAACATTATAGACACAATTGTGCTCACATAGAACATCACTAAACACATGCATACTAAATACAATGTAAAACAACATAAATGTAGTTTTTGAAACATAAAATACATGCACAAACTAAAAACAAGACATATGCATAGAAATAAATGTTACACAACACAACATTTAGACAAATTCTTAAACAAAAATATATTTTGTTGATAAATTTTACTCATGTTTTTAGGTAATAATCACAAGGAAAGGGGACCCACTTAGCACACAAGCATTGTAAACAATTTTTAACATGGGTAGGAAAAATGAATGTAAGTTATCCTCTTTCTAAATGAGATTTATTAAAATGAATAATCAAGGATAAAGTTTTTTTAATTTTTTTTATGTCTACCTCCATAATGAATATATAGATTTGTTTTCATATTTTTAACCCCAACACTTATAATGTAATCTCTACTCTTTAGAAAGTGATTATAGTCTATAAATGGAATGGTAAAAGCTAGAACTTTTTTTGACTATATCTTTGGTATCCAATTAAATAAAAAATAGTGTAATGATATCTAATTATTTACCTTAAATTCCTGAACCTAATTTTATGTATAAAAATATACTACTGGCATAGATCATATTCAATTGTGGCTAACATTTGTGTTGTTCACCATATTACAACCTAACATGTATTCCTTTGGCTACTTTAAAAATCTTTTAAAATCAATCCCCTAGATTGATTTATAAGTTTGGAACCTACATCCACTTATAATTGGGATGCATTAAGATGTTCCCTATATAAAATTTAATTAAAAAGAATATAACCTATCTCTAGTGGAACAACTTTTTACCATCAAGATAATATCAATGGAGTTTATCTTGGACTTTAATATCACATTTAAAAATAAATGGGGAAGGATACCCATAAAATTTATTCATATATCAGGTATGAATTTCATATATTACTTAATATCTTTAAACCCTATCATAGCCTTGATGATTCCATCCATTGGAGGGAATACTCTTTCTACAGCATATGATATTATAGTCTTGTCTAAAAATAGCCTTATTCAAGCTAAAACATTTATCCATAAAACTGTAATGCCTATGTTCCTTGAAATATATAATCCTATTCAAATACCTATGCACTTATATCCCTACAATAAAATCAATCCCTAAGCCTCCTACTCCCATTGATTTTTTTCCTTAGTTTAAACCTTTAACTACATATCAATTCAATAGCTTTAATTGCACCATTCAAAATGTATTAGCTTATGTTTGGGATATGTATGAAAATTTTAAGTTATTACACTAGTGGATATATTAAATTATAATTGAGATTTTTTATTGATTATAATCATAAACCATTTTAATGCATT
The DNA here is from genome assembly GCA_037957365.1 of Torreya grandis. NCBI lineage: Eukaryota > Viridiplantae > Streptophyta > Pinopsida > Cupressales > Taxaceae > Torreya > Torreya grandis. The sequence continues at coordinate 5,010,371 of JARHVA010000566.1, read as the reverse complement.
TAGACTCAAGACCTAACATACAAAATACAAGATGAATGAATTAGATGATATATTTACAAGTTAGATTTCTATTTAGTAAAGATGGAGAAGAAAGGTTTTTTCAACATTTTTTAATACTTTTCAAGAGATATATTAGTTGTGTTATGTCAAAAAGATTTATTGGATACAACTTAACATATAACTAAAACATGTATATGACTTGGATGAAAAACATGCATCCATACAACATAGTGAAGACTAACATCAAATATTTGATGTAGGAGCATCCAATTTCATATTTAATACTAAATTAACTTAAAATAATTAAGATTATAAATTATCTAAGTTATGATGTTCATAAATAATTTCTTCTCAAATTATTTATGTTTTTATATGTTTCCATTGTGTATGCATAAATCCCTTGGTTTATTTTTGTGAAAAAAAATTTATGTTCACCTCCTATTCCTTCATATAGTCATGGTTGGCATGTGCAATTTTTTTTCACTTGATAAGCATTGCCTGATAAATTTTGTAGATCTATTATGATATATATAATCATTTTGCATGACTTTATCTATGAATCTTATGACTTATCTATGCAAGGATATAATATCCACATAGGTTATTTTAGGTGCATAGGTATTTATGATGTGTTATGGATAAAAATCCATTGAATTTCCTAAATAATTGCATTTAATTCCTTAGATTATAGAACATAATTATGATTTTATTTAATATCATCTTGCGATGAAATTATTCATGATTCATTACATTATGATGTATTAGGTTGTGTCTATAATGTAATGATCATTTCATGTTTTTGGCACATTTTGATGTATTACATAGATTTAATAATTATAATGGTTTTTTTATTGCATTATTGTAAGTACTTAGGTCTTGTGCCTATATATAAACATGCCTCCACACTTAATATAGCTAGTCATTGACTTGAATGATATGATGTCGTAACACATCCCATTTTAGGTTGCATAGTGTTTTGTGATAAAATTTTATTTATTTCATTAAATATAATAAAATAAAATAAATGTGTTTGTATTCTTATTACATTATGTTTTACATGATGTAATTATATAGGATACATGGTCTAAGGCATATCTTCACTGAGACACATAATTACAACTATGATATTTTGGTATAATAGAAATATTTTCATCCTTGTAGGTGAGTGTGTGTAGTATATTATCCACATTCAAAAAAATTGGGTATAAAACATTGAAGACATCTTCCAAAAAAAATATGTTGAAGGTTGATTGTTCTTTGATTTCAAGGAAATGACACATAGTGTAGTGTTCTCTATGAGATCATTTAAATCTCCTAGAGTGCCAAGAATGAAAAACATGATATTATTGATGAGATATATGCAAGATCAGTTTTATTCTATGTAAACTCTACAACATCAAAGTTTTTGTGTGGTTGATCATGAAATTAAAAAAATGAAGTCATAGAAGAAGTGCTTAAGTACCAAATCAAAAGATGATGTCGACAAAATCGAATACATATTCATTCTTTTAATTTTGAAGGATATTAGTATTTTATTATAATCTATTATTTATTCAAAGAGTTTAAATCATAAATAATTAATTCATTGGATCACTAATTTCAATAAATACTTTTAGTATGGGAGTATGGAAGACCAAAAGAAGGTTAAATTTTCATGTACCAATTTGAAGAGTCACACATGTATATGGTGGGATTGTGTGAAAGTAAGAAGAGCCTATATAGGTAAAAAATGATCATTACATCAGATAATCATATTGAACTGTTGAATTTTAAATTCATTCCTTCTTATTTTTAGTTAACTATTTTGAAGAAGTGGCAAAATGTAGAGCAAATTTAGATGAGTGTGAAATATTAAAATGAAAATTTTTATAGACTAAACTTTATGTCATGCCATGTTCAAATTGACATTAATAATATCTAAATATACATGTTATTAATTTCCATTCAATATGAGTATGGTATGGTCTAGTGATAATCTATTAAATAATACACTGTAGGGGAGAGAATAGTTTTCACACACCCAAGGATGAGGAAGTAGTGAAAGAGTTTACTTTGTGTAAGAAGATGAAGATAAATTTTTTTATAAAAATTATATAATTATGGAAATAACTCAAGGAAATTTAAAAATATGTAGAGGATCCTATGGATGAGGTAGAGGTCATGGATTCATAGGCACATTTTTTTATGTGTATAAAATAAATGAGTATTTGAGTGTCCATACACACAATAATAGAAACATGATAATGGATGTGAATGTTAATATAGATAAAATTAGTGATAATATTTACACATCAAATCAAAGAACCAAAAAATGTATAACCTCTAATGAAGAACAGGAAGCTATTAAAATGATAAAAAGAAGAGAATGGTCCTATGCAGAAAAGGAATCAATTAAGAACCACAATCAGTTATAGTTGTTGAATGTTAATTATTAATGGTGGTAATAAAAATAATATTATTTCATAATAAAGGGTAGATAATCTTGGTCTAAATAATATTTCACATCTAATACCATATAATGTATCTTGGTTTCTGTAGGGAAATCAAGTTCTAGTTAATGATAAATGTCTAGAAAGTTTTCAAATAGGTGCATATAAGGATGAATCCATTGTGGCATAATGCCCATAGCAATTTATGTGTTATTAGGAATTACTTGATAGTTTGAGAAAAAGTCACATCATGATGGCCACATAAACACCTCCACTTTTTGGAAGGATATAAGAAAGCATACTTTACTTACTATGAATTATAAGTACAAATAAGTTGACAAATGATTAAGAGTATTGATTATTTTTAGAAAGAAATTCATGAAAAATGTGAATGAAATTTCAAGTTATGTGTTTTTATCTTGAATCCAAAGAAAGTAAAAAAACATATGAAAATTAAAAAAACACTTTTGTGTGAAGTGAAATACTTTTCGATAAATTTTTAAAAGATGGTATCCATTTATCTACCAAATGGATTTCCTTGTATATGAAGTATAATTTATTGATTGGATTTTATTCAAAGACCAAGTTTTACAATAAATGGGCATAGTTTTTTGACACCAAAGGATAATACATAGGTTTAAATATAAGTTTAGGAGTTATGAGATAAAGCATTGATAAGATAAAATTTTAACCCTTTCAGAGTTATAGAAATGTTAGTGCATAAGAAAGGAGGTGAAAGGAGGATTTTCCCTAATTCAAGATCCATCAAAAAGATTAATATCAAGATTATATATACACTATCACACATATATAATTTGATGGGTTACGTAAGTGTAGCACAAAACATGAAAAATATTGAATTGAACAGTGGATATCACAATATTTGTGTAAGGGAAGATGATAAGTGAGAGACTACATTTAAAATGTGGGAAGGATTGTACAAGTGGCTAGTCATGCCATTTTGATTGAGAAACACACAATGTATGTTCATGAGACTTATGAATGAATTTATAAAAGCATTTTTTTGTATGTTTATCATAATATATTTAGATGATATATTTATTTTAAATATAACTTAGAGGAAATAATAAGTGCATTTAAGACAAGCATTGCAGTAGTTGTGAGATAAAATTTTGTTAGTGAATTTGAATAAATGTAGCTTAATGAAGGAGGAGTTAGTATACTTATAATTTATAGTATTTTGATAAGGATTGAATATGTATCCAAAAAGGTGTGAAATATTCTTGTGTGTTATTTTATTAGGAGAACAAATGAAGCATGAATCTTTCAAGAAGATAGACCTATAGCTTAATTTAGTGAAAAATTGAATGATATGAACAGAAAATGTTCATTGTATAATTATGACTTCTATGTAATAAGATAAGCTCTTAATAATTGGAGGAATTATATGTTGCCTAAGGAATTTGTATTATACATAAACCATCATGCCTTACTATTCATTAATATTAAATGAAAGTTCAATAAAAGACATACTAAATGGGTTGAGTATATACAAAGTTACTAATTTTTATTAAAACATATGAGTGGCAAGTCAAACATAAGTGTAGATGCATTAAGTAGAAGATATATCTAGTTGAACGAGATGTGAATAAAAGTCGTGGGATTCGATTATATGAAATAGATGTATGAAGAAGTTAAAGATTTAAGAGATGTATAGAAAGCATATGAATAATTAATAAATGTAAATATAGCATCATGGTTGGATTATTTCATGTAAGAAGTAGTTTTATTCTGAGATTAATTATTTATTCCTATAGGTTCAATATGTGAAAATTCTATTAACGAGAAGGATAGCAAACATTTAACATGTCATTTTTTTTATGACAAAACATATGGATAGTATATTGAAAAATATTGTTGGCCCAAGCTGAGTGAAGGTTTAAGAAATATGTTCAAGATTTTAGTGTCTTCCAATTGGTGAAAGAAAGAAATTAGAACATAGAGTTGTATGAACCAATGCTAATTCCAAAGAAATCATGGGAAGATATTAGCATGGAGTTTGATTTAAGAAATACTAAAACATATAGAGGACATGAATCTATATTTGTGATTGTGAATAGATTTCACAATATGGATGGTTTTTTCCTTAAAAAAATACTATAGTGATTTGACACACCTTGTTAACTTATTTTCCAAAGAATTTGTGTGATCACACATATTTTCACATAGCATATTATTAGATAGGGATGTAGAATTTAATAGTAAATTATGGAGGACATTATGGAAAAATATAAATACCAAGCTATAATTCAGTTCAACATATCACCCTAAGACAGATGGATAGACAGAGCTAGTCAACATAAAAAATTTGGGATGTTAGATTGAAGGAAATCCATGAATGTGGGATTCAATAATGATACATGATAAGTTTTCATATAATAATTCATTAATTATAAGTATTATAAGTAAACCATTTTAAATTGTTTATGGGTCAAGTCCAAGAGCTGTTGTAAAATTACGTGACATTATAAATAAAATAGTGAAATGTGTGGAAGTAGAATATTTTTATTAATATATGGGTGACTTAGATTATCTAGTGTATGAAAAAATTAAATTGAAGAATAAATAGTAAAAGTATTATGTGGATGTAAAGAGAAGAGAATTATAATTTCAAGAGGGAAACTTAGTCTTAACACACTTGAAGAAGAAAATATTTCCAAAAGGGACTTATCAAAAATTCAAAGCAGAATAAAATTAGATCATGTAGAGTGTTGTACAAATATTCAAAAAATACATATGAGATAGAGTGATCTAATGGAATATACATTTCACATATTTTAAATGTGGTATATTTGTATCCTTATCATAAATATTAGAATATTTTCAAGAATCAAATTGAAAAACACTGAAAACAAGAAATTGAACAATGCTACCTTATGTTGGCTAACATATTTTTCCTTATCTAAAAATGCTTTATTTTGATTCCATACCCTTCTTATTTCAAGAAAAAATAAGTTAGACAACAAATGGGTAAACTGTTAAGACTAGTTCCCCTCTGAATTAAGGTATAACTCCCTTTAAGATTTTCAATGAATTCAAATATTTGGATACACTTTTAACCAAAAAGTGTTTTAAAGCTAACATAAGATCCACACATCATCATGTTATGAATGCGATATTTTATGACAGTAATGAATAATAGAATAGACAGATTCTATTTTCAGTAACAATCAAGTAGCCAGTAAAGGATAAAACACATAATGAATTGTCTAATGGAAGAATAATTACCATATGAAATAAGATTTCACATAGTAAACCTAATTCCAAATACTCAAATGCATAGATCTAAGTATGCAATAATTGATTCTCCTTTTCATTCACAGATGAAAAATGTTTCAAACAAACATCACATATATTGTCAACACCAGTGATCCAGTTCTTAAAAATATTAACTCTTTTTCCTTCATTTTCTTCTCCCTCTTAACCACTGAAAATATATATAGCTTCCCTAATTAACCAATCTTTCAAACTAAACTATAGTTAATGTAACTCTGACCCATACAAGATTTATCTTTTACAAATTCTATAAAGATAAAGTTTCAAATAGAAAAGCAACAAAATAATTGAATAAAAGAAAGTATGTAAGTAAAATCATTGTTGAAGTGATAGACTAGGATCTCCATATTTTCCATGTTCAGTTGGGTAGACATGTTGAGCTTTCAACTCCTGAAATGTTGTAACAAACTCTTGAATTTCCAAAATATTGGGAATGTTGACGTGTTTTATCCTTGCTTTCCAGAGGTTTTCTTCCCTTCAAATTTTCCCCATCTTTTTTTGTGTGTTCTGAGAGAGTGTCAATGTAGTGACAAAGAAGTGAATCTACCTTTGAAATCTAAGAAAGATCTTTAGTTGATAAGTTGTCACTTTCTTTAATGATGTTGATCCTTTCTCTAAAGGATTCAATCAAAATATTGATGTCTTTTTCTAGTTTTCCATCATCTTTTATGTATTTGATATTAATACTCTATAGATCATGTTATAATGAATGAATGAATTCAGTTATTCTCTTGATTATTTTTTTGATTTCCATTCATCCTTGTTGGGACACTAAATTTATCCATTCAACATTTTTCTTACTTACATATAATACATCTTCATCTAGCCTGTCAAGTTCTTTTCTAACAAAAACTTTGTTATTCCATATTTTTGTACTTCATCAATCTGGTGCATCACACTCATCCATTTTCCTTCATCTTTTATCCACAAGGCATTTTGTGTCTTTAAATCTTCAATAGTAATTGCGGTTAGATCATACACATTGTTTAATTTATGGATGTATTATATACCTTTTTATATGATGCTATCCAACCAATTATCAAATACCCTGGCAACCATTTTGCCTCTATGTATCTGATCTAGCATCCTTTGATTGACAGGTGATTTTGCATGAAAAGATAGGGGTAGTTGGGTGATTGGTTATGGATCTAGACTATGAATGGCATCATTATACTCTACCATTGACCATATAGTCTATTTTAATTCCCTTTTATCTTTTTCATCCTTCCACATTTTTCTAACTATCCTTTTGGTGGATGCTTCAAGGTGATGCACATCTATGGCATGTGATGCAATCCCAAGAACTACCTTTTCAATTATAAAATCCCAAACTGTAGGATTTTAAACTTCCTCATTAGTTCTTGGCTAGGCTATTTCTACATTTCAATTCCCTGTATTAGGGTCAATAGCCACCATGGATGTTGTTTTTAAATTTTTGGATTTAGGAGTTTTCCCTAAACACTTGCTCACCATATCCTCCATGGGCAAAGAAAATTGTACTACTTTCCTTTTGTTGTTGATTGATTTTTCCAGCCACTTAGGTGTAGATGCTGAGGCTTCTTTATCAAGATTTGGTTGATCAGAAGGCACGTTTGAAATAATCATCAGTTCAGTAGAATCAAAAGCAATAATTGTTTTTTGATCCATACTAACCTCTTCTTCCATTAGTGAATCAGATTATTTATCACCTTTGGTTTCTCTTGAATCTTCTTTAGAATTAAAATCCATAATTACCTTTTCATAAATTTGATTCTTTCTCTTGCATTGGGTGCTTGATCTGGTGGCATGAGGAGGAAGAGTAGTTGTAAGGGCCTTCTCAGATTCTTTGATGACAAGATCCCTTCCAATTTTTTCTGTATAAGTACATGAATCATAGATAAAATTAAGCTGGTTAGAGGAGTTATTGGGAATGGTGATTCAATTATTGATGTACATTGTTGGGAAGCTATGTTTTGAGGTTCCTCTATTTTTTTTCTCTCTCAACCATTTCTCAGTTCTTATTATCACTGAGAGGGTCTTAACCTCATTTCTATCTTCTTCATATTTCTCCCAGTCAATTTTTAGAATAGGTGACTATTTTATTTATTCAAATTGTGGATCATTCACCTATTCATCATTGTCAAAAATTTTAGAAATATCCATATTTAAATTGAGGATAATAATTTGCCCTATGGAGAACCTAGACCATAGTCTCCTTATGACTTCAAATTCATCCAAACAATCTTCCCAATAATCCTCTAATTGAGGAATATGTGAAAACCTTGTTCTAAGATCCAAGTTATCTCTGGCAAAACCTTTACTATCAAATTGTGATCTGGCTATAAAGTATTTAATATTGAATTTATTAAGATCCAATTCTAAATTCAAAGCATCAGATGTTGATTTACATGAATACTATCCAAGTTCGATAGGAAAAGATATACCAAATTTCTTTTTTATTAATAATTGTTTATCTACATGTGTTAATTGTCTACAAACTTCTATTAACACAAATCGATCAAACATATATCTAGATAACCTCAAAGGTTCACCGTCAAAATTCCCAACTCTAATGTAAGTGAAATTGGAAAACTAAATGAAGAAACTACCATAAATATTGATCAACTACATAGCTTCATTAGCCAACCTTTTATTGATATTGTTTGACAATTCAAAAGTTATTTTCCTAGTAAAAACATCATTGAATCTCCTATAATCCTCATAGAAATTATTCATTTGCAATTTTGAGTAATAGTCATAAATTTTACTATCTTCATCCAAGGGTGCATGTGGTAGTCCTTCCCATTTTCTTGTAGATGCTAAGCAATAGAAGAGATATGAAGACATATAAAAATCTTTATTTCCCAAATAATTACTTAAACCTAGATGTAAACATTCAGCTACAATTTCAACCCATTCCAAATATTGCTCTCCTTGGAGGATTAACTATATGATAAAGTACATCTAGTCTTTCCAATAATATACATGAGCATTTCCCTTTATCCTGTGTAGTAATACTATAATATCTTATACATCTAGAATCATGTGATTTCTTATTGATGGTCTAGGTAATCTTGAACCTCCTTTTTGGAAATTCAAAATCCAGTTCCTTGCAATCACACTCTTATAAATTGCTTTATTTAATGAAAAATAATAATAGGAAGAAGTAATACTGAGGTCAGAGTATGGTTCCTTAGGAAAAATTCTCATTACAGACATTAGGGTTTGTCTATTGATATGCAATAAAACATTACCATCTATAGTCATGATGCACCTATTCTAAGGTTCATATCTATTCATACATTCAAAAACTAATTCAGGGCATTGTATAACCATGGGAAAGGATGTAGCTTCAATCAAGCCACTTTCTACTATCTTTTACATCATAGAATTTGACACATGATTTCTAACCCTTTCCTTAAAATCTTCAAATTTATATTGCACCAGAGAAGTGTCCCCAATTTTAGGAGGAGAACATATGAGACCATGACAGTGTTCATAATCAAGACATGCAGATTTCATGGCTATAGGTTGGAGGATATAATGAAAAGAAATTTTTTTAAACTTCTTAAATAATACTGTAAACTCAAAAGAATTCTTCTTTCCAACTAAGTAATGGAAACAACTTATAGTAAAAGTAAAAATCACCTTAAATTTATCTGAAATCACTATGAATTTAAGCAACAAATATCTTATACCACCTGTGTTTTTCTCCTTTATATCACTCAGTATCTTTTTTTACTAAATTTGAATTGTTCTCACTTGATATAGATATTAACCAGATCAAATAATTTAACTGAATCAATACGTGATAAACATGCTTGATAAGACATGCACTCTAACATATGCATTATTGCCAAGCATTTTTTATGCATGATTTTGATGAGTAATGATTAACTGCAACCTCATGAAAATTCAAAATTTCTCGCTTTATAATGAGTTTTAGATATATTTTCCTCTGAATCTCCTATTAATTTTAACTTAGAGAAAGCCTCAGGGCGAGATGAGAGTATAGTCATTGAACCATTGAACCATGAACTTTTGAAAATGTGATTCAATCTTAAGGTTCAATGATATGAGATGAACTACACAGACTAATCAATAGTCATATGATCTTTTTTAAAACTTTGAACTTTGAAACATTGAACCATTGAACTTTTGAACTCCGTTATGTAGGATCAAGTGATAGGTTCAAATGGTAGGTTCAATGATACATTAATTTATACAAGAGAACTAAGTGAACGTGGCTCTTTAAAAAATATCAAGTATTAAACTTTTGAACCATTGAAATTTTGAACACCAAAAAAGGGTTCAAGTTCAATCAAAAGGTCCAAAGTAATAATTGCAATACATGAAAGGACAAACATTTTGCTTTGATAAACATTAAACCATTGAACCATTAAACCTATTGAACTCTTAAACTCTGAGAAAGGTTCAAGTTCAAAGGTTCAATTTTAAAAAAAAATCACACACAAAAGGCAATAAATGGGTGAACTTATTTTATGGAAAAATTTATGAAAAAATGAATAAGGGTGACTCAAAAGTTAACATTGGCTCTGACTAGGGACTGCATTTTATGAAAAAATGCAGTGAACTCAAAATATCTAGTTATGTAGATTGGGACATAGAGATGAAAGAAAAGGAGAAAGACAAACCAAAAATGGGAAAGGAAAACACAAAATTTGATGACAAGGGAAAGGCTATGTATAAAATAGGGGACACCTATTTCAAATTTGATACAACTTAAGATCCTATCTATTATATGACAAGGGTAAAATAGCTCCATCTAGATATTCCAATTTAAAAGAATTAGGACCAAGTATCTGATGAATTTTGAAAGGTCCTTTCCAAAGTGAATCAAATTTTTCATGTGCTCCTTTAGGTTCTCTGCTTATATCCCATACCAATACTTCATCTCCTTCCATGAACTTTCTACGTCTAGTTTTTTTATAAAAAATCCTTTTAACCCTAATTTGACGAGTAGTAATTTAATCAACCAGTTCATTCCTCTCTTCCTCAATTCTATTTTAGTACATAACTATTTTCTCTAAAGAATCTTGAAAGTATTGATCTTTAATAACATTTTTTAATTTAGTTGCAGATAATTCCAGAGGTAATGATAACTATGTTCCTATCCCATAAACCAACTCAAGTGGTGCCATTCCTATTGCTCTTTTTGGGGTTACCCTATTGGCCCAAAGTGCTTCTTATAGTTTCTTATGCGAATCTCTAGGGTTATCATTCACCAATTTCTTCATGATGGATATCAATTTTTTATTACTAGACTTTTCATGTCCATTCCCTTAAGGGTAATAATCTAATGAGTGAGAAAGAGAGATACTATGTTCATAGCAGAATGAAGTAAGTTCCATTGAAGGAAAATGGGTAGTGTTATCTGTCATAATCTTCTGAGGAACACCAAAATGTACGAGTATATTTTCTTTGAGAAAATTACATACCACTTCTAAAGTGGTTCTTTTCACAGGAGCAACTTTAACCCATTTCATAAAATAATCAGGTGATATTAAGATGTGCATATGATCAGCACTCAAAGGAGGTGAAGGAGGCCCAATAAAGTCTAATCCCCATTGTTCCTCTTCGTCCTCTTCTTCTAAAGATAATTTTTTGCCAAAATGAAAATTTTATCTGCAAGAAGTTAAAATCTTAATTTTTCCTCTCACCTCTATTGTCAAAAGGATATGGCATGGTATCATCTAAAAAATGTTTGAGCATAATATGGGACATGTTGGAGTTGTATATTTACCTTCTCTTTTGTCTCAAATCATCATTTGGGGACTAGATACTACTCATCATGTTGTGTGGACCATTTTTTATTTCAATAACCATCTTCTTCTTCTTCTTCTTCTTCTTCTTCTTCTTCTTCTTCTTCTTCTTCTTCTTCTTCTTCTTCTTTACTTTCAACTATCAATTTACAAAAACCTTGACCTCTAACTAATTTGGTTGGCTTAATCTCCAAGTCATACTCTTGAATTTTAGTAACCCATGTTGCTCTATTGTTCATCCCAACATCTTGTTGAGCCAGAATGCTTTTCACAGCTAAACTAGGAACACATACATCTAAATGAGAATGATATATATAATATGTAAATTGTTAACTATCCTTTACTATAGTGAAAGTTTGTTTCTCAACCAAATAATATTTAAGTTCATTATTTTTTAGAGGAACACTCATAAAAGCTATTGGGGCTTCTATATTTACTTCATTTTTCTGTAGCAAGATACTAGACATGGTATGTTTTGAAGCATAATAGTAAATAACAAAATCTTTTAGGAAATAAATATTTACTAAAGTAGGTGTTTGTATAATCACCTCTTTAGTATCTTCAAATGCTTTCTTAGAAGCTTCATTGCATTTAAATGCTTGTTTTTCACTCATCATTCCCACAATATGTTTTGTAATCTCAATAAAATCAAGAATGAACCTTTTGAGAAATTAATCTGGCCAAAGAAATATTTAACTCTAGTGCTATTAGAAGGAAGGCTTAGATGTTGTATTGCTCTAACTCTTTTTGGGTCAATTTTAATTCCACCTTTTGAAACTAGGTGTCCCAGTAACTTCCCTTTTATAACATAAAATGCCAACTTCTTAGGACTAAGATATATCCCATGAATCTAACATCTTTGTAAAATGGTCTCCAGATCCTTCAGATGATCTTCTCTTTTTATAGAAAAAATATTCAAATCATCAAGATAAATGACAATAGTTCTATCTTTCAAATCTTTAAAGGATGAATCCATCACCCATTGAAAAGTTGCACCAGCATTAATCAAACCAAAGGGCATACGTTTATAATCAAAATTTCCTCGAGGTATAGTGAAAGTAGTTTTATGTTGGTCAACTGTAGCCACACTTGTCTGATTATAGCCTAAGAACCTGTCTAACATAGACATCATTTCTGACCCAACAATAGTTTACAAGATGTGATCCATCATAGGTTAGGGATAATTATCTTTTAAACTGGCTTGATTCAAATTCTTGAAGTCAACATAGATTATTATTTCTTCATTATTTTTACGTACTAAAACAATGTTCACCACCCAGGTGGAGTGATGAATTGGATAAATAATCCTAGCCTTCAACATCTTTTCAATCTCCTTAAAGATAGCCTCAGTAACTTTTGGGTTGTAATTTCTCAGCTTCTACCTGAAAAGAGTTGTATTTTATTTCAAAGGAATATGATGTTGAAACTACCCATGTCTAAAATATTTAAGATCATCATAACACCAAGTAAAGACATCCTTCTACTTAATCTATATATTAATTAATTCATTTTTATCCTTTGGTGAACAACATCTGCCAATGGAGATCTATTTAGGGTCAGTTTCACTTCCAATATTAATTTTCTCATAATCCTCTATTTTGTTAGGATTTTAGACAATTTTTCCTTTAGTATATTCATCTTTTCAAGTGAAAAAATGTTATAGAGAGACCAATCCTTTAGGGATTTTGTTTTCCTTTAACTAAATTACGTCATCTTTTGAATTGATTCCTAGATCAGGACTGAATTCTTTACATTCTATTTTAGAACCTTCAAAATAAGTCCCCAAGAATATATCAGCATTCTCTTAAAAAATTTATTTGTTTATTACTCTAAAAAACTTACCAATTTTTAGCATTATATAGGATATTAGGCTGATAGACCAGTTCTATTCTATATGAACCCCTTTTGAAATTAGGGTGTGGGAGAATAAGAGAAGCTGATACCGCTAGAGAATCTACCTGAGTGTTTTGGTCTATGGGAATTGCTTCAATAGAAAAGGCATCAAAATATTCTATCTCATCCCAAACTTTATTTTTGTAATGTCTTAATCTATCATTTTTAAATAAAAAAATGACTCTCACTTATTTGACAATTAATTTAGCATCTCCTCTTGCCTTGAGTATTTTTACACCCTTTCCTTTAGCTTCATTTAACCCAAGCAATAAATCTTCATATTCTATGTTATTATTAGTGTTTTTAAATTCTAGCTTAAAAGAGTAAGGAAAAATTCCACCTTCAGGTGAGATCAACACAACTCCTACTCCAGAACTAGTGGTAGCAAAACTACCATCAAATTCCACGATCCATAGATCATCTAAATGAAAAGACTTTGGGATAGATTCTTCCTTTAAATCTTTAGAGGAGATAAAATAATTACCAAATTCACATTCTTTAAATAGAATGTGATACTTAGAATCATTAGAAGGATATACTGTAAACTTGCATTTAGGTTTAGGTTCTAGCTTAGCTTTCTACTTTTCCACTAGAATTATAGCTTCTGACCTATCCAATTTTATCTACACTCCTAAATATTTATAAAAAGTCCTGCTCAACAACATCCCATAACTAGTAGGAATATCCACTACCAAAATGGTCAACTTCACCTTTTTATCAAGATAGGCTACAAGAGAAACTTGAGCATCATTAATTTATCTGAGAAAAAAAATATGTTTGCCATCCATAGAATAACATCCACCAAATATTTTTTTAAGGGATAAGCCTATGTTTTTGGCTATAGAAGATAGCATTATATTATCAGAAACAACTGAGTCTATGATACAATTATTGAGTTTATGACCATTTATGAACAAAGAAACATAAAATGGGTTGGATTTTATATCAACCATATAAGGAGTATCACTAAATTAATTAAGGTTCATTCTATAAGTATGAGTGGGTGATTCAAGTGGAGAAGTAAATGATTGGGTAATGGGAGACTTAGTTTTAACGTTTAATTGACTTTCAGATTCAACTTGTGTAGGGCTATTTTTGACATATTCAACCAATTTATAAAGTTCTTTGGCTTCCAACCTTAGGTATTCAACGAGAGATATTTGAAATTTTTTAGACTTACAAAAATCTAAAATATCAAAAGAAGTCTCACAGTCATTTCTATGTAGCAATTTACTTTCTTGGGTCTTCAAATTAGCATCAAAGTTTTTAGAAAAACGTTCCTTACCTTTAACGGGCACTTCTTGAGTATTAGAGAATGTTGGATTCTTTTAACTTCTAGTAAGCACAGCACATGAAGGATCTTCAAGAGTAACCAATATTTCACCTCCTCTTTCTGAATCTGAATAATATTTTAGGAAGTGTATTTCAGAGTCACTAGGTCTCTCAAAGCTCCTTTATTCTTTAGTAATCTCCCCTAAGACATCTTGAGTAGAATTCATTTGAATAAATATAAGCATCTTTGGACACGAATTTATGTCATGATCAGTAGTCAAATGAAAGATACACATGTTATTTCTTCTAGGATGGGCTTCAATAGTCAATCTTGGTTGTGTTGATGCAAGTGGTAATGTCTTACCAGTATTTTATTGTTGATTTATCCTACCAATATCTTGATATGATTTTTAGAATGAAGTAATAGTCTTTGGTAATTATCTTTTAAGGGCAATCATATCAATGACTAGCCTTTGAACCATAGGATTTGTAGAGGATGAAGGATGAGCATTAGGTACTTGGACTTTTTTCTTCCATTTTTTGGCCATAATAAGATCATCCTCTAACTCAACTTCCAATGATTTTGCATCTATTAGATTGATAATTACACCTCTTCTGAGATAAAAACTTATATCAGGAGGCATAGAATTAATAAAAAAACATTTCTAACTCTCAGTAGTCAATTTTTTAGTAGTTGGAATCTTGTACACAATTCTATTAAATTTCACTATAAATTCCCTCATGGATTCATGTATCTCCTTCTTCTGATGAGTCAATTGAGCAAGAAGGGAATGTTCATCTTCCATGCTTTTGAACCTATTTTCAAATATAGTTTTCATGTCATTCTAGTTTGTGATTGGGGAATCAGTTAGATGATAAAACCATTATACTACAATATCAGTTAGAGTTTGCACAAAAAGCTTTACGGATACATCTTGATGTTGCACGCCTAACACACCACATGCCACTGAAAAGGTACTTAAATGTTCCTCTGATGATTGTATTCCATCTCCATTAAATTTGGGTAAATTTGCTATTACATTTCTAGGCAAAGGATTGAGGCTGGCCCTTAAATTTAGAGGTCCTATGGCTATGCCCCAAAGTTGGGCCATTAGAAAAAACTTATGGTAAAAGGAAGAGCTAAGGCTTGATAGACAGAAAATGTAGAGGGTTTAGGAGAGATAGGAGGTCTACTTCTAGCTTTTCTAACCTGGGTAGGAATATAAGTAAAATTTAAGTTTTATAATGTTTGAAAATTAAGATCCTTAATTCCTTCTCTTCTCAAAGATCTTGTGTATCTTCTGGAATCTAGTTTACGATGTTATAAATAGATAAGTAGCTATTAATTTTATGCTATTCATAATCTCTTCTTACTTTAGGGACTTGATTTCTTGTTGTATTTTTAGCTTGCCTTCTTCTTTGCTTGAGTAATAACAATCTCAAATTATTGGCCAATTCTTCTTATTTTTCTAATACTCTATTTCCTCTCCTATAATCATCAATATTCCAATGAGAACACCAAGCAAGAGTATTTCACTAACCAATTATATCTTTCTGCTCATCTCAAAAACCAAGATTAGGTTATAAAATAGAAATTAAATTTTCATGTGGAAGCACCATTCTTGCCTCATATTAAAGTGACTAATATTTTATCAATTTTGTTCCCCAGTGGAGTTGCCAAAAACTATTAGCTAATAGATTTTTCCTTATCTAAAAATAGATTATTTTGACTCCATACCCTTCTTATTTCAAGAACAAATAGTTAAACAACAAATGGGTGAACTATTAAGACTAGTTCCCCTTTGAATTAAGTTACAACTCCCTTTAAGATTTTTAATGAATCAAAATATTCAGATACACTTTTAACTGGAAAGTTTTTTAAAGCTAAACTAACATCCACACATCATCATGTTATGAATGTGAGATTTTATAATAGTAAGGAATAACAGAATACATAGATTCTATTTTCAGTAACAATCAAGTAGATAAGCATATATATTGCTAAATCAGTAAAGGATAAAACACATATAATGAATTGTCTAATGGAAGAATAATTACCATATGAAATAATATTTCACACAAAAAACCTAATTCTAAATACTCAAGCACACAGATCTAAGTATGCAGCAATTGATTCTCCTTTTCATTCCCAAATGAAAAATATTTCAGACAAATATCACATATATTGTCAACAACAGTGATCCAGTTCTTAAAAATCCTAACTCTTCTTCCTTCTTTTTCTTCTCCCTCTTAACCATTAAAAATATATATAGCTTCCCTACTTAACCAATCTTTCAAACTAAACCAAATTTAAAGTAACTCTAACCCATATAGGATTTAGTTTTTACAAATTCTATAAAGAGCAAGTTTTGAATAGAAAAGTAACTAAATAACTGAATAAAAGAAAGTATGTAAATAAAATCATTACTAAAGTGACAGACTAGGATCTCTAGATTTATCATGTTCGGTTGGGTAGACACGTTGAACTTTCCACTCTTGAAATGTTGTAACAAACTCTTGAATTTTTGAAAGATTGGGAATGCTAACATGTTTTATCCTTGCTTTCCAAATATTTTCTTCCCTTAAAATTTTCTCCATCTTTTCTGTGTGTTCTAGGAGAGTGTCGATGCAGTGACAATGAAGTGAATCTACCTTTGAAATTTGAGAAAAATCTTCAATTGATAAGTTGTCACTTTATTTAATGATGTTGATCCTTTCCCTAAAGGATTGAATGACAATATTGATGTCTTTTTTTGGTTTTCCATCATCTCTTATGTATTTGATATTAATACTTTGTAGATCATGTTGTAATGAATAAATGAATTTAGTTATTTCTTTTATCATTTTTATGCTTTTCATTCATCCTTGTCGAGATACTCAATTTCTCCATTCAATATTTTTATTACTTACATATAATGCATCTTCATCTAGACCTGTCAACTTATTTTATGACAAAAAATTTATTATTCCATACTTTTATACTTCATCAATCTTTTTGATCATGCTCATCCATTTTCCTTCATCTTTTATCCACAAGGCATTTTGTATCTTCAAATCTTCAATAGTAATTATGGTTAGATCATACACAGTCTTCAATTTATGGATGTATTCTATACCTTTCTATATGATGTTATCCAACCAATTATCAAATAACTTGGTAACCATTTTGCCTCTATGTATATGATCTAGCATCCTTTGATTAGCAGGTGATTTTTGATCAAAAGATAGGGTCAGTTGGATGATCGATTGTGGATCTAGACTATGAATGGCATCAATGTACTCTACCATTGACCCCACAGTCTATTTTAATTCCCTTTTATCTTTTTCATCATTTCAAGTTCTATTGACTATCCTTTTGGTGGACACTTCAAGGTGATGCACATCTGTGACACGTGATGCAGTCCCAACATCTACCTTTTCAATTATAGAATCTCAAACTGTAGGATTTTAAACTTCCTCATTAGTTCTTGTCTGGGCTATTTTTTCATTCTAATTCCTTTTATTAGGGTCAATGTCTACCATGGATGTTATTTTGAACTTTTTGGATTTAGGAGTTGTCCCTAAACACTTGCTCACCATATCCTCCAAGGGAAAAGAAAATGGTACTACTACTTTCCTTTTGTTTTTGATTGAGTTTTCTAGCCACTTGGGTGTAGAGGCTAAGGCTTCTTTATCAGGATTTGGTTGACCCAAAGGCACATTTGAAATTATCATTAGTTTAGTAGAATCAAAATTAATCACTATCTTTTGATCTGTACTAGCCTATTGTGCCATTGGTGATCTAGATTCTTTATCACCTTCGGCTTCTCCTGAATCTTCTTCAGAATTCAAATCCAAAATCACCTTTTAAAAAATTGATTCTTTCTCTTGCTTTGGGTCCTTGATATGGTGTCACGAGGAGGTAGAGTAGTTATAAAGGACTTGTCATATTCCTTGATGATAAGATCCCTTCTAGTTATTGCTATAGAAGTACCTAAATCATAGATAGCAACAAGCTGGTTAGAGGAGTTTATTAGGAATGGTGATTCAATTATTGATGTACATTATTGGGAAGCTATGTTTTGAACTCCCCCCAATTTTTGATCTCTCAACTATTTCTCAATTCTTCTTATCATTAGGAGGTTCTTAACCTCAATTCTATCTTCTTCATTTTTCTCCCAATCAATTTTTGAAATAGGTGATTATTTTATTTGTTCAAATTATGGATCAGTCACCTATTCATCATTGTCAAAAATTCTAGAAATATCCATATTTAAATCGAGGGTAATAATTATCCCTAAGGAGAACCTGGACCACAGTCTCCTTCTGACTTCAAATTCATCTGAACAATCTTCCCAATAATCCTCTAATTGAGGAATATGTGAAAACCTTATTCCAAGATCCAAGTTATCTCTGACAAAACCTTTGATGTCAAATTTTGATTTGGCTGTGAAGTATTGAAAATTGAATTTTTTAAGATCCAATTCTAAATTCAAAACATCAGATGTTAGTTTGCATGAATAACATCCAATTTTGATAGAAAAAGATATACCAAATTTGTTTTTCATTGAGAATTTTTTATCTACACATGCTTATTTTTTACAGACTTCTATTAACACAAATCAATCAAAAACATACCTAGGTAACCTCACAGTTTCACCATCAAAACTCCCAACTCTGATGTAAGTGAACATGGAAAACTAAATGAAGAAACTACCATAAATGTTGATCAGCTACATAGCTTCATCAGATAACCTTTCATGAATAAGTAATATTGAGGTCAGAGTATGGTTCCTCGGGAGGAATTCTAATTACAAACATTAGGGTTTATCTACTGATATGCAATAAAGCATTACCATCTCTAGTATTGATTCACCTATTTTGAGGTTCATATCTATTCATGCATTCAAAAACTAATTCAGGGCATTGTATAGCAATAGAAAAGGCCACAGCTTCAACCAAGCCACTTTTTACTATCTTCTGCATCAAAGGATTTGACACAAGATTTCTATCCCTTTCCTTAAAATCTTCCAAGTCATATTGGACCAAAGAAGTGTCTCCAATTTTAGGAGGAGAACATATGAGACCAAGACCATGTTTGTAATTGAGACATGTACATTTCATGGCTATAGGTTGGAGGATATAATGAAAATAATTTAACTTCTTAAATAATCTTGTAAACTCAAAAGAATTCTTCTTTCCAACCAAGTAATGGAAACATCTTATAGTAAGAGTAAAAATCATCTTAAATTTATCTAAAATCACTACATATTTGAGTAATAAATATCTTATACCACTTGTGCTTTTCTCCTTTGTATCACCCAGTATCCTTGTTTAGTAAATTTGAATTGTTCTCTCTTGATACAAATATTAACTAGATCAAATAATTTAACTAAAACAATATGTGCTAAACATTCTTGATAAGACACACACTTTGACATATGCATTAATGGCAAGTATTTTTTATGTGTACTTTAATGAGTAATGATTATCTATAACTTTGTGAAAATTCAAAATTTTCCACTTTATAATGAGTTTCGGATATATTTTCCTCTCAATCTCTCACTAATTTTAACTTAAATAAAGCCTCAAGGTGAGATGAGAGTATAGTCATTGAACTATTAAACCATTGAACTTTTGAAAATGTGGTTCAACCTTGAGGTTCAATGATACGATATGAACTACACAGACCGACCAATAGTAATATGATCTTTTCAAAAACTTTGAACTTTGAAACATTGAACTATTGAACTTTTGAACTCTACTATGTAGGTTCAAATGCTAGGTTCAAGTGATAGGTTCAAATGGTAGGTTCAACGATACATTAATTTATACAAGAGAACTAAGTGAACACAGCACATTACAAAACATCGAGTAGTGAACTTTTAAACCGTTGAACTTTTGAACTCTAAAAAAGAGTTCAAGTTTAACCGAAAGGTTCAAAATCATAATTACAATACATGAAAGGACAAATATTTAACTTTGAGAAATTTGAACCATTGAACCTATTGAACTCTTGAAATCTGAGAAAGGTTCAAGTTCAAAGGTTCAATTCTTTTAAAAATTCACACACAAAAGGTGATAAGCAGGTGAACTTATTTTATGGTAAAATTCATGAAAAATTGAATAAGGGTGACTCAAAAGGTAACACCTTTCAAAGTAGACTAACCGTAAAGTTGAGACAAAGGTGAAAAGTGTAAAAACTATCAAATGATGAAAAAATCCACACTAGTATTGAAAGCTTGCAATAAGAATCTCCAATTTTAATAGCATGAAAAATATAAGAGAATAATGTTTTAAGGCCAAAAAAACATCAAAGATGCAATAGAAAGACTAGATCAATAAGAGTGTTGTGAGATATAGTAGCTAGTGTTAAAGAAAGGAA
This sequence comes from Torreya grandis, assembly GCA_037957365.1. Lineage (NCBI taxonomy): Eukaryota > Viridiplantae > Streptophyta > Pinopsida > Cupressales > Taxaceae > Torreya > Torreya grandis. The sequence continues at coordinate 4,989,354 of JARHVA010000566.1, read as the reverse complement.
CATAAAAGCTCTTTATAAAGAGCTTAGAGAGAAATTGATGTAAAAGTGCAAGCTTCAACATTTTATCCATGTGTCTTTAATCCTCTTATAAGGGGGGAGGATGTGTGCACTATGTGTGGGAGATGATTTATATGCAAGCAACTCCAAAGCCTAAAAATAGACTAAAGATGTGAGTGACACTTAAAAAGAGTAGAATAAATTGTATTTATAGATAAAATAAATGTATATAGAAATAAATTTAGGATAAACCTAGAAACTTATAGAAAGGACAATTAAAGTTAATTTTCCAATACTTCCCCTTTATCTTAAATTTAAGGTTATGAAAGTGAAGAAATATATTTTTTTAAAAGAAGGGATCTGAAATTGCATGATACTCTCCCATAATAGAAACCTTTTTCAAGAGGAATGACAATAATTGAGAGAAGAAAGAAGAGAATGCACCACTAAAATTTATAAGGAAGAAAGTATGATCACCAACAATCTCAATGAATCCAATTTAGATAATGTATTCGATTTGAAATAGAATAAAGACCAAGAATAAGGAGTGATGATCCACAAAACCTGCAAGACAAACAAGCTAACACCAATCTTTCATGTTAAATAATCAATATATCAAAAATACAATCTACGTACATAATGTAATAAAATTAGATGTACAACTAGGCAAATCTGAACAAAGACAACTTCCATCATAAAGTGCATAAATCTACACAAAAAAGTTAGTCAAAAACTCTAAATAAAGTATATATTCTTTAAACATAAAGTAACGAATGCATTAAAATGGAGACAAAGAATATGTATCACTTGTAAAATATATTATGTATGAAACATTAAAAGAATTATCACAATAAGACATATTAAAGTCTCTAACTAAGTTATTATCTTTAAGAATCCAAATAGTTTTACCCTTATAGTTAGGAGATTTAATCTTTTTCTAAAAATGCAAAGTTTCATACATAGATTTACTACAAACTTTGCATGAATGAAATTTTCAACATTTAAATATATGATACCTATATTTTATACAATGCACATAAGGTCTAGAAATTTTAAACAAAGCATGAGCATTATAAGTAGTGTAATCAAAATAATGTGAATTATAAGTCAATCTATATAGAGGACAATAAGATGTCAAATTTACATGAGAAGTAATTAATTAATAAATATTAAAGCGTATCACTCAAATAGTCCATATTTTGCATGATTTTTAAGTCAGGGTTGGTATAAAGAGTGTTCAAAGAAGTTTAAGTTTGATTAAAAGCACAATGAGTTTCACAATTAGTATCATTAACATATGCAAAATATGCAAATTTTGCATTATCAACATCAAAAGAAGATTGCATTGTTTGCATTTACTCCATAAACATTATTTATAAAGCATGTAAAGTCTCATTTTGAGATACAAGTTGATGTTTAAGAGAACTAATATCATCATTTTTGAAAGAAAGAGCATGCATAGATTGATTAAAAACTTTTAAAATGGTTAATTTGAAAGCCATTGCAAGTGATTACACAAGTTCTAAGCTTTAAAAAAGCCAATAATACTTTTTCTTTTTTTTTTTTATAAATTTAGAAAAAATGAATACACAAAATATTTTTAGATTAGTTAACTTGTAAATGTAATTTCACACCAAAAGACCAATTACCTTTTTATTTATGAAATTTGAAAACAAATTATTAAAGAAAAATCTAAAAAAAAAGAACTCATAAATACTTGCTCAAAAAAAAAGCTGTTTGTTTTTATTTGGAAAAGGTTAATGTATCAAATTATTAAATAAAATTTTAAACTACAAAATATTAAAGACAAATTTACATTCTAATTTTCCAAAAAGAAACTTTGCATAAATCAACAATGAGACGATTACCCAATAATAATAAACATGTGTATAAAACAGACAAAAGAAAAAAGTTGAAATGCTAGGTGAAGACGAGTAATATTTCACATTTCAAAGGATTACTCCATAAAAAGATGAACGACACTTGTCAATCATCAAAAGAGTTTTTAGAAACTTAAAACTTTAATTTTTTTTTAATAAATAATTAAATTAAATAAATATCAAAGCACTTTGAGTCTGAGAAAAAGGTATAAATGTGATGTTTCCTTCATTTTTAAAAAAAAAAAGTTTTTAAAGTTTTAGAGAGCCAAACATTAATAGAGTGGAACGACAAACACTAATGAAAAGAAAGATTTAAATAAATTTTGATTTTTGTCTCTAGATTAGTAAAGGCGACGCCTCATAGCTCGAGTGAGCAACCAAAAAAAAAGGAAACATGTTACAAATAATAACGCCCAGAATGTAATAACACCTACATGCTTAAGAGAACAGAGGTATCTTGATGATGAATCAATGAAATTTTATTCAACACATTTATTAAAAATAGCTTCAAGGTTAAATCCAAATTTTTCCTGCCACGTATTGCATTTAGATTGATTCAAGATGAAAATAAAATGTCCCAAAACAAAAAATCATTCAAGGAGAATTATACTTAACGACACTAGCTGGAAGATCACCCTTAAAAAAAACATAAAAAATAAAATAGATGGGGACAAACACAATGATTTTCTGTGTCGTTCCAACCGAACATCAGATGGTGCAGTTCTGAAATAATGGTAGAAAAAACAAGAAAGATTGATTACTCACCAAGTAATATACAAAGGCGGATGAAGCATAGAACTGCATAACAAGATGATCAAAAGGAATAAGAGTAACGCTCAAGTAAGAAGACCTAGTTCTGGTAACAACTACGCTAAGGTAGGGAGTTGATATCCTGTCAACAGAAATACTTGATAGAAGGAACATGAAAAGGGATTGCTCAAAGAGAAAGAACAATGAATAGACAGAAAGGTCTGAGCAAAAAAACCATAGAGCACAGACAAGACAAATAGTATGCAAAAATAATACAATGCACAATATAGAGGTGGAGGAACTAGACCTGGAACTAAGGCTAAGCACTAGCAATGTATGCTAAAAAAGGAACTCCAAATAAGAATGGAGCAATCAAAAACTTAGAGGAAAAAATGGCACCAATATGAAACAACTAGGGCTACAAACTAAGCTAAAAGATGACAAGGAAGATTTAGACCAAAAAAATCTAAAGCATGCTCAAATAAAAGCTAGTAGCTAAAAAAAAAGGAAATAAAAAACATGGAGATATAATCATAATGAAAAAGCAATAATATTGTGCATTCACTATACACCAAGGTAGAAAAGTATGCAATACCAAGGCTAAAAAAACAAAAAAATCCTATAAAGGAATTGTTATGCTAAAATTGATTTTAAACGAGTCTCAAAGGAGAAACTAAGAAAAAGAGGTTAGAGGACAAAAATGGAGACAAAAACAAAATTCTTCCATGAAAAGCCCTGCACAACCAACCATCATCGTTAAAACCACCAATGCTCTGATACCATATTAGAATATTTCCAAAAATTGAATTAGAAAAAAGTTGAAAACAAGCAATGGAGCAATGTTACCTTGAAAAGTAGACTAACCACAAAATTGAGACAAATGTGACAAGTGGAGAAACCGTTGAATGGTGAAAAATCCCACACTAGTATTGATATATTAAAAGAATAATCTCCAATTAGAATATCATAAATAAGTTATGAGAATAATGACCTTAAGACGAGAGAATCAAGGATGTAAGAGCAAGACTAGATCAATAAGAATGTTGTGAGAGTGTAGTAGCTAGTGTTGACGAGAAGGATATGAGAGCTCTTTATAAAGAGCTAGGAGAGAAAAGGAGTTAAAAGTACATTCTCTAGCATCTGTTCTATGTGTTCATAATCCTCTTCCAAGTGGGGAGGATGTGTGTGCCATGTGGGGTGAGGAGAGTTACATGTAACTCCAAAGCCTACAAGTGGACTAAAGAGGTGAGTGACACTTCAAAATAGTAGAATAAAATCTATTTATAAATGTAATAAATGTAGACATACACAAGACTTAGGATAAGCCTATAAACTTATATAAATGACATAAATTAAGATTGATTCTCCAATAATAAATGACTAATTAATGTACAAATTGAAAATGGAAACTTGGAATAAGTACATTGCAGAGTGTAAATGCCTGAGAAAATTATGAATAAGTAGAAAGGGTGACTAACATCAAAATAAAAAGTCAAGTGCATGTTAAAAAATAAAAATAATATTTCGTAAAATGAAAGGGATAATATATGGAATATACAATATTTATAAGTGCATCGGATGATACAAAAAAAGAGATACTTATACCAAAACTCATATAAGGTGCATGATCAAGAAATCATGTTTCTTTCATTACCCATGGTGTATGATGTGGGAGCATCCAAATTTTGATTTGCAAAAATATCATTGCATGAAAAAAAATTGTGGCGTTTATGCATGTGAAATCATGGTATCATTATTGTGCACAACCTTTTTATGCACCTGTTATTCTTTCATGCAATCATGATTGGCACATGGATCTTATTTTCACTTGTGAAACATTGCACAACAATTTTTTCAATTCTATTATGATGTTGAAGAGTTATTTTGCCTAACTTTGATTACAACTTATGACTTAGTGTTGTAAGGTTCTAATGTTCACACAACTTGTTTTTGGCACATAATTAATTATGATGTGTTATGGATAAATATTTGTTGCATTTCCTAGCTAACTTCATTAAAATACATGGCTCATAGAAGGTTATTGTGATTTAAATTAATATCATTAATTTTCATGATGAACTTCTCCATGATGCATTACATTGCAATGTGTTAGGGTTCTTTGGGATTGTAATGAATATTTCATGTTTTTGGCACACAATGATATGTTAAAAATATTTAATGATGATAGTGATTTGTTAAGTGCATTATTTTAAATAAATGGATCTTGTGGCTATTTATAAATATTATCCTAGACTTTAGATAATTAATTAATGATATCAAGGATCTATTATCTTAAAACATCTCAATCGAGGTTGTGTAGTGTTCTGTGAGTAAGTTATATTTTTCCCATACTTTGGTCTTCCTCCAATTTTTAACACAAACCTACTTAATTATAAAATTGATCTAATACAAACCACCACACTCTTAATAAAATTGATCTAACACAATGCATTTATAAGATTGCATGTGAACATGCTTTTTCAAAAAATAGATTATTCTAAATATATCTAAAAATATAAAAGTAAAAATTACTTGATTTAAAACAAAGTAATTATTTCTATAGCCATTGCATTGTTTTTTTCTTTTAAAAATAGCCTAAAAACACTAATGTGATCTAGTCCATTACATTACTTTATATTTGTCTAAAATTAAACTAAGAACAAAATTCCTAAGCACTCATCCAACATTATCCCCATTGGTGGTAAGTCTACTAACAACTTGGTCTCAAAGTTTGAAAAACTAGTCTTTTACAAAAACATTAGTAAAAATGTTTGCAATTTATTCTTGGGTGTGCATATACTTCAGTTATACCTCTTTCTTATGAACTAAAACTCAAATGAAGTGGTAATTTAAATAAAAAATTCTTTGACCTACTATGTTGGATTGGATTATTTTTCAATTTTATAGCATTTACATTGTCACAAAAAACCATTGTAGTTCAATTTTGTTTCTCCCCAATTTATTCTAGAACATTTTGGGGCCATAAGGTTTATGTACTTGTTGAAGTGACTATAATATATTTTAATTATGTAGATTAAATGTAAACTAAATTTCTTATTTGAACTCCAAGTAGCCAAACCCAAACAAAGAGAAAAATATTTTTTGGATGTTGACTTCCAGTCCTCCAAACTACCTCCCAAATCATAATCACTAAAACCAACAACTTTAAAATTTTTACCATCATAGTAATGAATATAAAAACTAATAGTACCTTTAACATACCTCAAACTAATATTTTCTTCCTTCATATGAATTTCACATGGCTCAAACATATACCTTGAAACAATAGAAACTGAATAAGTAATATTTGGACTTGTGTGAGTTAGATATTTTAAACTTCCAACAATATTTTTATAATATGTCTCATCAAATGTTTCATCGCCAACTTCTCTACATAACATTACTCCATCAGTAGCTAGACTGGAAATTAGTTTACAATCAATCATACTAAATTTATTCAACTTATCCTTTGCATACTTTGTTTTAAAAATAAATATTTTGTCCTTACTTTGATGAACCTCCATCCCTTGGAAGTATTTCATGAGACCTATATCTTTAATTTCAAATTCATTCATTATATCAATTTTTAATCCATCCTTCATCTTAGAGTTATTTCCCATATACCAAAAATCATCTACATACAAACTTAGAATAAGGATATCATTTACTTCTTTCTTATAGTAAATAGTAGGCTCACTCTTTCTTCTCTTGAAAACATTCTACTAAAAATATCCATCAATTTAGGCATACCATGCTCAGAGTGCTTGTTGGAGGTCATATAAAGCCTGTTCTAGCTTGTGGAGTTGGTCTTATTTACCCTATCTTACAAAACATTATGGATAATGTATATAAATATCCTCTTCTATATAACCATTCAATAAGGAAATTTTTTAATGCATGTGATGTATGGTCCATGTCTTTTGATATGGATGTGAAAGTACCATTATAATGATCTCTTACCTTGCTAGTAGTGCAAATGTCTATTCATAATCTATGCCATATCTTAGTGAATCCTTTTACAACTAGACATGCCTTATGTCTTTCAACTCTTCCATCACTAATGTATTTAGTCTTGTAGACCCATTTAGTACCAATAGTCTTCTTTTCTTGTGGAAGTTTTGTAGCTCCCAAGTATCATTCCTACGAATGGAATCCATATCTTCTTGATTGTATTCAACCCAAATATCATTAGTACATACATGTTCAAAACATGATGGTTCAAAATTATCTTGCATTAATGCTGCATAAATTCTCATCTCACCTCTTGGACCTTATTCATGTTCTTCACTTCTCATACTTTGATCAATTTTATTGAAGCTTTTGACCTTCCTTTCAATAAATACGACTTGAAAATGGACCTTTACTTGGAATACAAGAATTAGATGAGGTGTTGTTTGGTGGACTTGTAACACTTAAAAATAAAGTACTAGTGGGTTGCTCATTAATAATATCATCATTAAAAACATCATTACAAATAGATTTAGACTTGTCAATATGTTGTTTATCTTTTTCATGACAATGCTCCCCCTTCATCATAAATAAAATCACTTAACACAATAATACTATTAGTCAGAGGATTATAAATCTTAAAGGCTTTGTTTTAATCTTTATACCCAAAAAATTAGAAGACTCGCTATTTGGATCTAACTTCCTTCTTTTCAGATCAACTACGTAAACATGGGTTAAATAACAAAAAAAATTGAACTATTTGACATTAGGCTTGTTTTCATACCATGATTCATATGGAATCACCCAGTCAAGTACACTAGTTGGACTCTAATTTAGAATATATAAAGTTGTAGCAATTACATCACCCCAAAAAGAGTTTCTCAATAACTTTGTTTGTAATATGCTCCCTATCATTTCAGCCATTATACAACTCTTTCTTTCAACAAAACCATTTATTTTATGAGTATATTTTTTTTTTAGCTATATTTTGATGAAATTAAATTCATAATAATCAAGAAAATCTTTGGAATAAAATTCACCTCCATGGTTAGTCCTTAAGTACATTATTATGTAACCACTTTCATTCTCTACCATGGATTTAAACCACTTAAACGTACCAAAGATTTCATCCTTTTGTTTCAAAAAATAAATCCAACCTTTTCATGAGTAATCATCTATAAATCTACTAGAATATGATGACTTATAAAAACATTTTATTTTGATAGGACCAAAAATATAATCTAGTGAACTAGCTAAAGTGGATGATGAGCCCTCTATGGAATGCCTTTTGGAAACCTTTTTCTTGCATGTTTTCCTTTAGCACAATAGTCAAAAACCTCCATGTGATCTTCAACCTTTGGCAAACCATAGACCATTTTTTGTGATATTAATAATTTCAAACTTTGAAAATTTATGTGTCCATACCTAAGATACAACAACCAACACTTATCTTCATATGCTATATTGGCAAAGTTATTGTTTTTTTCTCTAAACATCAATGGAAACATCCTATTCTTAAACATAGGTATAATTGTAACATCCTTGTTTCTTTAATTATTTTTTATATTTTACATTTATTATCATCAAACACCACCTAATAGTTATTTTCGTATAGATTTTAATCACTCAACAAATTATGTTTTAATTTTGGAGTGTAATAAATATTTTTAATTTGTTTCTTACCTTCTCTACTATTCACCTCCATATTTCCTTTTACTGCAACCTGCAAATATTTTTCATCACCAAGTTTGATCTTGGTCTTGAAGCATCTATCTATTGTAAAAAACAACTCATTATTCCATATCTGTTATTGGAAAAACCTAAATCTAGGTACCAAACCTATTTAGGACTGTTTTCAGCTTTATGATATGAAAAGAACAAATTTCATGGAGAAGCATCCTCATCCTCAATATCATTATTATCACTTTTTCCTTAATTTATTACTTTTAATTTACATTCAAAATGATCATACAAGTAGAAGTGATAAGATTCAATATTTTTCTTATCAAATCCACCTCTTCCTCTTCCTCTTCCATAATAACCACCTTTGTTTCTTCTTGAATAATTATGATTCTTATCTTTGCCTTGTACTTATTTGTGTTTCCTGCTATCTTTGCCTTGCACTTGGTTACTTTCGCCAATACTTACATATTCCAAACCTTCATCTCCGTGGTACACCTAACATTTTGCCTTGATTGGCACTATAATTTTATCAAAACATGTTCTATTTGTCAACCAAGTGATTATTCTTGGTGATTCTGTAAATGACATCAGTGATCTACTCTTCGCATGGAACAGAGTGCCACACTTGAAGGAACTCTGCATGTAACAGAAACTTCTGCTATAGCAATATCAACGTTCTCTCTACCCTTTATATCAAAAACGCTAAGAGGGTGCCTATATAATCTCTTACACGATGTGACCTGCAAAGGCGTTGTAATTGCAGGGATTGTGGAGGTTAAAACAAAATATGATTCATCTGCTCGGTTTTGCTGGACTTGGGTATTAAATGATCCACTTGAAGAGTGACAACTATATGAGGTCATAGTTGAAGTAAGTTTGCATTCAGCGCATTATATGGTCACATGTCTAGGGTTTGACTCCCAATTTTATGCACGTCAAATTGACAGGAGTCAGAAAAGAATGCTGTGAGCAAAGCTTAGAAACACTTCCCAGGACCACTAAACTCCATAAAATTTAATAATACCTGTTAAAATACACATTACATATTAATTTAATGGTCTCTGAGTTTTTGTAAGTCCGAGTCATGTGTCTATGACTCTTTCTTGTTTAATCACAGTTTGTAATCTATTATATGTTAAAACCCCATGCATACATCTACTGCATTTTTTTTAAAGCCCTTATCTTGTGTGTATATTTTTTATGGAGAATAATAAAAGAAAATGGGCTCTTATCTCGTGGTACAAAGAATTTGATTAGCAGATCAAATCAAGAAAGACAAGAAATCTCCGAGAGAAAAAAAGAGATGATTAGAAAGCTAGAAAGCTAAGCTTGCCACAATCCTAATTACTACCTAGATACATGAGAGGAGAACAAGGAATAAAATTTTAGAAGCTACACAATGAAAACTACAATCCAAAACAGAAAAATATCCTAGAGCAGTCTAGGAGTGCAAGAAGGAAGCTCCAACATGGATCATTACAGGGAATGCAAGAAAATGCTACCGCCAGACACCTTTGACACCAGCTACCGAAACATCCTTCAAGCACAAGTCAAATATCAATACTTAGAAAATTTTGACCTTGTAAGAACCCAAGACTGAAACCATGGCTTCTTCAAGGTCCACACACATTCAATCTAAGAAGCCAAAAAAGGGACAAAAACTTAAGACAACAACAATCTCTCTGAAACCCAGATCACAGAAACTTTTGACGATAGTTAGATTGAATCAGAAGTTAGAAGCTGATCAAATCTTTTCTAATTAATTCTCTACATTCTTTTCAAGGAGTGGGGCCTTCACAGTGCCAATCTTCATTAGAAAGAATCTGAAGAGCTCAAAAATTTACCAAGAAATCTGCTACAGAGTTAGTCTTGTGATATTTGTAAGAAAAGGAAATATCTTCAAAAAAAGAATGACATGAAAGATATCTTGAATGATTGAATTGAGCCATCACTGAGAAAATCTTCTCAATTTAACAATATTAATAATCGAAAGACAATCATCTTCTATAAAAAAATTCCTGAAATTAAATTCAATAACTATTCTCAAACCTTTAAAAAGAACTAAGACCTCAACTAAATTGTTTGAAGACCAAAGACTGTTACTTCCAATCATTTCGATATATTTTTTCTCTAAATGTTCCTGAATCGTTTTGTTAGTACGAAGGAAAACGTCCAGTCTTTTAAGGTACAAGTGGTATGATGTTTGCGTTTTGAACTTGTGACTAAGTGAGCCGTAAAATATATATATGTGTGTGTTTTGTCGTCATCATATTAATATGACAGTATTTTTTTTGGTTGAAGTGAAAAAAAATTATGAATCACTGAAGCCTTCAAATTCTATTCTCTTTTTGGTGTAAACTCGGGCATGAAACTTTTTCATTGCCATGATTTATTTTTGTTTTCAGCCCCTTGCAAAGTTCTAACATCAATACACTGTACGTGAGAGCAAAATGTATTTGATGTCGCAATGTTTTTCCGAGTCTTTTGAATAAATATTTTCTTTTAAACAATCTTTTTCTTATTTTATTTGGATTTTTTTTAATCTGTGAACAACCACGCTAATGTTAATATCAATTGTTCTTGACAACTGAGATGACATGGGAATGACAAACACTGAACCTGGTATATTTTTAAAGGCCGTTTGGACATTAATCCTTTGCATGAAATATTGACTAATTTATACATCGATTTTTTTCTTTTACCAAATTTTCATTGAATACTATGTGGTTTCAGATGGAACAGAACAGGTCTGCATCAGATCAAACAATTTCCAATCTTCAGCAGCAATTAAGGCAAGCCAGAAATGAGTTGGCGTCCAGACCACGCTTGGGAGGATGGTACTACTAGATGTGTTCGTAAAACAGTACTGTCCGAATGCAAATGAACATTGTGATTATGTAGTCAATTATATGATTATGTAATATTGGCATATAATCTAATAAAATCTATCAATACTCCTACAAATATGAATAAATTAGAAATAGCACCTTACACATGGGTGCTAGGAATACACCGATAGGAATTATAACATTTAAATCTGATTATTCTGAACTATAAACCTTTGATGAATACCTTTTCTATCATAAGATTCCATTTTCATGGTTTGAGTAGCAGCATTTTCCTTTTCTTTGGTTTTGTCATGCTTCCCTTCTTAAACTAAAAGTGGGAAGAGAGGATTTTTCTTTTTTTCTTTTCCTCATATATATTAAGTATGGTTGAAATGGAATGATATTATATCATGGAATTCTTTGCATATGACAACATTTTAGTTAGGTATTTGCACAACTTACAGAGGGTATCTATGTCCATTGTATTCAAAAGAGAAAGCATTTAAAAATGAACTTAAAACCAAATATCTATGTCCATTATGATCTTTCTATGTACCATGCAATATTCTCTCAAAGTCACTATATATATAATAGACTCATCACATCATTACATGAAGTATTTATTTAATTACGCCGAAAGGTGTTCTACAATGGTACCAAAGAAGAGTAATGGAGTGAATTGTTCATAATTATGTTTGACTTTAAATTTGATGTCCCTTTGATTGTCACTATGCAATTTCAACATTGAATTTGATGTTCATTTGATCATTACTTATTATTTTTCCTTTTTACCTAAGAAATCAATTGAAAAATCATATACAATCAAGTTTGGAGCCTATTTTTATTTTCCTAGAAATAATTTTCAAGTCCAACACAACAGCATAACTAAATTTATGACATTTGTCTCAAATCAATAGAAAAATGGAATAAAAAGTAATAGAACTATTAATCAATGTAATATTTAGAAAAAGCCAAATAGGACCTTAATATTAATCTCTCTCAATGTATTTCAAATAAATGTATTAAACATATATGTGCTAATATAGCCACTTTTTTTAAATAGTGATATTATTGCTAATAAATATACCAAATAATATTTCTAATAGTTAGAAAAAGTAGTTTTTGTTTAACTCTAAATTTAGATTTGTGCAGATAGGGTTAAAAATATAGAGTTAACTTAAGCATAAGGGTGATAAACTAATCTATAGCATGCATAAACATTATGATTTATAAAACTGAGATATGCTAAATATATCAAGTACTAAATTCAAAATATGTTCAATTGATTGCAATACCAAAGACAAATGATACTTAGTTGGATTTATTGTACGCAAGTAGATCAAGGTTAGATATAGGTAGTAGTGTGTAGGATCAAAATTTTGGAATAATCATCAAATTCTTGAAATATTATTTATATAACTATGAACACTACCATCAACCTTGGGACACTACTATCAATGTTATTATATGTGTTTTGAAACTATTCTAATGTATAAAATATAGTTTGGATCTCGATGCAACCAACTCTTCATTATAAGTTTGTTATCACCTTTATGATTATGTCTTCAAATCTGGAATACAGGCTATCACTCTCTTCTTATTGATCAAATTCTAGATCTTTACCATTCTTCACCCTTAAAATGAGTTTTTATCAAAAATGGGTTAGTGGGCTCATAGTGTCAAGATGACCTCAAAAAGCCCTCTATCAATAAGTGCTACCTAATTATCCAATACTCCAAGGAGGACCTAAAAATTATGTATTTATCTCCTTTATGTGAGTGTGTGTTAGGGAACAATGTTATAACATGATATATATAAATTCATGCAATGATCTAGCTTATAACTTGATAAATACCACTCATGGGTTGTTATTTGGATGCTTAGGACCTTTTTTATTATTGATCCTATGACTAATATAAAAATAAAGATGAATAGGGTAGAATAATTCAGTTGTGTGATTGATTGATTGAACCTTTGTAGGTGCTTTCTTGGTATTTGATAGATGAAAAATGGGAAGACATAGACTTGTATTTATGTCACAAGTTTTGCAAATATCTCATGACTAGGTTCAATAAGACAAATAGGTCAACCTATGGGTTTCAAATAGTTTACAATTTGGATGACTTTTGAGTATTGGATACTAAATAATGATGTGGACAATAACATCGATGCTAGTGTCCATATATGTTCTATAGTATCTTTTAGACTAGAAAGTAGGTATGGATTTGTAACTGACAGTGAAAGATGTTTATTAATTTTTGAGATTTTGTATTAGTATAAGTTGAGTGGTCATTAGTATGATATGGTAAATTTGAGTTTTTCAACAATGTGAAGATCTAAAACTAAAGGGTAGAGCTCTAATTAATATTTGTTAAATGTACAAGACTGAGATGCTATAAATATTCAGTTATAGTAGCTAGAGTTATATTAAAAATTTAATTGTTAGAAAATATCTCTTATTAATTATTACATTTCAAGAGTGGAATGATATCCATATGTTTGACTTGAAGGCACTATCCTAATCTTTTGGATAAAATTCCACTACTCACACAAACCACATCGAATATATGGTTAACATTTATATTTTTCACCATATTAAAACTGAATATGTATCCTTCGTGATACTTGTAATAATATTTAATGGAAAGACACTAGATGGTTCAAAGGTTTGGCACCTACATCCATTTTTATTCATACAAATTGGGATTAACTTGTATAAATAATTTAATGAAGAAAGAGATATTATATCTCTAGTAAAACAAATTATAATCATCAAGAGAGATTTGATGGAGTTAGTGTAACATCCCCACTAGAATTTATTAGAATAACATAAAAAAAATTAATTATATTCCATGTATTCTTTCAATAGATTACATCACAAGAATATAATTAGTAATCTTATTATACATACTAAGATTGTTAAACTTAAAGTAAACATGTAACATTTATTAGTTATTGATCACTAACATCACATGAAACAAACGTATCTACTTATAGAAAATAATTACATAAAGTCTAGCCACAGATGGTACAATCATTTAGCCACTATTGTCAACATACAATATGTAATTAATTGCATATCCATCTGGCATAATATTTCAATATTAAATATAATATCATATACAAGGCTCTATGGAGCATGAGTCTCATGAACTCTAGTATCTCTGATAATCTCAAGTGTGGTATCCATATAAGTACTATTACTGAGAGGGAGAGCATCATCTGAGCACTTTTTCACATCAACCATGGATCATTGATATCCTTTTCAATCCCTTAAATAGGGAATGGACCTCCCGTCACATATGGGTAGATAGTGATGGTGTAGGAATCTAGAGAGATAAGTTGTTATCTATGTGTTGTAATATTTTTAATACATGATGTGTACCATAAAGAAAATGCATTTTATCATGATATCGTACAAACATGTAAATCATACATACAAAATGACAATGTCTAAATAATATTACTTTTCCAAAATTTTCAAATAGTTATTGATCTCTAAAATTAGTCAAATTCATATACACCACTTGATCAGATTACCTTCATTTAGCATTGGTGATGTTCAGTAAGCTAGTGAACTCTGTCTCACTGCTTAGTTAGTACCATCAATGTGAGATTTGGTTAATATAAATATAATCAACAGCTTCATGTAGATTATTTCTTACTAACATGTATAAAACATGCTAAAATATAATAATAATCAAAATTAATATAATTAGTCCATCAAACTTATGAATCAATCTCCATTATATTATCTACCACGTAAATAATAAGCATAACAAGTATAGCTTATAATAATTGGGTACATACATACTTAGACCACATAATTCTAATTTTCATAAGTATATTCAAATATAGTACATTCTATGATGAACAATAATATCATATTCCAATGTTTAAATGTACAACTACTCAATTAGAAATAGCCAGTCATATTAGTTTTAGAGAAACAAATAACTCATAAACCAAGTCATAATATTTCATTACTACATCTTGTTATGTTTTTAGGAGACCATATGCATATAGTTATAGTTTCATGTCCCTCAAGATCCTATGACTTATTTTAATAGTCAATGAAACTATAAATATAGGCACATTTCCTAGTGTACTATTATATATATGTTATATATGTATATAAGTACCTTAGTCCTCATATCTATATATTTCATATATATGTGCACTCATACATACTATTATAATATGTACTACATACAAGTACTCTAACAATATATAAACTCTGTATAAAAAATATCAATAGTCATTTAGATTTTTCTAATCAAGAACTTCATATGATTAAAACTTTTCTATTCATAAATGATCGAGCATAATATATTAATAATCTAAAATTACTAATAAACAAAATGCTATAGTCAAAAGACTATCAAATCAATACGCTACTCTTCCTACTTACTAAAGGTTTTTATAATGTTAAATAAATAAAACTTGACATATGTCTCTGAATCATTTAATAAACCTTTGCAAAGAATATATAATTATTCTCATATTATAATATATGCTTGTTTTAAAAACACTTAACACATATATAGATCCGAGTTTGACTCTATTTATTATCTTTATTTAAAAAAAACACTAAAGTATTCCAGACTACACTAAAAGTTTCTATATATCTTAACAAATCAATGTTAATTACCATTTCTATTTATATATTATGAATACTTTTAAAGTTGTATAATCATTTCACATATCACAGAATTTTGTACCAAGAATTCATAGTTGATATATAACTTTGTCATTCACAATTCTATTCAAGGATGGTTATGTATTTTCCCTTCATCGTAAACATAGTTTAATAAATAGTGTCTTAGCTTCACACTATGATTCATAAGTATATACATAGTTCTTATATCTATATATTCACTATATGAATTAAAAATTATACACCCAAATCACAATTTTGACATAACAATTACACACAGTCCATATTTACTAATCTCATGGTTTCACATATAATATATATACAGTCCATATATATATATATATATGGACTGTATATATGCTATATGTGAAACCATGAGATATATATATATATATATATATATATATATATATATATATATATATCATGCTTCTTGTTTTAATAATACACATTCCATATAATTTCATGGATTTGATCAAGAAATAACCTCAGTTCTTTCTTATATTATTTCATTGTTTTAATGAAAATTATATGTAGACTAAAATATATATTATCTAACCTTAGGTGAGCCTCATAGTATTAACACACATAATTTTTGTCAAACTATTCATTCCTTAATTTAGCCTAAAATTCACATTATTTAAAATACATAAAGTTCTGTGTATTATATTTATATGCTCAAGCTACGACATACTTCTTATTGAGTAAATATATATAATGCGCTTTCTAGAATAAAACTCAATCTATGTATACATCAAACCATCTACCCAAGTTCTAAATTTTTTTAAAGCTAGGGCATTTTGTTATATATCAAATTACATCATTTAACCCTAATAGATGAGCATAGAGTTTGTTACATTCATAAGGATTTTGAGGATATAGGTTTAGTGTTGTGGATGGCCAAGTCATCCACAGGGATAAATCTATATCTAAATTAAAATAATATAATTAAAAAAAAAAACCTAAGTAACAAATTCATATGCAAAAAATTTCTAAGATAAAATAATAAGATAACATCACCAGCCTTTTCAACAAGCTCCAAATTGAAATTATATGAACCAGTATTTCTTCTCTTCCTTGCTCTGCACTTTGTCTTCTCCTCCTCAACTCCTTCTTATCATTATTTTCCTTATTTATCTCTTCCCAATTTAATCTTGCATGCAATTATTAGCTCATAGCTAGTAGTCACCATGCATAATCTGAATTATTCATTCAAACAAAGACTAAACTCAGTTAACTTTCCATTAACAAAACTAAGAAAATACCTAATCTCTCTCTCTCAAACTTTGCCCAAATACATTAACCATTATTTTAACCTATTAAATCCTACATGACCAATCTAAGTTACATGCCTGAGTATAACCTTTCAAAAGTTCACTTTTAACATCAGTAACAATGATAAATATCACTTCTAACTTTGCCATAGTTGATGCATGATAATTATGACTAGGATTAGTCTTTAGGATATAATTTAATTATGTTACTAACTTAGTAATGATAACAACATCATGATTTTAATAGTAACCTGACTAATATAAACTCTATTATATTCTTTTATCCAAAATGGTAAATCAAATGAGTATTAAACCAATCATAATAGTATTATAACAACATAATCATTGTGTTATTACTATGTTATATAGATTATCTATGTGTTTTATTATCTTCATATATTAAGGCATGTAATCTATATATCGATATTCCCTAATATCATAGAGATAACTATATATTATTTTAAACATTAAAAATACATTATGGTTAGTCTATATACTATAGTAACTAGATATTATTCACACAGATTTACATTCTAGTAAGCATTAACAATCATGAATTCATTAACTTAACATAATCATATTACAACATTATAGACTGAATCTCTGTATAATATCCACAATGCAATCATACAAGATTAATTCCATATAATCATTAAACTAAACTAACACATAATTTATCATACAGAATCAATTATCTAAATGAAGATAACATCACAAATGTAATAATGCTAACAACACAAACAATGCATATAATGAGTACTATCTAATGTGGTGCGTGTATGGGTTCTAGTCATTCCCTTGTCATCCCCCAACACCTTCATCTATGTTATCCTCTCCAATGATGCTCTCCCTCCATCATGATCTAAGGGATGAAACTCTCTTGCATCTAACTCATGACAAGAAGGTTGTTAGTCTGATACATGATGATATATATCATAAATCACTATTGTAACAATAAATTAATATGATTATAATTTAAAAAATTTACAATACAACTAACTTGTAGCAATGAAATCATGAAATCAAAGTAACATACAATTATCTCATAATAGCATGAGGCTTATAGCTTAGTTAAAAAATAATTAATCAATTTAACAACTATAATAATCCATGAATAAGTAAGTAATTTATCTTAGTAAGAAATTAGGATATGACATCCTTCCCCCTTAAAGCTAGTCATCATCACAATGACATTTATTCAAACAATATTTCTAAATAAGAAAATTATTTAGCATATAAATAACATAATATGAAACATCAAATAAAGCAAATAAATATGGAAATAGCCTATAGTACTCATTAGAGTCCTCCCAAGTAGCACTGTCTTCAGAGTATTGATCCTATAATACCTTGCACTATGACACTTATCTATTACGAAAATAATGTTTTCAAGGGTCAATTACTCTGATTGGTTATATCATGACCACCCTAGGATCCATAACCTACAAAGCATTCCAATTCAACACATGTGAAAGATCGGCTATATATTTTTAAAGATAAAATACATGGAAGACATTATGTAATAAAGTTAGAGCTACTAGAAATGAAAGCTTATACACTATAAGATTGACAAATTCTAAAACTTTGAAGAGTCCCACATATCTCAGTGAAAGTTTCAATGACTTCTCAAAATTAATCAATCTCTTTTACAATTTAACTTACAAAAACACTTTATCACCTACTAAAAACTACCTAGTTGTTCTCTTTATATTAGTATAAATCTTATGCCTATCATTGGCCTTGGCCAATATATACCTAATTCATCTAACTTTACTTTCCATTTATGAAATCATCTCAGGTTCAAAGACTATCCTATCTTTCAACCTGTCCTAACTAATTGGTGTCATGTACCTTATCATATATAGTGCTTTAAATGGTGTCATCTTCAAAGTAGATTGGTATGAGTTATTGTAATCAAAATCAACAAATAGAAGGTATTCATCTCACTTTCATTATTCATATATAAAATACATATGAAGAAGATCCTCTAACAACTGATTAACTCACTTATTTTGACCATTAGTTTGTGGGTGATATGAAGTACTAAAGTTTAGTTACATACCCAAAGATAAATTTAGAGTTAACCAAAATCTAGAAGCCATCCTAAAATAACAATCTAAAATTATTTTCTCTATAAATATATGCAATTGATACACTTCCTTTACAAATCTCTTTGCAAGAATATGTGCATCATCTATCAAATTTCATAGTATAAAGTGTGCTACCTTGATTAGTTTGTCAACTACAACTAAGATCATGTCATGACTATTACATAACGATGGCAATCCTTGGAAAAAATCCATATGGATCACCTACCACTTCCACTATAGAATTTTATGTGGATATAATAACCCAGCTAGATGCACATGTTCAAATTTCACTCGCTAACATTCTAGACAATGTGACAAAAAATTTGATGTATTTTTACTGATTCCCTTCCATAAATAAAGTGGTTTAAGCTCTACCATAAGCTTGGTTGCTCTTGAATGTCTTAAAATAAGATATTATGCATTTAATTTATCACTGTGCTCCTTAGATTCTCTTGATATGGCACATACATCCTTCTTTTGTATCATAAAAGACCATCATTTTCTATTTTTGTATCTTTTATATCTAGGATTCTGAGCATTCACAGAGAATGCTTTCTTGACCTAATCATAGAATTCATCTCCTAGTGAGAATTTAATCCCTTTATAACTAAAAGTAATCCAGATAATGGCCATGGCTGCTATGTACCTCCTATGAATTAATCCATCAAATACTCTATTTTCCTTTCCTTTGATATAATTTATATCTAAGTCATAGTCAGAGAAAAAATCTAACCAACATCTCTAATGAGCATTTAGATTTGGTTGGGTGAAGATGTACTTGAATCCTAAGCTATCAGTATTGAGATCAAATAGTTTTCCAAATAAATAATGCCTAAAAAATTTTAAATCATGAATAATTTTTGTAATTTAAAATTCATGAGGGGTATATTTCAACTCATAAGGCTTTAGCTTCCTTGAATAATAGGCTACCACTACATCATCCTACATAAGGAATCCTCCCAGTCCATCCCCAAACACATCTATGATCACTAAAAATTATCCATTGGGATCAAGAACCCTTAACATTGGTGTTAAAGTAACCCTTCTTTTTAAGTCTTGAAAAGAAAATTCACACTTATCTGATCAGATAAAACTTTTATTCTTACTTTATAAAGAGGTAATTAGATTAGCCATTTTAGAAAAATTTAGAACAAAATTCCTATAATATCCTATTAATCCTATGAAACTCCTTAACTCATGGACATTCCTTGGTGTTGGCCACTCCATAATGGTTCTTATCTTAGTCAGATCTACTGAACTACCATATGTTGAGATAATGCGTCCCAGATATTACACTTTTTTTTTGGAAAAAGAACATTTGGACAACTTGTGCTTCCATTACTATTGCAAAACTAGTTCTAGATGTTGAATATGCTCTTCTTCATTCTTATAATATATCATCATGTCATCTAAAAAAACTAAAACAAAATGATCTAAATAATCTATGAACACACTATTCATGAAATTCATGAATGATGTAGGTGCATTCATCAATGTAAATGGTAACATTGTAAACTTGTAGTGCCCATATCGAGTTATAAACACTGTCTTTGGAATATCCTCATCTTTTATCCTTAATTAATGATATCCTTCTCTAAGACCAATCTTATAAAAGACTATTTCTCCTCACATCTGATTGAAAATATCATCTATTTGAGGTATCAGATACCTATTTTTGATGGTCACTTTATTCAACATTCTATAATCAATGCAAATTCTACGAGTACCATCCTTCTTCTTGATGAAGATAACTGGTGCAACCCATAGTGACATATTTGTTCTAATCAACCTTATGGACAATAATTCCTAGAGTTGAGCCTTCAATTCAACCAATTCATTGGATGTCATTCTATATGGTACCTTAGTTTGAGGTTTTGATCCTAATATGATATCAATAGAGAAATCAAACTCTCATTTAGGAGGTAATCCTAGCATTCTTTTAGAAACACATCATGAAAATTCCTAAGGAAAGGATAATATTTAATTAATGGTTCTTTAGAATTCTCCATTTCATTTATCTTGATGATAAATGTTTGGCATCTTTTTCCTTGAGCTTCATAAGTTGTATTGCATAAATTTGCCTAAGGCTTAACTCCCTTTTCTCTCCCTAAATTTGTGTCTTATTTCAAAATCATTTATACAATCAACCTTATTTAGTTAGTATTCAACTTTTGCCTTATGATTCATAGCCTATTTCACCCCTATGATCACATCATATGACCCTAATGGTGCTACATAGAGATCCACAACTATTTTGAATTTGAGAAACCTAATATCTACTTCAAATAAAAACTTATCCACTTTGACTTTATAATCATTCCTATATGGTATTGACCATGCATTTTCCATTACTCTAAATTTTATAAATAAATTATTTAGAATTCTAGGGGCTATAAAACATTCCATATCCCAAGTATCTATCAAAATGTAAACTATATGTGCAAATAAAATAACTTTCAGTTTTATGGGTGACACTTTGAATTTAGCTTATTTATTATCTAATGTTGCATGAATATGTTGTTGAAAATTTCCTTGTTGAGTATCAAATCCTTTATTCCTTAACTTATCGTGGGTACACTCATGAGCAAAATGGTCACCTCCATAAATGAAGCAACCTCTAGGTGGTCCCTTTTTGTCAGACTATTGGTTTTCCTTAAAATTACCTTTGAAACCATTACCTTGTTTCTTATTACCTAAACCACTATTTAATCTAGTAGTCTAACTCTTGAACTGACTCTTGGAGTTTCTACTCCTTTACTTTTAGTTTTTTTTTTTAAAATTTGGCTTAGAACTTCCAATCTTTTTCATAAACTTATCTCTGACTTGAGCAATATATTTCAATTTTTAATCATTTTTTATTGACATCTTGAAGACTTGGTCCATGGTAAATGGTCCATGAATGTCCATCTCTCCACTTATCTAAGGTTTTAATCCCATGATGAACTTCATAATCCTAAACCTCTCATTCACTTGATACTGAGGTACATATTTTATAAGCTTGGTGAACTATTCCTAATACTCATTCACCAATAGATCTCAATGTTTTAGATTATAAAAAAATTTAAGATTTTGGTTAAAATATAATTTTAGAAGCCATCGTGATCTGAATAGTGTCTTAAATGGCTCCCATGTAGTGGTGGTCAAGTTAATATTTGTATGAACCTGAATTTACTCACTTCATTTATCATCACTAATATTAATATTAGTCTACACTAATTTCATTTATCTCATTTATCCCCTCTAATTCTATCATAATATCACTTCTACTATTTTATCTTATATCCCTCTTCATTATTATTCATTCACTAACCTTATTTTTATCACATCAATCAATTAATCCTCCTACATCATGTCTTATCCTATCCCAATATCTCTTATCCATTATTTGGTAATTTAAAAATTCCCATGACGTACATACTCACCTACACTAGCCTATTCCTAAGCTCTCCTACACCCCAAGTCCTTAATCACCCACCTAATCAATATCATAATCCTTCACTAATCATAATTAATCTCTAGAGAGATTTTAGAATTATCCAATTCTAGAACCTCCTCTAACTTGACCCCCTCTCTTTGAAAACATCCATTCTAAAGACTTCCAAGGAATTTTTACTTCCTTATAAATTCCTCCACCCTTGATCTTCATGGCTCAACTTTGAACATGAGTCATAGATCTCTCTCATTGGATTATTTATACATTTCAATCCTCCATTAAAACCAACTATAAATCTAAGGAAGCCATACAATCTTCATGCCAAATCCATGATAAACTAGTCTATAAATCCTTAATCACAAATGACAATCAATCTCTCATCATAATGGAATTCTGAATCTAATTGCAATCAACAATCCAAAAATTTGATTTGAAAATCTTAGGAGGATAGGAGAAGCAAGGAATTGGTAAGATTCATCTTTCTTTTTTTTTTCGAATTACTTCCATAATCTCTCCTATTAAGTGTGATTGACATTTTAGGTATTTTGATGTAATTTCACAATCAAACCCATTTTGCTCAAAATCTTATCTACAAGATTCATTTCCAACTTCTTATTGGCCCACCATGTAGCTGCTTCACCAACCCATTGGTAAGCTCTCCAAATTGTTTTGGTGGCTCTAGATTAGTTTATAATCTCAAAATAATTCTCCATATTAGTCAACCATGCTTTAACATTGTCCCCATAAGGGTTCCATCAAACTTAGGTAGATTCAAATTTTCCATATCTCTTATGATTTTCATAGCTACACATGCTCTTCCATCCTAAGGTAATTCCTCATGTCTTTATTCTTCAAAAATTTCCTAGTCAAAAAGATGTTCTACAGGCACATCCTAATGGGATTTCTCCTCATGTCCATGAATTTTTTGTTATAGGGCTACAATTCAATCCCTAGTCTCATTCAATGGATGCAAGGATCTGATTTAACTTTGTTACTTGATCTATGGGAAATTGGTTAGGATCAAATAGAGGGTTATTGTCATTAACATTTGAAATACCCTCTCTATATGCTCTAGCTCACACCATTCTCCTTTTTTTCAATTTAAAGATATGAAAATGTTAGCTTACTCATTAAATCCTAGAGTTTGAGCCACAACTTTGATACCATAATGTAACATCTCCATTCAGATTTACTAAAATAATATAATATTTTTTTAATTATATTCCATGTATTCTTTCATTATATTACACCACATGAATCTAATTAGTTATCTTACTATATATACTAATTATGTTAAACATAAAGTAAACATGTAACATTTAATAATTACTGATCACTAGCATCATATGAACCAAACATAACTACTTATAGAAAGTAATTACATAAAATCCATCCATATCTGGTATAATCATACAACCACTATTTTCAATGTATACTAATTACATATCCATTTGGCATAATATTTCAATATTAAATACAAAATTAGATACAAGGCTCCATAGAGCATGAGTCTCACGAACTTTAGTATCTCCGATAATCTCAAGTGTAGTCTACAAATAAGTATTATTGTCAAGAGGGAGAGCATCATCCAAGAAATTGTGCACACCAAACATAGATCATTGATCTCCTACACAATCCCTCAAATAAGGAATGACCCTCCTTTCATAGATGGGTAGATAGTGACGTGCAAAAATCTAGAGAGATATGCTAGTACCCATGTATTGCAATATTTCTAATACATGATGTATATCTTATAAAAAAATTAGTTCTAACATGATATCACAAAACATGTAAGTAATATATATGAAATGACAATGTCTAACTAACATTACTTTTGTCAAAGTTTTCAAAGATTTATTGATCTCTAGGATCAGTCAAGTTTATATACACCACTTAATCATATTACCTTCATCTAACATTGGTGATGCTAAGTAAGCTAATGAAGTCTATCTCACTACTTATTTAATATCAATAATATAATATTTATTTAATATAAATATAACCAAAAGATTCATATAGATTATTTCATACTAGAAGGTATAAAAAAATGCTAAAGCATAGGAATAATCAAAATGCATACATTTAGTCTGTCAAACCTATGAATGAATCTCCACATATTATTTACCACATAAATAATAATCATAACAAGTATAGTTTATACCAAATGGATATAATATATACATAGACTGCTTATTTATAATTTACATAAGTTGATTCAAATATAGTACATTCTATGATGATAATAATATCATATTCCAATGTTTAAATGTACAACTACTCATTTATAAATAGCCAATCATATTAATTTTAGATTAAAAAATAACTCATAAACCAAGTCATAATCTTTCATTACTGCATATTATTATGTATTTAGGAGACTGTACGAATATAGTTATAGTTTCATATCCCTCAGGATCTTATGACTTATTTTAACAGTCAATGAAACTATATAGGCACATCTACTAATGTACTATTTTATATATATATATATATATATATATATATATATATATAAGTACCTCGGTCCTCATATTGATATATTTCATATATATGTGTACTTATACATACTATTATAATATGTACTACATACAAGTACTCTAATAATATATAAACTCTGTATAAAAAATATCAATGATCATTTATATTTTTCTAATCAAGACCTTCATGTGATTAAAAATTTTCTATTCACAAAATATCTAACATAATATACTAATAACCTTGAATTATTAATAAATATAATGTTATAGTCAAAAGACTATCAAATCAATATTTTGCTCTTCCTACCTTCTAAATGTTTTTATAAATGTTAAATAAATAAAATCAACGTGTATCTCTTAATCATTTGATAAAACTTTGCATTGAATATACAATTATTCTCATATTATAATCTATGCATGTTTTACAAACACTTAACACATATATAGATCCGAGTTCGACTCTATCAACTATTTTTATTCAAACAAAACACTATAGTATTCTAGACTATGCTACAGGTTTCTATATATCTTAACAAATCGATGCTAGTTCCATTTCCATTTTATAGATTATGAATACTTCTAAAGTTATATAATTGTTTCACATATCATAGAATTATTTACCAAGAATTCATAGTTGATATAGAACTTTGTCGTTCACAATTCTATTCAAGTATAGTTTTGTACTTTCCCTTCAACCCAAACATAGTTTAATAACTACTGTCTTAGCTTCACACTAAGGTTCATAAGTATATTCACACAATTTTTACATCTATATATTCACTATATGAATTAACAATTATACACCCAAATCACACTTTTGTCATAACAATTACACGTAATCCATATTTATTAATCTAATAGTTTCATACATACATATACATATGCATATATACATATATATACATGTATATATACATACATATACATATACATATATAGACATGTATATATATATATACATATACATATACATATATACATATATATATGTGTGTGTGTGTGTGTATATATATATATATGTATATATATATATATATGTATATGTATATATATATATGTATATATATATATATACATATATATATATATACACACATGTATATATATATATACACACACACACATATATATATATATATACACACACACACATATATATATATGTGTGTGTGTGTGTGTGTGTGTATATGTATATATATATATATATATATACATATATATATATATATACATATATATATATATATACACATGTATACATGTATATATATATATATATACACATGTATACATGTATATATATATATATACACATGTATACATGTATATATATATATACACATGTATACATGTATATATATATATATATACATGCATGTATACATACATACATACATACATATATATATATATGTGTATGTGTGTGTGTATATATATATATATATATATATACATGTATGTATATACATGTATATGTATATATATATATATATATATATATATACATGTGTGTATATACATGTATATATATATATACATGTATATATATATATACATGTATATACATGTATGTACATATATATATATATATATATACATGTATGTATATATATATATACATGTATGTATATATATATATATACATATATATATATACACGTGTATATATATATATATACACACATGTATATACATACATGTATATATATATATATATATATATATGTATATATATATATATATATATATATACATGTATGTATATACATGTGTATATATATATATAAATATATATATATATATACACACATGTGTATATATATATATGTATGTATATATATATATATACATACATACATATATATATATATATATATATATATATATATATATATATATATATATATATATGTATGTGTATATATGTATAGATATGTATATATGTATACACACACACACACACACACATATACATATATATATATATATATACATATATATATATATATACATATATATACCATGTTTCTTATTTTAAGAATACACATTCCATATAATTTCATGGATTTGATATATATATATATATATATACTCTTTCTAAACTAAAACTCAATATATGTATCCATCAAAACATCTACCCAGGTTCTAATTTTTTTCCAAAGCAAGGGCATTTTGTTAAATAGTGAATTAAATAATTTAATCCTATGGATTCACACATATTTTGTTACATTCATAGAGATTTTGAGGACATAGGTTTAGTGTTATGGATGGTCAAACAATCCAAAGGGATAAACATATATCTAATTTAAAATGCTATCATTATAAAATAAACTCTAAAAATAATTTCATACAAATAATTTTTTTGAGATAAAACAATAGGATAACATCACCAACCTTTTCAATGCATCCAAATTAAAATTGTATAAACTATAAATCCTTCTCTTCCTTGATCTACACTTTCTCTTCTCCTCTTTGTACCATCATACTCCTCCTTGACTCCCTCCTATTATTATTTTCCTCATCTATCCCTTCCTAGTTCGAGCTTGCATACAAATATTAGCTTATAGCTCCTAGTCACCATGCATAATCTAA
Organism: Torreya grandis; assembly: GCA_037957365.1. Classification (NCBI taxonomy): domain Eukaryota; kingdom Viridiplantae; phylum Streptophyta; class Pinopsida; order Cupressales; family Taxaceae; genus Torreya; species Torreya grandis. Next base: position 4,961,745 of record JARHVA010000566.1, on the reverse strand, counting down.
ATTATCCATTCAAACAAAGACTAAACTCAATTAAATCTCCATTAACTAAACTAATAAAATCCCTAATCTCTCTCTCTCTCTCTTGAACTTTCTTGAAATACATTAATCATTATTTTAACCTATTACATCCTACATGACCAATCTACATTACATTCCCAAATATAACCTCACAAAATTCCATGTTTAACATCATTAACAATGATAACTATCACTTCTAACCTTACCATAGACTATGCATGTGACTTATGACTAGGCTTAGTCTTTAGGTTATAATGCAATTATGTTACGAACTTAGTAATGATAACAACATGATTTTAATAGTAACTAGATTAATATAATATCTATTATATTATTTTATCCAAAATGGTAAATTGAATGACTATTAAACCAATCACAATAGTATTATAACAACACAATCATTATGTTATTACTATATTATATAGACTATCTATTTCTTTTGTTATCTTCATATCTTAAGGCATTTAAGCCATATATTAATATTCTCAAATATGATAGAGATAACTAGCTAATGTTCTAAACACTACAAAGATATTACGGTTAGTCTATATAATATAGTAACTAGATATTATTCACATAGATTTGCGTTCTAATAAGAATTAGCAATCATGAGTTCAATAACTTAAAATAATCATACTGCAACATTATATAAAATCTACGCATAATATCCACAATGCAATCACACAAGATTAATTCCTTATAAGCATTAAACTAAACTAACACATAACTAATCATGCATAATCAGTTATTTAAATGCATATAACCTCAAAAACATACTAACACTAAAAACACAAAAAATGCATATAATGAGTATTATGTAATATGGTGTGTGTATGTGTTCTAGTCATTCCTCAGTCATCCCCCAACACCTTCATCTATGTCGTCCTCTCTAATGATGTTCTCCCTCTATCATGCTCTAAGGGATGAAACTCTCTTGCATCCAACTCATGAAAATAAGGTATTTAGTTTGATATATCATGATATATATCATAAAACACTATTATAACAACAAATTAACATGATCATAATGTAAATAATTTACAATATAGCTAACTCATAATAGTGTAATCATGAAATCAAAGTAACATACAAGAATCCCATAGCATCATATGACTTACAACTTAATTAATCAATTTAACAACCATAATAATCTAGGGATAATTAGGTAATTTAGCTTAGTGAGAAATCTAAATGTGACAATTAGTCTCAAACTTTAATATCATATTCAAGAAGACATGTGAGATATATTACATATATATGTTTATGGTCTCGTAGGTATGGGTTTAATATACTAATTAAGAGCTTTCAATCCTGAGATGGCCTTGATGATTCAATTCATGAAATATTCATAAATAAAAATCTACTCTTCATATAGCTTACGATGTTTTTAATATGGAAAAATTGTTTCCATGTAATAATATAACACTATGTTCCCAAGTTATTCATACAAAAAATGAGTGGAATAATCACATTCCAAAATTACATCATCCAACACTAAGAAACTTAATACAATTTTAACTTAAAATAATTTTTTTCAACCAAAACATAATGAAAACATATATAACAAGCCATAAAAAGGCAACTACAAAGAAAAATAACATCTAAGTAATCATAATAACCATAAGTAATGGATGAGGAGGTTATGGGTCATCTTGCTTATTTCCTAAACCCTAAGGCCATTTTTGTAAGGTTGGTTTGTTGTATCATCTATTGGATCCCAACCATCCTTATTGTTATATTTATTTATCATCCTCAACCTCTTGCATATAAGGATAAATAACAATTTAAATCTAGGATAACTTCCCTTTGGGAAGTGTAGACCACCCTTGTCTACCAAAATTAGTTTAAATTATTGGTGGAGTAGGAAAATACCACTAAGGGGAACCATTGCATCATTTGCTTTGACAGTGAGTTCTACAATGCTACTTGTAGACACAATCCCTTAGGGTTGACCATCAGCTAGGAGAGTTGAGAGTATCCTAGATAATAACACACAAGGCATTCCCCCAATGGTCCAAAAGAGTCCATAGGTGTTCAACCTTTAAAATCCCTTTAGTCACTTGCCCCTTAGTCTAAATCATGAGATTATATCAAAAATTAACTCTATTAGTAGTTGATAAATACTCTTCAAGTGTAGCATGATCAAAAATACAATCATTTTATTTTTTCTAGATCTAAAAAGGACTCTAAGCTCAAACAATATGTCAAATTTGTGTGTTTTTTAACAATCATGATTAATTCCTTTAACAACATCAGATTCTAGGTGATCATTTATAGATGAAAGGGTATATAAAGGGTTTGAATCCAAATCCATGACTATTAATCATGTTTGTATAACTAAAACATATGCTTGATAATATTTGGGTGGTAACAAATTTCAAGGACTAGATGAACCAAACTTATTTGAACAAACCTAGTGCCAATTGGAAGACCATGGTGTAATATACACAAAAGAAAGTGCACCAATTTGGGATCAATGATGGCCATACATACCCAATCAAATCTTATTTTATAGACTTGTTCAATGTAATTGACTCTCCACTTGACATTGGCAGCATCAATTTGGATGTGTCAAGGGGAAAGATGTTGATAACCTAACCAAGATTGGTATTGAATTAAAGGTATCTGAACATTGTATTTCTATTAAATCCATTACCCATAATGAAATTAAATGCCAAGTTTTTTAATTTTTGTAGCAGATATAAAGTTTTGAATTTTTAAGATAGACTATTAGTGATAGACCTACATGTTAGATTGATCCCTAAGAGCATGTGAAGGAATCAAATCCCTTGTTTATTTATAAAAGAGGTCATAGGCGACCTTGATTCCTTTTCTAAAATTATGAAGGCTCTTGATACATAGTACATAATCAAATGTAAATTCATAAAATTAGGCACCTAAGAACATCATATCGACTAAAATTTTAGAGAGAACCCAATTCTAAGTCCATATTTTTCCCATTTTAAATATTTTTTGAGTATTTTCAAATCCTTTTAAATACACTTAGAAACAAAGTTTCCCTAAGTAGACATTGAGGCGTAAGTGATTTAAAGGTTCTGAATATTTAATCCATTCTAGGATACCTTTCCCATAGGCTTGAATTTAGTGATGCAGTTACGAAGAAATATTTTCCATGTTTTATCTTCTTCCAAGGCTTAGATGATTCACTTTGCACACAAGTAATGGCCTTATATTATGATATAAAGTTGACAAAGACCACCGAGGGACTTTTTTAAAATAAATATCCCATTAAACTTGATGAAAACATTTGGTTACTTTATAAGTATCCCACAAAAACACACTCATAAATCTATCAATCTTTGTATAAGTAATTTTTAAAGGGGCCCAACAAGAAGAGTAATTAACATGTGTCTCAACCAACACTTTAGAGCATGTTTTAAAATTCCATGCTAGGTAGAGAGGTTTAAAAATATAAAACCCAACTTTTTTCTTGACATGTTGAGCTAAATATCCCCATAGATCCAAGGGAGTGACACTAAAAGCAAAAGGGATTCCCAGAAACTTGAATTATTCAATTGGTTGAATCTAGAACCACTTATACTAAATAATCCATTAAGGTATGGGGAGATAGATTTTATTTAGGATTGGATTGTTTCCATTGAATGGAAGATCCTACATTTAGACAAAATATATCTAAACATTCCATAGCATTAGAAACAAAAAACTCTTCTACAATAAGGGTGAGGAAGGAATCATCATCAAAGTTCCCATTAACCTTTTAGCTAGGATATTGGGGGAGAAATATACCATTAAAAAATTTTTGGAATTATAGTCTCGAGAAAATAATTGAACCCTTCATTAACTAACACATATAGGGAAGGGGAAGGAGGACATCGTTGATGAATACATAAAAATAGGCCAAGTTGTTTACATTGAACACCATTGATGGTGATACAAGCTCTAACATATTGAAAATTCATTTTAACAATGTTAAAAAATTTAAAGCCAAAGATTAAAGTCTAAAGCATTTCCAAAATAAAAGGATACTCAATTCTATCTAAGCTTTTTCAAAGTCAAATTTTTTTTAAAATTTTTGTTTAAATATCATAGACCATGCCATTCCATACCAAACAAAAAAAATATTTTAATGAATATGTTTTTTACAAATAAAATAATTTTGTTCAAGATGAATAATGAAGGGTAATAGATACTTGGCCCAAATAAGAAAAGACTTATCAATGATCATGTATAATGCATGGAAGATTAATGGGTCACCAATTCATAATGAGTTAAGGATCTCATACTTTCAAAAAAACTTGATGTTACTTTGGTTAATCATTTTACAGATAAAATTAGTTTTAATGGATTACTAATACATCTCATCAATATAAATCTCAAAAATTTCCCATAACTCTTGATAGAACCCAAAGGGTAACTCATAAATAACTTGAACTTTATCAACAATCATTTGCATAACATCCTCTTGAAGTTAAGAGATGGAAAGTAATATATCACATACCGCTATTTATTCTTTGATGAGCCTGGAATAACAAATTGAAATTATTGAGACATAACATGCTCTTTTTTAAAGGATGAGGGTTGAGCATCAAATACCTTGTGATAATGAAATACAAAATATTTAAAAACATTTGGAAGATAAGTAAGGTAGGAAGTAGGTATATTGATAGCTTTAACGTGAAAAAAATATTTTTTAAAGCATATAATAGCAAACAATTATTTTTAATCTCTGTCTCCAATATTCACCCATTGCAAAATTTTACTAATTTAATCTCCCCTAGAATGATGATAATCTTCAATTTTTATCTTATGCCTCCACATGGCATCCTACAATTGTAACTCCTCATTAAAAGGAAAGAGCTCTAACTCCTATAAAATTTAAATGAACTTACTTTGTGAATCCTCATGACATCACAATGGAGAAAAATAATTATTTGACATAGATGAGAATAAAATTATATATCCTACTTATGGTAATTTCCCACCTCTCAATCCATCTGAGAGTTACCTAAGGGTGGGGCACTAAACTCTAAATTATAACAATGTGCCTCTTTATCTAGGAATGAGAAATATGGGTAGTATTAAGATTAAAATGTCTTGGTGGGGGGGGGGGGTATAGATGAATTAAATTAAAAACTTTATAGGAAGGTGATCTACAATCAATACATCCATAATGACACTTAGAAGGTGGTCAAAATTATTGGAAAATTCAAAATTGTTTTTCTTAGTCAGAATGGCTTTGTCAATTCATTTGGAAACTTCATCATCACCCTACTAGAGATTAGACCATGTTAATCATGGTTAGGTTACAATAAATTATTATTGGTGGTTGGGGTTTAAGAGTGTGATTTTATTATGTATGTAGAACCATGCCTCTCTTTCAATGGAAAACTAATGCATCGGGTGTAACCCATCCTTATCTTCACAAGATTCAATCATGTTGATATCACCACATATGATCTAGTTGGCATTAAGAAGAGAATAATTTAATCAATACTAAAACACTACCATTTTAACCATGTCATTAGATGCATAAATGTTTTTAATACCAAGAAGATGGTTATTGAAATAAAAAATGGTCCACACAACACGATGAGTAGTATCTAGTCCCCAACTGATGATTTGAGACAAAAGAGAGGGTAAATATACAACTCCAACATGTCCCATATTATGCTCAAAAAAATTTCAAATGATACCATGCCATATCCTTTTGATAATAGAGCTGAGAGGAAAAATTAAGATTTTAACTTCTTGCAGATAAAATTTTCATTTTGGCAAAAAATTGTCATGTATCCCAAAATAAATACTTAAAAGTCATGTTAGTGAGCTTCATACGTTCTAGGAGTACATAATCATTGACCAAATTCTAATAGCATGTTATTTTCCAAATCAATCTCAGTTAAAACACAAAATGTATTAGCGAGGTAGGATTATTGTTTCTTATTGTTGAAATATCTTAACTAAAAAACACATTATTTTCTTGAGTGTTTTTTCCACCTAAAAGTAGTAGGGGCTACATTTTTATTATTACACTTCTTTGTGTTTAAACACTGCTAGGTTACTATTCATACCTTAGTTAATCACATCATGGCAAGGTTTTTATTATTGGGGGTCTGTTAGATGGCTCTATGTGATTAAAATCATAACTTAATCTTGACTGGTTTGTACTAGTGGAAATGATGATGCCTAAGTGGTAGGAACTAGCTACTTGGCTAGATTTTAAACCTCCTTCAGGTTTTCTCAAAGTGGACATTGAATTTCCCTTCAATTATGATTATTGAGTTTTTTTTATTGGTAAAAGCTATAGTCCATCCATCTTTGGATGGTTGAGAATTTTTTTTCATGTTGGAAGAGGTTTTGGGCGAAGGTATGAGCTTGGAGTTATCCATAAAAATGAATTCACAAATTTTTTGGTTCATTGCTTGACAACAATAAAATTTGTTTGGTTTATTGGTATAGATGACATGATATCAGAGTCACTATATTTGATGTATATAGTTTCACTAATATCCTTAAATAGGACTATGTCAATGCATACATATTTTTATAGCCAAGACGCATACAAATTTTCTAATTCAAACCCTATAGGCTTAGTCAGTTGATAAAAAAAATCCCAAAAAGTCAAGGGAAGGTTGATAAATTCAACCCAAACTAATATTTTATGTTTAGCATGCCCAAAGATGATTAATTTTAAATTCCAATGAGATAACACAACTAATTTGTATTGAATGAATCAAGAACCATGAGCCAAAAAACATGACCTAAATAAAACAAAAACCTTTCTTCAAGTTTTGAAAACCATCAAGATTAACACCATGATTAGTCCTCCAAGTGTTGTGAACTAAATATTACAAATTATTTTTCATAGGGACTTGGTAAAAAAAATAATCTACAAGAGTAAACATCTCAAAGTAACTATTGACCTAATTTGGTCTACTTACCAAAAATATGCCTAGTCCAAGATTCCAGTGGAAGGAGTAGGATCCTAATTAAAGAGTGATCCAATGATTCAATATGAGTAGGATTCATGGTGAAACTAAATATTTCAAGGTCATGGAATAGGTCTGCACAATATTCATATTCTCATAGTTCTTTCAGGCCTTCAAAGATCAAGCAATAGTTCAAATACAAGTTCAGAAAGGCTTATAGACCTTGGAGAAGCTAAGTACAAAACCTTTTTGGAATAAGTCTTTACTTGGGAATTCTTTTAGACCTTTTATTTGACTAAGTGTTTATTCTCTCAAGTAAATTTTTTTCACTTTTATTTTACTAAGCTAATTTCTTTTAGGGCTCTTTTTTGGCTAAGTGTTAAATTATTTTGGATAAATTATACGAGACAATTTTTTTGAAGGCATGAATTATTTTAGACAAAATATTTGAGGAAAAAGATGAAGGCATATTTTTCTTAGGTAAATTGTTTCACAACAATTTTCTTGAAGACCTATTTCTTTTAAATAAATTGTCTACATCAAAAAAGGGCCAAGTGGAAATTCTTTCAGACATGTTGTCCACAGTAAAAATCCTAAGGGTCACTTATTTTGGGAAAATTGTCCAAACATTTTCTTGAAGGGTCATTCTATAGGAAAGTGGTCGAAAATATAAATATCAAAGGGTCTTTTTTCAAGAGAAGTGTCCCAAACACTTTTTTCTAAGGATATCTTTTTCAAGTAAAGTGGCCAAAACATTTTCTCGAAGGGTCTTTTCTCAGGAAAGTGAACCAAACAAAAAATTTTAAGGGTCATTCTATAGGAAGGGGATCCATTTTCAAAAGTATATAAATGTCATTTTTCAAGGGAATGGCCCTATACATTTTTTCCAAATGGTATTTTCTTTAGATAAATAGTACCACAAACAAATATTGAAGGATATTTTTGCAATAAAGTACCTTATATAATTTTCTCAAAGGGTCATTTCTCAATAAAATGGTCTATTTCAAGGGTTATGAAGGGTATTTTTTCAAGGAAGGTGCCCCAAATAAAATTTCTAGCAAAAGGTTTGAAGGAAATAGCCTAACAATTTTATGATCTATTTAGTTGCACAAACATTAATTTTAGACTATAGTAAATAGTCATTTGAATTCAAAAAATATAAGATAGCCCTGCAAGTGTCAAACTCAACCATAGAAGATGACCATTGGTTTTCAAATATGTTTGAGTATATTTCAAAGTCCAAGCCATGGTAAATAGCCACTTTTATTCAAATATGTTTAAGATCGATGGTCTGCATTCAATCTAAGTAAAGATCTAGTGGCATACATGAAGTCAAGAAGTCAATAAGACATTCATGTAAATGCCAAATTTAAGCTATGATAAGTAACCATTTGGGTTCAAAAGGTACTTAAATGTTTTAAAGTTTATCAATATCTGATGGTCCATGTGAGCCCACATACTAACACATGAGATCTAACTATACATGCTAGAATCAAATAAGTCAAAAGGTCCCCAGGTTAAATCCCTTAAAGATCTAAAAGTTGGACATGTTCCAATAGTGCTAGTTCATCAAGATGAAATCCAATGGTATGCATTCACTAACAAAGGTATGAGTCTAATTTAAATCAATGATCCATATTTGATATTATAAAAGATCCAATAGTGAGTGGTCATCGGTAGGTTAATGGGCCTAAGAAGATCAATGTCACATGTTTAATAATAGAAAGGTGATCAACGGAGTGAGATGGGTCAAAGAAGTCAACAAAATCTATAGGACCAATAAGCATAAAGATAATTGGGAACAATGAAATGAGCTGAGTCAATTTTTGATGGCCAATTAAATAAAGGCAAAACTAAACATTTTTTATGAAAGTCAATGGGGTAGTTTTCAACTTAGGCATGTGAATGAAAAAGAACTATAGCTTCAATATGACCCAGATGGAACCAAAAATAGACCTAATATAGAGACCAATGATTGAGAAATAACATCAAATAGTTTGCAGGTTTTCTATGAATATTGTGATTATGTGAAAACCAATTATCTAAGATTGGTTTTCCATCTATAAAATGGACCCTTGTTCAAGTTAGAACAAATTTAGATGTAAATATGATCATAGGGAGATGTGTCTTGCTTATCATCAAGGTCAATTTTCAATGATCAAATATAGTTTGCTACCCAAAGCAGATGTGGCATAATTCTACCAATTCTAAGACATGATCCTTGTTAGTAGATCATTAAATTATCTCATGGAGTTCCAAGAAGGACACTAGGTGGATGGATAAAGAAAATAAGCATTCAATTCTTTTAAAGGACATTCTTAATAAGGTCATGAGTTAACATCCTGAAATTGGTATTAATCCATTGAAAGTAGTTAGGACTTTTCTAATGCATATCCCTTTCTCTCTCTCTCTTTCCTTTTTCTATAAATATAGGCTTCCAAGCCTTAAAATGGATCCCTCTTTTTGGTATGACCAGACTATACCAAAATTTGTATTTTGATACCTTTTTGATGAAATAAAGATTTAATTTCATCATTTTCTAAGCTAGATTGAAGTGTGTTTTATGAATTTATAGTTTATTGTCTATCTTGAAAGTGGATATTTTCCCTCTCTTACTAATTCCATAATTGATTAGTGCCTTATTCTAAAATATTTATGTGAGATTGATATTATTTGGTCTTGAAACTTTCTCATAGTGTGTATCGTGTGAGTTTGAGTGATCAAATCATTGGTGCATCACCTCTTTTACATGTTTTTTATGTTATTGTCAAAATATCTTTCCCTTTTCCAAACAAATGCTAGTTTAAGTTTAGTATAGGTGATAGATACAGAAGGAATTCAACCTTATTTGGAGGTATAATACATTATTAGGATACCCATAGCCTAGGATCAATCCCATGTTGGACAAGATTTGAGTTTAGCTATTTGAATAATCCCCTTACTCAGCGAAGTTCCCAATCTAAAACACCAACTAGTTTTGGCATGCCAAGTGGGACCTCATTTTATTTGGTATAATTGAAGTTTGAATATTTAAAATAAGAAATTATAGTAGTATAGGAGATTTACCATCATTAAAATTTGAATATTCTTCAAGTTGTAAAATTCATAGCATCTTCTAGACAGTGGTTTCATGCCAAATGTTACAATAAGATCATCAAGTAAAGGTAATCCTTTTAAACATATTGATTTGCCTTCTACTTCCTATAAAAGATCAAGATTCAATATTAAAAAATCGTATCCTTAAAATAAGCATTCATCTACTGGTCATTCTATTGTTTTAGTCTAATCTATTGTCCCCATAAGACAAATCCCTTTTACCCAAATGGTTATTAGGAATCAAGTGTTTGTCCAATTTAATAGGGTTATTCCCCTAAATTTAAACCTATATGATGACATTCTTGTATCTACCCTAAAAAGTATCCCTTTATTCTTTGGAGAATGGGATAAAACTACTGTGATTAAGCATATCCAATATATTGCTAATCTATGTTCTATTCATAATATTACTCAATATGGTTATTAAATTTATTGCTACCTCCTTCAATGGAAAAACATTTCAATGGTATAGGAATCTTCCATTGAGCTCCATTGATACTTGGGATGAGTTAGGTGTAGCCTTAATTAGGTAATTTGAAGAAAAATATGATCATCTATCTTTGGTTGAGCAATTGTTTACCATATAAATGTACCCCCATGAATTCATGTTTAATTTTAACCTTATATTCTAAAAGACATGGATTAGGATCCCTATATTGGTTATAATATCCCTAGATTATGCATGTTTGTACTATTTTAAGGCCCTTAATTGTGATATAAGTGTCATGATATAGTCTATGGGTGGTAATACCTTGCCAATTATCTATGAAACTATAATAAGAGTAAGAAATAACTTAATACAAATTGGTAAACTTAATCCAAGGCCTCTAATTCCCATATTCCTTAAATTTCAACTTGTTCCTCCTCCTCAAGTTCCTTATACTCCATTTATAGTTCCTATTCCATCTCCAAAAGTCTAAGTTATAACCCCTCCTAATCAATCTAGTGATATTGGTGATTTGAAAATCATGTTACAACTTTTGTAAATAATATTGTTCAACTCAAGAGATAGCAGTACCAAGGTATACCTTACCAGTAGCAAAACTAGAATACTTATTAGTCTTTTAATAACCAAAGACCTCCTTATCAAGGTTTCAAGGACAATAGGCAATATTATCAAAATCAAGGAGCCATAATCCTAACCAACCCATATGTAGCCATTGATCCTAAGGTAATTTCTAGTTCAAAATTTATTTTTACCCAAAATAACTTGATGCAAGACCTAGGTTGGAAGCCTTTAAATCTAAATGACACTCAAAATCAAGCCTTGGTATCATAATATATTATTATGCCAAAAATGACATCAGAAGAGATCTCTCTTTAAGGTGGTCAGTACCAAGACATAAATATGGAAGTCCAAGGATAGTCTTCATAATTTCAAAGATAGCTTGAATCTATCAATGTTAATTGGTAATTAGACGATCATATTGCATTCAACCAAGTTGATGAAACTAACAACACAAATGGTTAAGTGACAACACTGACCAAAGATAGCATAAGAGTAGTTGAGGAAGCTCAAGATGTGATCAATACCTCTATTGTTCCTAAAAAAATTTCTAAGAGTGTCAAGGACCAAGTTGTTGTTCCTATAGTATAGAAAATTCAAAATGTAGATGTAGTGAAAGTTCTCCAAATGCCCTTGACTAGAGAATAATCAATGGCTCAAAAGTTTCAACCAGAGGTTAGTGGAAAATATTTTAGCATAATAAATAAAATTTTAATAATATCATATGGGATTCCATTACCATTCTATGGTAAATTGACATGCTTATTCAAGAGCTTTCATATTTTAAGATATCTAAAGAACTAGCTGAGAAACAAGGAATTGTCTTGGCCAATTCAAACTAGAAAATTAAGTAACCTAATAAACAGATACATAACATGACAAAGGTGGATAAAACAAATGAAAAATAAAATAAAACACCTCCCTTTTATCTATCTTTGATATTAGGTGACTTCTTAGTCTATAATTATATGGTAGATAGTGGAGCTAGTAGCATTGTCATGCCCATATAAATTGTAGACAATCTTAGTCTTATCTATGAGCCAAATACCAAAGGAGTATTGGAGTTAGATGGCTCACTAAAAAATATAGTAGGCATAATAAAATTCCTAAAAATTAAATTACATGATTGACCCAATGTTATTATTCAATAAGATGTAGTTGTAGCAGACTTGCCTCCCTATTTTTCCATGTGCCTATCAAAAGACTTTACTTCAAATATTGGAGGATATTTGTCAACTGATTAGACCTATTTAATGTTCAGGACTAGCTATGGTACTAATATGATAATACATTCTAAACCTATTCCAATATTTCATTTGGATCCATATATGGCAAGTATGGTGAACACTAATAATATTATCTTAGACAAGGTACTAGAAAATAGTGAGGTGGGATCTAAATCACCTCTAGATGGAATCCCAGATCTTTTCCTTGATGAATGGGCCTCTAATTTTCATGGAAATGATACCTAAAAGTTAATTGAGGAATAAATCCTTGGTGTCTATTGTATTCATGAAAATGATGCACCAATTCTAACATTGATGAAAGATGATTAGCCTAGTGATGGATTGTCCCATCTATATTTTGATGGATCTAGGAACAAACATGACACTAGAGCTAGAATGATGTTAATTTATCTATCCAATCAAAGTTATTTATCTTCTCTCAAATTTTAGTTTGGTTTATTAAATAATTTTACTGAATATGAATCATTAGTTCATGGTTTACAATAGGCAAGAAAGATGAAGGTAAATTCCTTACAAGTTTTTGGAGATAGTGAACTAGTAGTTCACCAATTAAGGGGACTTAATATATACAATAACCCACTACTTAGGTCTTATAATAATATATTATGGGACCTAGTTGAATACTTTTAATACTTGAATATTTAGGCCATATCAATAATAATAAAAATTATGCAAATAGGCTAGTTATTATTGGGTTACAATTCAGTATCCTAGATGACATAAAAAATGAAAAAGTTCAATCACACATCAAGGTAGTTGTGAGACATTTTATCCTAGAAAACCATTATAAGCTAAAATTATTTGAATATGACACTAATATTTTTAGATTCTTATAAGAGTAATCAAAATTCTCCTCAAGGAACCAAGGCAAGCATTTATAATAGTATGATGACCAGATTGTGCAATTAAAGACAAACAAGTTGCCTAAAGGGTTGGTCACCTTGAAAAACATATTTAGCATAGATGATGAATTGATAAAAGAAAATTTTACCTTATCAACCAAATAAGAACACTACAAAAATGTAGATATTGCAATTGGTAAGATTTTAAAGCTAGGCAAAGTTTACACATCTTTAGAGAAAGAAACTTTTATTGAGTTATGTTCAAGTTTTGTAGATGTTTTTACATAGTAGTATAGTGACCATAAAGGATTTTATCCAAGTCTAGCTCAATGTACCATTGAGTTAGAATATGAGAATAGGCCAGTCAAACAAAGGCAAAGGCCAATTAATCCAAATCTTGGACCTTTAATGAGAGATGAATTGTATAAGCTCATTGAGTCATCTAAAATATTTTCAATTAAGCACTCAACTTGGGTGGAAAACCTTATTCCAGTATGAAATAAGAATGGTGAAATAAGGATATGTGTTGACTTCTGTGACTTGAACAAGGCCTCTCTTAAAGACCACTATCCATTACCATCAATGTAATAGATTTTATAGCTAGTTGCAAGTTTAGAAAATTTCTTTTTATTAGATGGTTATAGTGGATATAAATAGATTTTGGTCAAAGAGGAAGACAAGTTCAAAATAGTCTTCACCATAAAGTGCGGGACATTTACATACAAGAATATGCCTTTTGGTTTATCTAATTCTAGATCCACTTTTCAGAAGGCTATGGAAATGGATTTTTATGGTCTCGTCAACAATTCTATTCTTGTTTATTTGTATGACATAACATTATTCTCTAATAGTACATATGAGCATATGATTCATCTCAGATAAGTGTTTGAAATATGCAAGAAATTTGGAGTGTTTTTTAATCCAAAAAAGTGTGTTTTCTCTATTTATGAAGGTAGGCTTCTTAGATATGTAATTTATAAATATGGTACAAGCATAGATCTTAATAGGATAGAATCACTTTGTGTACTTTCATTGCCTAAGCAGAAAAAATCCTTGCAAAGATTTTTATACAAGATCAAATTCATAAGGAGATACATCTTAAATTTTTATACTTTAGCCAAGCTACTCACAACCATGATAAATAAGGGTCAAAGTTTTAGTTGGTCCAAAGAATGAGTAAGAAGCTTTAAAGAGATCAAAAAACCTATAACTAGTGCTCCTACACTCTTGAACCTTAATTTTACAAAGTATTTCTTCTTATTTAACTATGCTAACATTGACACAATTTCAATTATTCTCATGTAATAAAATAAAGAGGCTTTAGAGAAGCCAATATCCTTCTTCAATCAAAGATTCGAAGAATATGAAACAAGATATTATTTTGTTTAGAAGCATGTACTTTTAGTCATAAGGTCTCTTAAAAATTTTAGGTATTTGTTGTCTAATAATAAGATACATTTGATGGTTGCACATCCAAGTGTCAATGATTTTCTTTTGAACAAAGATATAAATGACAAGAGAGCTAGTTAGATAACCAAAGTCATGGAATATGATGTTGAGATCAAAGTCACAAAGCTGGTTAGAGGTAAATAACTTTGTGAACATCTAGCCCAAGACTTAATAGGAATTTAATGAACTACTTATGATTTCAAATGATGAAGAAGTTGCAACTAATCAGATCTCATCTTCTAGTTGGTTTCAAGATATGGTAAGATATCTATAGGATGGTATTTATACTTCTCATTTGACTCCTTTAAAGAGGATATATTTTAGATTGCAATCAATTCCTTTCTTTCTTGTTAATATTGTATTGTTTAAAAAGGACATCAATGGCATATTGATAAGATGCATAGAACTAGGTCAAACATAAAAGTTACTTGAACAATTTCATGAGGGACATGGTGAAGGACATTATTAAACAAGGATCATAGCCCATAAGATAATGAGAGGTGGTTATTATTGGCCAAGTTTATTTGGTGATTATCATACATGGGTCAAGAAATGAAAATAGTGTGCCATGTTTATTAGAAAGGTAATGTTTGTAGCCTTACCTCTCTAACCAATTTTAGTAAACCAACCCTTTATCTAATGGGTATTAGACTTTATTAGTCTCATCAACACCCCTTCCAGCTTAGGACACAAGTGGATCCTAACTACCATAAATTATTTTACCAAATAGACAGAGGCATTAGCATTAAAGAAAGCTAATGAAACTAATGTTTTGGAATTATATGAAGGTTTGATTACTAGATTTGGGGTCCCTTAAACTATAATTTTTTATAATACTATGGCTTTTGTAGGATTTAAGATCAGCCAGTGGGAAGTTCAACATAGTGTTTTTCTTAGTACCTCATTAAATTATTATCCATAAGTAAATGGCCTTGTTGAATCCATTAATAAGAATTTGTTGAAGATCATTAGGAGGACTATTGAAGACAATCATATATCATGGCATCTCAAATTGAACTTATCTCTATGGGCTGATAGGATCACCTATAAAAGGTTGATTACCAATTCTTTGTGTAAGCTAGTATATGGTAAGGAAGCAAGAATGTCTTTTTATCGTGAATTCCCTTCTTTGGAATCGATGCATTAGCCTAAAATTTTGGAGAATAAACAAATAAAAACAAGATATGCTAAGCTCATGGAGCTAGAAGAGACAAGGCATCTTTCAATGTTGGTTATGGAAGCCCATCAAGCAATGATAAAAAAACTCCTTAAAGATCCTTCCAAGAATGAAATTTGGTCCTCAAGTGGGATGAGGATAGAGCTAAGTCAAGAAAGCACACAAAATTTGATTCTCTCTAAAGTGATCCATATACAATCTCTAGTTTCAAATCCCACAATGATTTCCAGCTCACATGGATGAGTGGTGAAGTGCTTCTTATCCTACTCAATGGGATACATCTAAAGCACTTCTATTAAGGAAAGCTAAGTCCCTTGTATATAGTTAATTGTTTTTATCTTTTCTCTAAGTGTTTGTCTAACACATTAGTTAGTTTCCTTTCTATTTTATCCTAAATAAGTGATTTTGTTACATAGTTGTTTAGTAGGTTAGTTTCCTTTGTTTTATTAGGTTAGTTTCCCTTTCAAATTGTTTTTTTTCCATGTTTTTTAGAATTATTTTGTCTTTGAAAGTCAAAAATCTATCTTTCAATCATGTAAATGGTCCATGTATTATTTTTTATGAGTTAGAAGTCATGTATATGGTCTAATTTCTCAAGCATAGCAGGCATGTTGCCCAGCTAAGTTTCCAAAGATATTGATCAAATATGGTCTACATACCAAAAATATGCCTAGTCTAAGAATCTAGTGGAAGGAGTAGGATCCTATTTGAAGAGTGGTCTAATGAGTTAGTATGAGTAGGCTTCATGGTGAAACCAAAGAGTTCAAGTTCATGGAATAGGTCTGCATAAGATTTAGATTTTAATAGTTTTTTTAGGCCTTCAAGGATTAAGCAATAGTTCAAGTACAAGTTCAGAAGGGATTAAAGATCTTTGAAAAGATAAGTAAAAAACCTTTTTGGACTAAGTCTTAAGAATTCTTTTGGACCTTTTATTTGACTAAGTGTTCATTCTCTCGAGCAAATTCTTTTGGGATTTTATTTTACTAAGCTAATTTCTTTAAAGACTCTTTTTTGGCTAAGTGTTGAATTATTTCAAACAAATTATTCAAGACAGTTTTTGAATGCATGAATTCTTTCAGATAAAATGTCTGAAGCAAAAGATAAAGACAAATTTTTCTCAGGGAAATTATTCTGTAATAATTTACCTAAAGACCTATTTATTTCAGAGAAATTATCTGTATGAAAAAAATGACTAAGTGTAAATTCTTTCAGACATTTTATCCACAATAAAAATCCTAAGGGTCATTTCTTTCTATAAAATTATCTAAACATTATTCTAAAGGGTCATTCTATATGAAAGTGGTATGATACAAAAATATTGAAGGGTATTTTTGTCAATAAAAGTGTCCCAAACACTTTTTTCAAAGGATATATTTTTCAAGTAAAGTGGCCAAAACATTTTCTCAAAGGGTATTTTCTTAGAAAAGTGAACCAAACAAAAATTCCAAAGGGTCATTCTATAGGAAAGGGGTCCATTTTCAAAATTATTAAAAGGTCATTTCTTAAGGGAATGGTCCTATACATTTTTTATGAAGGATATTTTCTTTAGAAAAATAGTGTCATAGACAAATCCTGAAAGATCTTTTTGTAGAAAAGTGCCCTATACAATTTTCTCAAAGGGTCAATTATCAATAAAGGGGTCTAGTTCAAGGGTTCCAAAGGGTATTTTTTCAAGAAAGGTTCCCAAAAAAAATATCTAGTAGAAGGTCTGAAGGAAATAGCCCATAGAATTTGTGATCTAAATAGTTACACAAAAGTCAATTTTAGGCTACAATAAATAGCCATTTGAATTCAAAAAATCTAAGATAGCCCTGTAAGTGTCAAATTCAAGCACAAAAGATGATGGTTGGTTTTTAAATATGTAGTGATAGTTGTGTGGATTTCAAATACATTTGTCTAGATGTCAAATTTTAAGCAACAATAAATAGTCATTTATATTCAAATGGGTTCAAGATCGATGATCTGCATTCAATCTGAGCAAAGCTCTAGCAGTACAAGTGAACTCAATAAGTCAATAAGACATTCATGTGAATGTCAAATTTAGGCTACAACAAGTAACCATTTGGGTTCAAAAGGTCCTTAAAAGGTTTAAATTTGGTCAAGATCTAATGGTCCATGTGAACCCACATACTGACACATGAGATCTAATGATCCACAGTGGAGTCAAATAATTCAAAAAGTCTTTAGGTTAAAGCCCTTAAATATCTATAAGTTGGACATGATCCAATGGTACCTAATGGAATGCTTGTAGTAGATAATGTTGTAGTTGATTTAGTATCTAACATATAGTCATGGTAGATAAGATAATGGTTATATATGGTAGTTGGTTAGTAATGTAGGATGCAATAAAGTTTTCATTCGCCAATATATTCTATCCCAAGATTTTATAAATTATCATTTATGTAAGTAAAGATCCATGGATCGTTATGCAGATAATATACCCAAAAATAAAAAGATCGCCATATTTAGAATGGAATATAAATAAGAAAATAGTGGAATAAAAATGTAACAAAGTTTATGAATAGTGTATCAACAAGATAATATTCCATAACACAGGCCAAACAAATGTAGAAAGGGAATAGTTTATAGTCCATAATATATAAAATGCAATCCAAATTATAATTTATTAGTAGTTTATTTCTCCACAGTCTAGATTATGTAGTATAGCCCATTATTTTAAAATGTAGTCCTAACAGATACCAATCAAAACATAGTAGAGGGATCCAATTTAGATAAATCATGCCATTGGATTTTGTGGAAAGTCATAAAATGAAAAAATTATTACTTTATGAAGGCCACACATATACATTAGAATGCAAAACTTAGATAAAATGCATCTAGAGATGCACAAAATATGCCAACTAGATAACAAAATATAGATTACATGCCCATACAAATCTATATAATGTTATAGTCACCCAAGAACACAATCACATTGTAAACATTACAAAGGTAAAAGCTAAGAAAATAATTAGAAATATGAAAGAGCAAGCATCTACAAGTGTTGAAAGCTAAAAACAGATTATTGCTGAAAATATGGCCATGACATCAACTATAGTTGTAGGTCAACTCCCTCTAATTACAAATATTAAAATAATAATTTGTCATACCATAAGAGAAAAAATAGCTCTTAATTTAGCATCTCTAAAAATAATAGAAATACAAGAGCATTTCAAGAAAACTGTGGTTGGTGAAGAACTCTTGTTGTTTGAGAGTGACCTTAAAAAATAATGTATCACAATTTTTAGTACACAAAAAATGCTAGAAGCAATGGCTACCACTCTAGACTAGTTTGTGGATGTTACTTTCAAATTTACTCCACCACTATTTAATCAACTATACACTATCCATATTTTGAATAATCATACAGTGATACCTGTGATATATGCTCTAATGCCAAACCAAAAAAAAGAAAACATATAAGAGAGTTTCCAAAGCATTAAAAGACATCAATAACTCTCTGTATCCAAGAACTCTCATGACAGACTTTCAAATATCTAAAATAAAAGTATTTCTATTTAACTTCCCTAATATTATTCAAAGAGAATGTTTCTACCACCTTACTCAATGCCTTTGGAAAAAATCCAAGTAGAAGGGCTCCAAAAACTATATGAAAGAGATTCAAATTTTGCACTCCAAGTCTACAAGTTAGCTTCTCTATTTTATGTTCTAGTATAGCATGTACCTGAAGCATTCCAATAATTATGCAACTCTCCATACTATAAACCTGACAAGCTAGATGGAGAAATAAAAATTAAGCTTCAATAAGTTATAGAGTACTATGAGAACACTTGGATTGGTCAAACAATTTTTCATACAAACCAAAGAAGAGGTGGATTTTCAATTAACCTATGGAATTGTTATGAAGTCGTTACCACCAATCTACCCCAAACTAACAATTCCATATATGGGTAGCATAGAGGATTCAACCATCTCCTTACATGTCAACACCCAACACTCCATAAATTCATAAAATCTCTACAAGAGGAACAAATCCTCACCGATGTCACCATGGAATAGTATATAGTAGGATTTAAAGGACCCCCATAGAAGAAAAAATATAGGGACACTACCATGAAAATAGAAAGAGTTGTAGCAAGTTATTCACAAAATAATCACTTGGAATATTATTGAGGCATCACACACAACTTTCAATTACAACTGTAAATTCATGAAATTTATTTTTTATCTATTTATTTTTTGCAAATTTGGTGTATTATGATTCTATCTACATTTGTGCTTTATTCTCAATTTCACTATGTTTTTTACTTGCTACATTTTCTCTTTTAATGTTATGTATCCACTAAATTTTCTCGCACTATGTTTTCTTCTACTACATTATCACATAGAGCTGATCCAATGGTGTGGGGTCATCAATCTGAAATACAATAGTGTGCATTCATTAATAAAGGGACGAGTCTGAGATAAATCAACAATCCATGTTTGATCTTATAAAATATCCAATAATGAGTAACAACTGGTAAGTTAATGGGCCTAGGTAGATCTATAGCTTGTGTTCAATCATAGAAAGGAGATCAACAAAGTGAGATGGGTCAAAGGAGTTAGTAAAATCTATGGGACCAATAATAATAAAGATAGTTGGTCATAATAAATCAAATAAAGGTGAACCTAGACATTTTAAATAGAAGTTGATAGGGTAGTTTTTGACTTAGGCATGTGAATGTAAAAGAACTAGAGATGGGATATGGTCCAGATCGAACCAGCGGGATAAAACATTGTCAAGAAATCTCCATATAGATAAAATAAGTCATTTAGACCTAATATAAAGACCATTGATTGAAAAGTAAGGTTAAACATTTTATAGGGTTTCTATAAATATTATGACTATGTGAAAACTAGCGATCTAAGATTTGTTTTCCATCTATAGAATGGACCCAGGTTCAAGTTGGAACAAATATAGGTGTAAACATGATCATATGGAAATGTGTCTCACTTATAATTATGATTACTTATTAATGAACAAATACAGTTGGCCACCCAAAGTAGATGTGGCATAATTACACCAATTCTAAGGCATGATCCTTGTTAGTGGATCATTAGATGATATCATAGAGTTTCAAAGACACCAGGAGGATGGATAAAGTTAATGAGCATTCAATTATTTTATAGGACCTTCTTGATAAGGTCATGAGTCAGCCTCCTTTAATTTCTGCTAATCCATCAAAAAGTGGTTGGGCATTTTCCAATGCACAACCCTCTCTCTCTCCTTCCCTTTTTTATAAATACAGGCTTCCAAGCCTTAAAATGGATCCTTTTTTTTGGTATGAATAAACTCTACCAAAATTTATATTATGACACCTTTTTGATGCAATAAAGACTAAATTACATCCTTTTCTAATCTAGATTGAAGTATGTTCCATGAATTCATGCATCATGGTTAATTAAATGTATGTTCCTTTCTTCTGTTTGAGTTTTTCTCACCTTTAGCAAGTGCTTAGTAGTAATTATAGGTTATTATAAGTGTAATTTGTAGTGTATTATCTAGCTTAAAAGTGGATATTTTCCCTCTCTTTCTGATTTGATAACTGATTAATGCCTTCTTCTAAAATATTTATGTGAGATTGATACTTTTTGGTATTGAAAGTGTCTCATAGTGTGTATTATGTGAGTTTGAGTGATCAAATAATTGGTGCATCACCTCTTTTACATGATTTTTTAGTTATTTTGAAAATATTTTTCCCTTTTATAAGCAAGTGTTAGTTTAGGTTTAGTATAGGTGATAGGTCTAGAAGGAATTCAGCCTTCTTCAGATGTCTAATTCATTATTAGGATACCCCAATCCTAGCATCAGCCCCATGTTGGACTAGATTTGAGTAGGAATATCTAAACAATCCCCTTACATAGCTAGGGTGTAAATCTAGAACACCAATAATAAATTCAAGATTTATCAAAATTAAGATATTCTAAAACAATATCAAGAAGGTTTTTATAGGTAGTGTCAATGCCTTATTTAATACTTTGGGAATAAATTTTTGTGCTTGATTAAGTACCATTATTATCCATAACTCTATTAGAAACACTTGTATAAAATTCTATATGCCCTAAGCAAAAAGACATTTAACTCAAAACAATTATGGCCTTTTATATAGTAACGGGTTGGTTGTAACAAAATAAATATGTGAATTTATCAAAGGAAAAATTTATAACACCGAGATTAGTGGAAGAAATAAAGAAATTGCATTGTGCATAAATTATTTGACAAAATATGATAATATATTATATTGAGTTAGAATTTACAATTAAGGTAAAATATTATATAGATTTTACTAGTGGTTATAGAGTCTAAATGATTCCTATGAACCAACGCACAAGTTTATTTAATTAAAACATTATTAACTTATAAATAACAAAGTAACTAAATAAATCTACATTAAATCATACAACCAAACAAGCTCCCCCTTGATCCAAAGGGGTATATAAGAAAAAAACTAGAGCAATTACTCTAAAGTCATCAAAGAAGATCTAAAGTGACTATAACTAGTGTGTTGTACATCTTGGTATTAACCGAAACTAATTTTGCTCCATACAAAAGCCTACCTTATGAATTGTGGCATAAAAGGATGATGAACATGATCAAGGCCTGCTCATCCCCTATGATCAGCGTACTATAATACATTAAAACATAATCAAATCCTATCCAAATATATCAATCCACATAAGGATCCACTCAAAATCCCATCAAAGTGACCAACCCATGCTATGTATAAAACTTCTCCCCAATGTCCAATAAACATTGATGACCTTTTATCAACACTGAAGGTGCTAGCAACCCCTATCAACTTCTGCTATCACCGATGACTGATCGAAGTCCAACCAATGTTATATCTTCTCCCCTTATTAGGTGAGAGGTGAGAATTTATGAAATGAGATAAATAAAATCAAATATTCATGTCTTCTCCATATCATGAATATTATGAATAGAAATCCAAAAATAGAATTGAAATCAAGAACATAAGCTAAAATTTCCATTCAAGCATTGAAACCAAACTCTGAGTGAATAACTAATTAGAGAATGGTAAAGTCCTCCAACCTCTAATAGATCCTCCAACCTCTAGTTTTATACATACACTTTATTAATTATAAGGATCCTGATGGACCAATAAATGATGAGATGGTATCCAATAGTATAATCATAAGGTGTCATGAAAATTTTCATTTTGAAGGTTTTGATTTCCACCAAAAATGCACATTTATACATTTTTAAATATATTTGTCACAATAATCATATCTGGAAGACTCAAAACATAAAATAAACCATTCTATTTTGTTTGGAATGTCAAATACCTATAGTTTGACTACTCACATGATCACCTTCAAACAAAAAGAGGGCATATGCAAAAAATTGTCTCAAGAAGTTATGATTTAAGCTTTTAGGGTTTTACACGTGTATATCATAAGTTAGATTAAAGGGTTGAGATGTCTAAATTGGTTAAACAATATGCAATAATTAGCCACTGATTTGTTATGGATTTTGACTTATTTTGACTTTTTTAAAATAGTTGTAAATATGCATAAATAGAGACTTATATTAGAAAGTGACTATCATAGAAGATCTAGGTTCTAGATATGTCTGAGTGTCATCAACATGGTCCTTAGGTTAGATTATTCAATGGATAGTATCACCCCACCTGGATAGTAATTTCATGCTACTATAGTGTCCTTAAAGTGGTGGTAGTGTCCTTTTTGTAGGACTTTTCTTATTTTTTGGTAGCACTTGTGCTTATGTTTTTGGGTCCTATTCTTGCACCCATGAAATCTCGAACATTATAATGTGAAAGGAAAATATGATTTAGTGTACAAATCTTGATCCTCCTTGAAATTATGGTATGAGAAATAAATGTGTTTTTTTTAGTAATATATATTAGACATCCTTAACACCACACTATGAAGATAGTTTCCTACATACCAATACTCCAAGGAGGGATCAAGCTCGATTTAGTTCTCCCACCTAATGCTTGGTACAAGTGCAATTGAATGCTAGAATGAGAGTGGTCTTGAATTCCTTAAGTGTCCTTGAGATTTTAAGTCTTTGAAATATGAGATTAAGGAAGTTGTATATAGTAGTATACATAATTAGGGTAGAACACGGATCAAATATCTTAATTTTGCTTAACTTTTTTCTTATTTGGATAGGGTTTTTGCATCTATTTTCCATCTAGTGTATAAAGGTCAAATAGTCTTGTATTTATAGATATCTGTAACTTGTGAGGATGATAGAATGTACTTAGGGCAACCTTAGGAGGGGAACACATTTAAAAATGTATATATTCAAGAGAGATATGTCAAGGGACACTATCACCAAGTTGGGGACACTAGCATCATGTGGTTTTAGTTTCATTAATAAGGTGCTAGTGTCTAGATGGTAGACTACTAGGTTTTGATTTGGGAAAGGTATTTTGGGACTACGTTCAATTTGATAGAATATATCTGTGGTTTGTACAATGGATAGAAAAGTGTGGTAAATTGACCTCTACGATGGGTCTAGGGCTAATCTAGGAATAGGCTGTCTCAAGAAATGTTCTTAGCATCCAAATACCACTTTTAGGTGATTACATTCCCCCCCCCCCACCTTATGCTATAAATACAACAATGTGAAATGACTAGTATAAATGAAAAAGAAACAAACCTAGACTTACCTAGAAAGTGAATTCCATGTAGTTGAGTCTAGGTATGTGAAGTTGCATTGCATATGTGAAACATGATCCATAGCAATTACCTATGATGAAACATGAAAAAAATAGTCTTCACTTAAGAGATTATCAAAATTAAAATACTATGTTGAATACAGTAACTAAGTAAAGCTAAGTAAAGAGAGAGAAAAGAGGAAATAATGAATACACCTCATTGGGTATGTTAACTAATTCATGAATTTAGTCACAACTTATGTGGGTGAGTGTACATAGTGATCAAATCATTAAATAACTTGGATTGAACTGATTGCTTTCTCAATCCTCATATGGGTGGCTTAATAATTCAATCTAGTTTTGACTCCATCATTTCCCATCCTTGCTCATTGGATCATGATCTTTTAATAGCTTGGATAAGACTATAAGTGTGTCTAACCCTCTCATGTGGGTGGATCAAGAACTCAAGTAGGCTATAACTCAATAATTGCCTACCCCTATGAAGTAGATGCATTTGAAACTAGAAACTATGTAAAGTGGTAAAAGTACCTAATTGGGTGTGTCTAACTATGTATGTTATCTCAGTGGCTTCTTAGTTACATTAGGTGGCTCAAGGCCACTCAAAAATTCCCACCAATGCATATAAAGTAAGTAATGAAACTAATAACAACCTAGAATATGATAGAAGGTTTATATAGTGTATAAAATGACATGGAGTTTTCCATTCCATCTAACCAACCTATGTGTAACTGAGTATATGGAAACTGTGTGTAATGCATGCTCCCAATCTAATATCTAATTATATTGATTATAAATTGAACTAATATAGGAGTGATCATGTCATGATTTATGCCCCAAAATTTGAGTAACTAATATGAATCTAGGTTTAAATGAGTGTATTTGATAAAAAAAATTTACATAATTATCAAACCTATGACTGTATCTATGGAAAATTGTATTGTACCTGGTATACTAGTCTAGATAATATAACTACCCTAAAGCTAGATCTATTGGATATTACCACCTTGTAGGGGACAGTAACACCCTGTGGAACTAGTGTCCCAATTTGGGTGCTAATGTCTGTTTGGTCTAAAATTTGGGTGACAACTAATTTTTGAGTCCCTATTTTTTATTGTGTCTGACCTATGTTTGATTTATCAAACTAAACCTATGTGCTAAAAATAATCTATGAATAGAAAATTAGGATTCTATTCTCTATGATAAACCCCTATGAATTCCCCCTCTTTTAAGGATAGTTGTGAAACCTATGTAAGAATTGTCATCCAAATAAGTATCTCTATAAAATGTGTTAGTCTAAGCCTATTTCTCCATTAACTTATCACCTAGAACTAAGCCTATTTTGAAAGCTTCATATGGGATAAACAACCCTAAGTTATGTGAACTGTAGGTGAAACTAAAAGAATTGATTGGCAAAGAATTAGTGAGGCCCATAGTTTCTTTAAGGGAAGCTCTAGACAACTCTGTAGAAAATAAATATGAATTATTAATGCTATGTATTGTTTATAGGTAGTCTAAAATTTTGAAAAATAAAAAAATATAACCCTTGCCACGAATTGATGATTTGTTCAATCAAATGATAGGAGTGTGATTTTTCTCTAAATTAGATTTGAGATTAGTTTATCACCAAATAAGAACCAAGGAGAGTGTCATATCAAATACAATGATTTTTTCTTGATATTGTCACTATAGGTTTATTGTGGTACCAATCAGTCTTACCAATATGCCAGTTGTGTTCAAGAGTCTCATGAATAATGTGTTCCATAATAACATAGGAATATTTTTGCTTATGTTCCTTGATGATATTTAAATATATTCACATACTAGAGATGAAAATAAGGTACTTCGAAGATACGTTTCAAAATGTTTGAGGGGAAACCTACTATATTTAGAATTTTATAAATGCACATTATTCTAAGTAAAAGTGCAATATTTAAGACTTTATTTATGTAAGGGGTGTCTAAATTGATATATCCGAGAATAGTGGATAATCGAAAGGCCACACACCAAGTAATTTGACATAAGTGTACAAATTTATGGGATTAACATGGTATTATAAGAGACTTATGTGAACTTAATCACAAATTTGAGCCTCAATAATCTTCCTTCAAATAAATTGGAAAATTTTTGTATTGACTAAGTACTGTGAGGGTACAATTCAGAAGCTCAACAAGTTATTGATAAAAATGATTTGTTTATTAGTCTTAGACACGAGTATATACTTTATTTTATCAATTGATAAATTTATTAAATTTCTAAATGGATTATTAATTAAGAAAGGAAAATTCATTTCATATGAATTATGAAAACCTAAGGATCATTTGATTAATTATTGAACTCGTGATTTTGAATTAGCAATGATTTTTCATGCATTGAAAATATGGAGGCATTATATCATTAGTTGGAAGTTTGTACTTAGAACTTACCATCTAATCTTCACACACATATTCACAAACTCAATTTTAATACTAGGAAGAGGCATTAGATAAAAATTTTATCAAATATGATTTTAATGTTTCCTATATGAAAGCAAAGTATAATAAAGTGATATCTATAATTAAAAACATACCACATTTGCATTTTATTCTAGTTATACAAAATAACCTTCAAGGCCACATTTTGGAAATAAAAAGGCAACATCCCTAGTATGAGGAGGTCATGGAAGAATTTTATGAAAACCTATGTGAGGCACATAGAACCTTATATTATTCTCACATTGAGGGAAAGAAAATATACATGTAGATTTAGGAACCTTGTCTTATTGTCCTATAATGAAAAGTAAGTGGATGATTATGTCATCTAACACATTAATTACCTATATGTAAAGTTAGAACATTAATATAAATATAGATTATTATATCCTCAAGAAATTTATAACTTTAAAAGGGATGTGGTGTTAATGGATTTTATAGTTGGGTTGCCACTAACTCAATGTAGGCACAATTCCATATTGTTATTATTTGATAAGTTAACCAAGGCACACAGTTCTTGATAATAAAAGACACCTATGAGTTAGAGGACATTTCATAATTGTATGTGGATCATATTTTACAGTCACATCATTTTTTCCTTAAAATCATTTTAAATAGGGATTCATTGCACACATCAAAATTTAGAACCGCATTTTAGGGATCCTTGGGTACAAAGCTAAACTTAAATAAATCATACAATTCTAAGATAAATAGATAAATGAAGAGGGTTAATAAGGTCCTAGAGGACAAGTTTAGACCATATTTCATGCACTAACAGACTCAGTGGTAGAACTATTTATCTTTGGTATAATTTGCATGTAATAATAATTTTCACAAGTATAATGGCATGGCCCATATGCATCTTTGTATGAGTGACCCTATAGAACCCTTTTGAGTGGGAATAAACTAAGGACCATGTTTTAATTAGTTTAGATATGGTGAAATAAATTGAGGATAATTATTTTAATATTTGGCAATGGATCAAAAATGTGAAGGATCAACATAAAAAATGTGCAAATTCATATAAGATAGATAAAAACATTGATTTTGGTGACTTGGTGTTCTTGCATGTTAAACCATGTGAGTGTATAAGATGGATTGGATGTGGGACTAAGTTTTCACCATGGTGTGTGTGTGTATATATATATATATATATATATATATATATATATGTTTATCCTTATAATTAATTGGTAAAGGAAATTAGTTCTAAAGTAATGTAAAATTAGAATATAATGTAAGAATATAAATAAGATAACCTCTATAAAAATATAGTGATATACAAAATTGATAGAAGTTCTAAATTATTAAAAATAAAAAGTAGGGTTAGTGTTAGATATGTATCCTTGCATACTAATTTATTAAAACTATGTTATTCATTCATTGACTTTGACTATCTGAAACTACATATAAAAAACTATAAACACAATGTTAATTTAAAATAGTGCTTCACGATATCCTAGGACAAGTGTACAGTAGCCAGATAGGGTTGTAGTGTGTTATTGTAGGCTAGTGTAAATTTGTCTATGTTAACTATGAAATGAAGATAAAATCTTGGATCAGTTCACCTCTATCTGAATATTATATAATAATGTGTAGATATTATTTGGATCCATGGACCACCTAAAAAATAAAGACCTTAACCTATAAAATAACATAAACAAGATCAAATTCCTAGTGGAAAAGGTGGGGAATTTGGATATGGTTGAGCTATCCTAAAAAGAACTTTCTTGACTGAATGTTTCCTGCATAGTCTAAATGAATCTTAGGATAATGTAGTTGTCCTTATGAGGAATATCATATGAATAAAACTATAAAATTTGATTAAAATGTTACATTCTTAGAAATATACTTCTTTGCATTCAAGCATTATTGGATTACTATTCATACCTAAGTTAATCACATCTTAATAAGGTTATGATGATTGGGAGGCCATCAAATGGATGTGTGACTAAAATCATAGATACAACTTGAGTAGTATGCACTAGTGGTAATTATGATCATTAAGTGGTAGGAACCAGCTACTTGGTTACCTTTTAAGAACCTCCCATAGGTTTTTCCATATTTGACATGAAATTTCCATTTGACAATGACTGTTGAGTGTTTTTATTGTTAGAAACTATAGTCCATTTATCTTCAAATGTCTAATAATTTTTGTTCACATTAGAAGAGGTTTCATGAGAAGTCATGAGCTTAGTGTTATCCATAATAAGGAATTCACATAGTTTTTGGTTCATTTATTTATATCAAAAACAAGTATTTAGTAGATTGGTGTCAATCACATGATGTATGATAGTTTTGTCACTGTATTGGATGTTGATATTTTCCTTAAGATCCTTTAATATGTCTATGTAAATGCATACACATTTTTTCAATTGGGGGGCATAGAAAGTTTCTAGTTCAATCCCTATGAAATGCCCTAAAGGCTTAATCAAATGATGAACTAATGTGTTCTATCTAATGAAGACTTGGGTCTAATGAGATAACACAACTAATGTGTATCGAACGAGCCAAGGCCTATGAACCAAAATAACATGATCTAAACAAAAATACAAATAAAAAAACCCTTTCTTCAAGTTTTAAACACCCTCAAACTTAACACCATGAGAGGTCATCACAGTGTGGTGCAACCAAGATTTCAAATTGATTTTCATGAGTACTAGGCTAGTAAAATAATACATAAGATTAAACTTCTCAAAGTAACTATAAGCTTTATCAAATTTAGGATATTCTAAAACATCATGAGGATTGTTAGAGTTAGTGTCAATACCTTGTGGAAGAAATTGGGAATAAAATTTTGAACTTTCTTAGGCACCATTATTTTCATAGTTCTATTGGAAACACCTATATAAAATTATACATCGAAGTAGGAGGAAAACATTTAAAGGAATATAATTTTGGCCATACAAGTAGTAATGGGTTGGTTGTAGCATAATAAATATGTGAGATTACTAGAGTAAACATAACAAAGATATACTCTTATAGATTATGATAATGTGATCAAACTAAAGTTATCTTTATTTAAGTTGAAAATTATGACCTTAATTATAAAATCCCTTTATTCGTTAAGATCTATCATCCCAACCAAATCTGAATACACACCTAGATCTCTGCAATGAACCCAATTTGTAAGCCTCTGATTTCCATAATGTTATTTTTATTTATGTCAAACATTAAATTATATGTCAATTAAATATATTTAATTTCATCATCCATGATTACTTGCCTTATGATTTGGAGTTTTATTGAAATGATAAGGTAGTACACTATGTTAATGTAGGATTTTTCCCACTATGTGGTTTTACCTACACAGTCTAATTAGCTTGCTTAGGTTAATAATAGGTCATTATGGGAAATTTAATTTAAGTTTTTTTATAATTGTGAGTTGAGTTAATTACCTTTTTGGGTGACCTAATTCCTCACTAAATAATGTAACTTTCTATGTACATTTTTTCTAATGCTCATTAATGCAACTTTTTATTGTGAAGACAAGCTTCTTCCTCTTATGAGTCATTCTTCATATTTCACTACTCCATACAGATTTAGTTTTATGTATTCAAACCTATCCAATAGATCCATGATTTTGAACTACTCTAACATGGTATTAAATCCATTCTAGTAGACAAATCTATTAAATTCATTGTGAGGTTTTGCATTTTTGTTATTTTAAGATTTTCATTGATTTCAATTTTCTAGTGTTTGGTGGGATTTCTCATAAATATATAAAATTATACATACCCAAAGTCTATAAGTGGAAAAAATATATTTCCATTAGATTTATAAGGTGGCAAAACTCTAGGAACAACTATAAACATGACCTAGTGTCATGACAGTCCATTTTCAACCATTTTTAGAGGGTTGTAAGGTCATTTTTTAATATGTAAAACTCATTATTTTTCATTGACTTTGAGTACAAAAAAATTTGGGTTTGTTAATAAACCAAATGTATTTCTTTCAAATTTTGGATAAGTTTCTGAAAATCCAAAATTTTGAAGGTTTTCTAGTTCAGTGGGATTTTGACCCCTCAAGCAATTTTGATAGTTATCATATTTTATTGGTTGAAAAATAAGCCTCATTAGATATTTCCACCTCAACACACATTTTATTGGTTCCATTCACACTCATAAAATTTCAACCCCTATAAAAACACATGTCAAGTTTTGAGCCTTGCAAATCCCCTATCAGGTCTTGACCCTTGCAAAAGCACCTATCAAGTTCTGACCCTTACAAAAGGACATGTTGGGTTTTAACCCCTAAACAAGCACCGATCATGTTATGATGCCTACTAAAACACTTTTTAGGTTTTGACATCTACTCAAACACCCATCAGGTTCTAACTCTTGCTCAAATACTTATCAAGTTCCAATGATTGTTTAGGCACGTAGGTCTTAGCCCCTGGTCATATGGGAGTCAAGTCACTGGTACGTCCAACCAAAAATTATTTAATTTTTATCTAAAATGGAATAAATTTTTTTTGATAATTTGATTCGGAAAATACTTAAAAAACTTTTATACACCTAAATTTTTCCAAATTTTCCAAAGTGGAGACTATACTTACCATCCAAAACTTCAAATACACATAACTTTTAGCCTACTGCTCGATTTGAGGTGTCATTTTTTTTTTAAAGTGTTAATTTTTTTATATATATACTTTCATAATATTAGTTTGATTTGGAAATTTTTTTCTTTTATAGATTCAATGGGGGTTATATATTCCTAGCCTTTCACCACATGATAGTTTAGCATATACTTCTTTTCTACACAATGGATCTAAGTTATGTTTCAATTCTTACATCATTAAATAATCACAAGTGTAAATTAAAATTAAAAATCCTCTTAAGGATTAAATAATCACACTGAATCATGATGGGTACATAAAAATAACCAACACCTAAAGTAGAGAAGGTAAAGTGGTACAATATAAGCAATGAAGCCTATGGTCCTTTATGCCTATGTATGTATCCTAACCTTATCTTTCATATTTAATATTCTAATGTGATACTTATAATAAATTTTGGACCATATTGTAAAAAAAAATTGGGAAGTAGGACATAATGAGATGTCATGATTTGGAGAATGAGCATCTCATGATTTGGAGAATGAGCTCATTAGTTTGAGCTCATATAATTTTGATATTGTATAAGACTTTATCATAAAGTTCAAATCACTTAGTTTGTAATTAAAACTATGTATCATTGACAAAAATTATGATCATTTGATCATTTCCATCTTTTCTAAGTTGGGATCTAACTATTTTTTATTCATTTCTACCTTCCATGCCACCAATCATGCCATTGGAGCTATATGGACCATGTCACCCTTGAATGACTTTGTTGTTAAATTAACTTGAGATCAATACAATATAATTCAAATATTTACACTAAAGTAATATAAATCATATGCCTTGATTATGAGTCATGACAAAAAAAGGATTTTAACAATAAGGAGAAGAAATAGAACAAGAAGAACCCATAACAAAGAAAGGGTCTAAAATCTGAAGCTAATTCCAAAGCATCAAAAGAGTCCTCATATTTAGAAGCGAAACCCAAGAAATAATGACTCACATACTACTATTTATATAAATCTAGTCATGATGAATCCAAACACATGAAGAAGTAGATTGACTATCTAAAAAAATGCTTGAGAAGCACAACAATAGTGTCTTTGGATCTTCTAATCAAAATTCATCAGCACAGGAGTCTTAAACAGCCAAAGATAATTAGAAGGAAAAATATAAGGGTAAATCACTTGTTACAGTTACATCTCATCATTATATATGGGTTATTTATTTATTTTTATTATACCACATGTCTTCATCATAAAACATTTTCTTGTCCTTGCAGCCTTGTTTTATGCCTTCCATCTTGTTAGGTGATGACACTTCCATAGAAGTTAGTTTTAGTGGATATATTGAAGTGAATGATGGGAAATTTCATAATGTTCTATGTGTTCCATCTTTATCAACCAATCTCTTATCTATCTGTCATATCACTCACATCAGTTTGAGAAATCAAATGAGTTAACACCTAATTTTATGGTTATTAGGGGAGCAGATAGTGACCCCATTGTTACATTGGGGAAAGTAGATCACTAGTCATGATTTTATACATTCTCACATTTATCCCCTAATCAACCCTCTACTGCATTTTTCACTCATTTAGATGGGGTGAGTAAATTATGGCATGAGTGATTCAACCATCTCAATCTTCACTTATTGGAGTAGCTCAGCCATCATGACATGGTTTTAGGGTTAGCATGAGTTAAGCTTTTTGAAAGAGATTTCTAGGGTTTCATAATTGGTAAGCATCTTGAGTAGAAGTATGAAAAGGGAAAATCATAGAGAGATAAACAAATATTAGAGATTTTCCATAGTGACATTACTGGTCCATTTTTGAAATTTTCATTCAATATGACAAAGTGCATGATTAAATTCATCGATGAATTTTAGAATCATACTAGGGTGTATTTTATTAATAAAAAATCAAATTTACTTGATCATTTTCAATACTTTAAGGCACTTATATAAAATAGTCATGTAAATCCATCAAGATTTTACATACTCATAATGGTGGTGAGTATGTTAGTAACCATTTGGCTCAATTATATACATCAAATGGGATTGAAATACATTTCACAATTACATATAGTCCTCATAAGAGTGGTGTTATAGAACACAAGAATAGGCCCTTGAAGGAAATGGTCAACTATATGATACACTCCACGTCTCTTGTAGATCAATATTAGGCTGCTACCATCAACTATGAATTTTATATTTAGAAACATGTTACTCATGAATAATTGAAGGGAGTCACTTATTTTAAAGCTTGAAATAGTTTAAAATCTGTATTAAATCACTTCTAAGTGTTTGGATCTCTTGTTATGGCTTGCAACCCCAAGAAGGAACATAAGGCAATGGAACATCAGAGTCATCTTTGCATATTTGTTGGATATCCTAAGGGTTTTAATGGATAAAGTATTCTCCATCCCACCACTAATTATATTTTCATTAGGAGGAATTTTTTATTTCAAGATAGTCCTCAATACTTATAACATGACACTCCTACCTCTTCCTTGGATGCACTAGGATTTGATGACAATTATCATGATTTAGATCTACCTGAGTAGGTTTCTGATGATCCAAATTTATCTTATATTTATGATGATGATAATAGTGATGAGGAATAACCTCCTTCTCATATAATATATTAAAATGATAAGGAATATACTATTAACTCTCCTAGCACTAGTCTTCTTTAGGCTAGATAGTTCGTCAATGAGTTGGAGATCCATTAGACACCAAGTGAACCTATTCACAACTATAGAATTACCCACATATTTTCACTACATCTACTTCTAATCTATAATAATTTATCAAATCATCTATAATTCTTGAGTGGGATAATTCTATAATAGAGGAATATGGTTCCTTACTAAGGAAAAACACTTCAAATTTAGTCCATCTTCCTAAAGGAAGAAAACTTGTTTGATGTGGGTGGATCTATCAAAAAAATTATAATAGATGGGTCCATATAAAATTTCAAAGCATGTTTATTATAAAAGGGTTTTTCACAAGGACTTAGCATTAACTATATCGAGATGTTTACCCTAATTTCCAAATTGAACTCAATCAGACTCACTCTTTCCATTACCAAAACACATCGATGAGATATTCATCAGATGGATATGAAAATTTCCTTTATTCATGGTGACCTCAAATAGGAAATATACATGGATAAACCACAAGGATTTACGGAAGATTCATCCTTAGTTTTCAAACTTAAAAAAATATATCTATGGCCTCAAACAATCTCCTCAAGCTTGGTATGCCAAGATGGACTCCTTTTTTCTTTTGTTTGGGTTCACCAAATGCCATTTTGATATAAATGTCTACATTTTGTAGTAAGATAATTCAATATTGATTTTTTTACTCTATGTGGATGACCTATTAATCACAATGAGTTATTCATCCACCATTATAGTAGTGATAATTACTTCGTTTGATAGGTTCTTAATGACTGACTTGGGATTATTGCACCACTTCTTTGAGTTTGAATTTTTTTAGTCTAGCTTTGTGATCACTATTACATAATCCAATTATGCTCTTTATTTACTTACATGGTTTAACATGCCTAATTATAAGCTATATATGACTCATTTTCTATCCAATGTGAAGCTTGAGGCTAATTTTCATATCCTTTGGTTGATGCTATCTCATATCAATAACTTATTGGTAGTCTCATCTACCTTACACACACTAGACTTGATTTATCATATGCAGTGGGCATGGTCTCCATATTCATGAAAGAAACATATGATCTATAGTGGGAAGAAGCTAAGTAGATTCTCCACTACATTTAAATTTCTCATAGTTTTAGGCATCAACATCAACTTGATTGGTTATATATATATATATATATATATATATATATATATATATATATATATATATATATATATATATATATATATATATAGATTGGGTTGGAAATAATGAGAATCATATATCCACTTTAGGATATAGTTTCTTTTTTAATTTAGGGTTGATTACTTTTTAAATAAAGAATGAAAATGTTATTTTTTAATCTTCTATCGAGGCATAATATATAGGATTTTTTAATGTTAACACTGAGGTTATTTGTATTTAAGGGATTATCACTATGTTTGGCATCTAGTTTCAATGACCAACATTCATCTTTTATGAAAACCAAAACATAATACAAATATATAAGAATATGATCCTCTATAAAATAACCAAGCATATATAGATTCACTTGCATTTAATTTGATATCTCATCCATAAGCAAGTCATTGATCTTCATTACATCCAAACAATGAAGCCAATTATTGATATATTCACCAAAGCCTTCATTAAGAGAAAATATCTTCATTTGTAAAATATTCTTGGGGTTTGGATAGCTTCATCCTTTTCCTCCATTAGTGGATCATCTCTATGTACTTGGTTACTTCATCAATACTCTATGCTAGGACCTAATTCTTCTACCCATCTATGTTATGCTTAAGGGGTGGTGTTAGTGTAGGCTTTTTCCCATTATGTGGTTTTACCTACATAGTATAATTAATTTTCTTAGGTTAATAGTATGTCATTAGGGGAAATATTATTTAACTCATTTTCTAATTTTGATTTGAGTTAATTACCTTTTTAGGTGACCCAATTCCTCACTATATAATTTACCTTATTATGTACTTTTTGGATAATGCTCATTAACGTAACTTTTTGTTGTGAAGACACACTTCTTCTTATGAGTTGTTCTTTATATTTCACTACTCCATATAGATTTAGACTCATGATTTAGACCCTATCCAATATATCCTCAATTATTACCCACTTTGAAACACTAATGGATACATTGAATACTACAAAAATAATACCATTCATTTTGATCATAAATCATTTTTGTAGATTTAAACTATAAACTTAACATACATTATGCAATAAAAATGAAGTAGATGATCTATTTTCAAATTTTAG
This sequence comes from Torreya grandis, assembly GCA_037957365.1. Lineage (NCBI taxonomy): Eukaryota > Viridiplantae > Streptophyta > Pinopsida > Cupressales > Taxaceae > Torreya > Torreya grandis. The sequence continues at coordinate 4,925,378 of JARHVA010000566.1, read as the reverse complement.
TTTCACTTAGATACCAAGGAGAATATATTTTTTACATAATAAAAATATAAATTTCTTTGCACGTACATTAGTTGTGCCATGTCAATGATATTGATTGGTTACAACTTATAAAACATATTGTAAATCCATAAGTCAATTTGGTGTCTCTGAGAATCTTATAGTTTTGTCAGATAATTATTGGATGTTAATATTTATTTGGATATATTCAAAATATAATGGTTGCGTATTACTACTTTTCATATGAATTTCAATTCATATAATATAAATAATATGAGGTGGCATGGATCCTTCACCTCTTTTCTCTTGTTATGGATTTTCCTCATTGTGAGGAATATTAGTGTAGTGCCTTGCCTTGAGACCCCTATTTTATGGACCATGGGAATTATTTATTGAAGTTATGATTATGTTATGGTTTTGTGTGTTTTTCTCTCACTTAATGATAGAAACTTATTGAGAAACTCTATATGTTGAATACATATATCTTTCTATGTTTTATGAGATCATGTGTATATATATATACATTATTGATTATATGATCTCAGATTTATCATTAACATTAAAATATTTTTTGGAATATAAATTATATTATAAATTATGACTTTCATGATGGATTATTACTTTATTTACTAATTTCATTTATTGTTGAGATTTAAAATTAACCTTGTCATACCATAGAGGTATTGTGATTTTGTTGGCTTATGTGTATATGAAAGGGATGGAAACAAAAGTAAGAAAATTATACCAATGATGATATGAATTGGTAATGGTTTACATATTGTGCATTAGGTGGTGTTTGAGTTGACCCAATAGATTGGTGATAATGGAATCAACATGGCTATGAATTTAGTAGTAGCCAATACTCCATGATTATTTAGGGTCACCTTGCACACTTGATAATTAAAGTGATAAATTCAAGTTTATAGGCATGGATTATTAAAATCGAAACTTTTCCATATTTGAATGATATGTTTTAAGAGGAAATAATAAATAATAAAATAAAAAGGTGTCGAAAAATGGTCACCGTGATGAAAACCAAATTAGAATTATATTAAGGAAACCCAAATCCATGGGTGGTTAATATTTATGGTGTAAATTTTACATTTTTTCACTAGATAAAATATAATGAAAAAAAAATTGTAATTAAAAGTGATGATCTATAGAGATTTAATGTTAAACAGAGGCTAGACAAGCCACATAAAAGTGAAAGGAAAATGTTTTTTGATAGAAAGGACTCTAAAAATTAATAAGGAATGTTTTTATTAAAAAGAGAATGTATCCAATTAGATTTGATTTCTATTAAAATTTAAAAAGAGTAAAAATAAATATTTTGGAATATAATTTACAATGCATAATGTGTAATGACTAACTATGTCATAATCTTGCCTACGAAAAATCTTAACTAATTTTAACAAACCTTTTTCTATTCTAATTGAATCATATGTATTTACCTAATGATATAATTATTTATAGATACTAAAATTTGATTCATATATTAACTTAATCTTGTACACTTATAAAACATCTATCATGGTTGTGCCTTTCAGTTATAAACCTACCTATTACTGAAAGGCTTGCATTGACTATCTCTTTGTTCCTAATTGATTATATCCTAGTCTACCATTTTTATTCAAATGACCAGTATTTATATGTTGTGTAAATTTTTTAACTTGATTATTATCCTTCACTAATAGTTCTAGACCTATACCTATGTTCTAGCTCCTTATACACTTGTGTCCTAAGTAGACACATGGATTAATTCAAATGTCCACTTTTCCTACAGAATATCCAATGCCCAAAAGTTATCAAATTTACAAAAGAAACATATCCTAAAGGTTATTCTAAGTGATTTTATATGAGATATTTATAAAAATTAATGGTATATATACATGATCATTCCTCATTCAATCCCCACCTATAAATAATATACAACTCACAAGGAAAGATACTAAGAAGCATTCAATCAAGCATTCAAATGAGAAAAAAATCCATATTTGTCCCTATTTCCATATCAATCATTGGATAAATATTTATATAAGTCTAAAACATTCAAATGATATCCCATGAGCCATTTTTTCCAAGTTACAAGCTAGGTCAATACATGTCTTTGATTATCACACGTTATGTGTGCAACAAATTAAGACGAATCTAAAAATTATATAATTTATTATATTCCAAGCTTGAAGAAGGTAATATTGACAAGTAATTCATTTCATAACTATTTATATTGGTACATGACCAATTTGGATCTACTAAACTTAACTAAGGTTTCTCTTAATACACAATACCAAAGGAGAAGGTTCCAAAGCCTGTAGGCAAATGATATCATATAATAACCCTAGCTAGGCCTATAATACATAAAATTAATCTAATAAAATGATCTCTAATTATTATGGCACAAATGGGGATAATTAAACAAACAAAACATGAAAAAAAAACTCTAATCAAGTAAATGTAGAAAGGAGTAAAACATTCATCATATTACTTTGTGCAATATCTATTTACCAAATGAAAGAGTAAAAGTTAGGAATACTTACCTTGAATTGAACATGTAATGCCTCAATCTCTCCCTTGGACAATCATTATTTTAAAGAGTATGTTGTGGCTCTATAAGGATAACACCATAGAAATCAAATTTAGGCTAAAAGACTCATACTTTACATCTAATACTTTCCCATAAGACAAGCTTATTTTCTCCCAAGGCAAAACCTTAAGCAATAAATCCTCAAGTGTAGAATTAGTATAATTATGAGCTTTAATAATGTGAAAATGAATGTTCTATCTATTGGATTTAAGTGAATGTGCTATTTATATCCAAGGATTGACCCTAAACCCTTACAAAAATTTAGCTGACAAGGTCGACCAACTTAGTCTTGTTAGCTGAGAAAAGTCATTGTTGGGTCTAGAACTAGGTTGATTAGGATCACCTAGTTCCATAATATGTCTTAACCTTTTTATAATAAGATCAAATTGGTCAATTCCATCAAATTATATATATCTAGTTGACATATTATAATTATGGGATCAAACTAGCTGACTTAGTAGGAAAAGTGGGTGAATAGGATCAACCTTACTAAATTAGTGGAAAAAATAAGCTTTTACCCAGTTAGGGGCTATTTGAGATGGGATATTGCTCATGGAGTTGTATAAGGGCATGAAAGGTGTTGAAATAGGTAGTATAAATATAAAATAAACATTTACATATAAATTGACATTTAGACATGGACATATAATTTCTTATAATTTAATCTATATTTTATAATTATAGTTCTATGATATTTGAGAGTGGTTTCATACCTCTAGGAGCTATAATGCAAATTCTAAATTTTGGAGGATCCTACTACATTTCAAAGTTAGCCATATTTTATTATTTCAAGATTCAAAAATTGTTCATATTTTAAGGTTTCAATATTTTAGAGCAACATCATAGGAGGTAAATGGATAGACATTTGAAGGAGTTTAAATTAATAGTAGGAATGAAACACCAATGGTTTTCGCCCCCTTTCCTAGTGTACCCTTTAAGGCATGCACTTAGAGAGATTGAAACTCGATAGGTTCCTACAAAAGAGAAAGTGTTATTAACTGATAATATATATAAAAAAATGTGTATGCACATTGAATCCATGTGCACAAACAATCCATAATTTAAGGGATAAATACATAACTTTGAGGCCCTCTTATAAGTATTAGCTATGTGGGAAGTTCCCATTGGCAAAGCTATCTTTGGGATAGCTTGACACAATTCTCCCACTAGCCCATTTTTCCCATTGTCACTCCAAGGGTGAAGATCTAGGGCTCAGTCATTTGAAATAGAGTGACAGACTATGTGTACAATATTAAGAAATCAAATGAAAACTGATAGAAAATCAAAAAGGATCTAGTTGGTCACATATAGATCTAGTCAGTATTCCTGACAAAACACTTGTGATAGGGTTAGACACATGCATCGATGCAACTGCATAGATCAGACACAAGCATTTGAGTCCACATAAATATTATTTTAATAATATGATAAATTTTCTAAGATCATCCTCTAGTCCACTCTATCATGTTCCACCCAGACCTACATGCACAAAGTAAACCAGCTATAAATTATTTCTAATTCATTATAATATCTATTAATATTTTTGATTTACTATTTTTAACAATCTCAGTTGTATAAATTCATAATACTTTTATTTAAGTTTTTTATTAATTGGCCTACTTATTAGGTTAGTTCACCATCCTTCTGTAAAAGCTAATCTAATCCTTTTAACCATAGATAACCTTGCTTATCTAAATTTAGGGTTAAACATTGGTGAACCAAATATTTTGTCTCCCAACTCTAGATTAACCTATGGTTTTCTATTTTATATTTTTTCATTATTGTAAATTGACTTTTCAAGTTATGAATTTTTCATTTATAAGCAATGGAAAATGTTATTCAAAAAAATGGTTTTCAAATGGAAGATAAAGAAGCATTAGTCATTCATATTAATAAAAAAAGAACTTAATGGATGTATTTTTGTATGTTACAAGAGATGAAATCAATAAATATGACAAATCTAAGGCATCCTCCCCTAGTGATGGTAAATCCTTAGGTGGTACTACAACTGATTTCATACCAATCAACCACCCTTTGAGCACATTATTTACTTATACATAAAATGGGAGCATGTGTTATTTTTTACACCATTATTACTTAAAAAAAATCCTACTATTACTACTTCATCCATGGGAAACATTAGCACTACAACCTAGTTACTAGTTTCAATGCCTATATCAACTCAAACCATGCATACACCTCCTTTGGTGGCTTCTCAAAATTCCAATCTTAGAAATAAAAATGTGCAATATCTTGTCAAAAATACAAAACTTGTTCAATTGAGGTTACTAATACTAATCAAATTTATATGGAGTCACATTATGTTATTGATTCACATGAGGTGTTACATAATCCTCTAGCACATGAACTATCTTTGCACAATTTTTCAATTATTTTTGTTACACCTAAGTTCACATTTTATGATGGAAAGGGTGATATTGAACAACATCTCCAATCTTTCTATATGGCATGCCTTGATTATACAATGACAAACTTTTAACTAAACTATTTCCATGGAGCCCTAAGGACTATGTTCTAATGTGGTTCTATGATTTACCAATATAATCAGTAAAAGCACTCAAACCTCTTAAAAATCATTTTTGGCACACTTTCCAATGAAAATTACTAAAAAAGGTATCCTATGCCCAGATTACAAAGATCAAATAAGGAACTAATGAACCTATCAATGAATATGGCTTGAGGTACAAGATAATGATGCCTAAAATGACAAACCAATGAAGATAAAGAGATTTAAGACATCTTCAAGAAAAAAATTATTCCCCTATTACATGAGTCCATTAATTTAAAAATGTTCAAATCTTTTTATTACTTATGCCATATTATTAGAGATCTTTAAATGAAACTTATTTCATTGAACAAACTTGTGTATGTAGCAAACACACCGACTACATACAATAACAATTTTCATATAAAATTAAATTACAATTTCAAACCTACAAAACCTTAAAAGGAAATAATTAAAATTATTAATATAGCGTCAAAGTGAAATAATCAACTTGTTTTATCTAATGTACCATAGAGATAATTTACACAATTACCTGAGCCTATAGATTTTCTACTTTATAAGATTGAATATTCTCATCTCAAAAATCTCCCTCCTCCCATACATATTAATATTGTTAGACCTCTACCTTGTGGATATGATGCCATTGCTTATTTTTACTATCATCAGGGACATGGGAATTCTAATAACCAGTGTTATACATTAAATCATAATATCCAAGACCTTATTGATAACCAATAACTTACATTTCATGATCCTCCCAAGGATTTAGGGTCACAACCTAATGACCATCAGAATGAAAGGATGTTTTAGTGATTAATTATAAGATCATTCTCAAAAGAATATGGATGTGCAAATAGAATATAATTCACATCCTCCTCCACCACATTATGGGAAAAAAATATATGTAATTATTTTTAATTATACATGGCATATGCCTCATATGGTTTAGAGACCCTTTACTACTTTTGATGATAGTGAGATTGTGGATGACGACTTAAATCTTCATTCATTATTTATTTGAGCATACCTTGATCACCAGCCTAGTCATAGTGTTATGATTAATAATGGTGATAATAAAAATGTTTACACCATGATATTACTTGAACATTTATGATATATGCATGATGATTTGTACCTTTTGACCAAAATGGTCAGAGTATTATATGGAACCTCACAACATGTTCTTGGTGAGATTGATTTAACCTTGAAATTTAGTCCAACACATGTGGTCACTGCCTAATCATTTATACCATACACAAGAGTCTTTGATATTTTATTTGTATGACCTTGGATAAATAAACTTTGTATAGTAAATTTCATAGTGCATGGGTTTATTAAATACATTCATACCAATAGAGTAGTCATAATTCCTAGAATTCCATATGAACATCCTCTTGAACAAGTGAAGTTTCTTCCAAGATGGATATTTATAAAACCTACTATGTTTAATTATCTTTGAAAGAATAAGTAACAGGTAATACCATTTCTTATGTGGCCCATACTTTAGATACCATTAAATTAAAGCTACACATTATTAGTTTAAAGTTTGCAATTTCTTGAGAGGCTTATCAAAGGCACAATAACATTTTTATTCTTCAAAAAAATAAGGTTTTGTTAATTATGTTAATATAAATTTTAAATGGATATGTATATTTTGGTAAAGTATTTCCTCTCCATAGGTCACATGGTTGGATCCATTTAACATCATCCTTTCTCAAAAAAGCATGTGAAGCTTCAAAAACATATTTAAGCTCTTGGACTATACATATGATCATAGGATCTTCCCAATTATCCCCCTATGCCCATTTAGTCCCTTAGTCACCTATTTTGAGTGGCATATGACATACTAATTGTTTTTGTATCCTCTTGTGCAAAATATTTAACTTTGGTTGTATAGTTGAGCATTGCAATTTGATTGAAAAGTTTTAGAGGTCGTAAGTTTTGATCTAGAAGACCTCAGAGTTATCTTTTTTATCAAATTATATTTTTTTTAGCTTTATGTATTGTATTATAATTTTTGACATTTTTGTGGTAGGGTTTCTAAAAAATATATATGTTTTACCTAAGCTTGTTTCCATTTCCTAATTTATGCAACTTTAATTTGATGTATCTTTTGATTTGTGCATTGGATTAATGTGTAGGTTTCTTAAGGTGCATATATTTTCATATACTTCAAAGTGGTGCTTTAATTTAGTGTAGTTTTGTATCATAAAAATATTTTTCATTATTTTTTTATCATTTTAATTTGTATTTGAATTGTAAACACACTATTTTATAAATTTTCACCTACTTTTAGTTAGGGAAACATTTTGTGCTTTATTATAGTTTATGGGTTGGGTTCATTTTCATCTTGGCATGTTTTTAAACTCTTGTATTGGGGTAAATTTTATTAAAAAAACATCAGTATAAGAAATTCGGGTGGGATTTCTTGAGGTTTCTCATTTTTTAAGGTTCTCTTCATGGATTTTTTACCTAAATTTTTGTAATGGCTCCATGCCAAGACCTCCACACTCTCACGCAAGCAAATAATAACTTGTTTTGATAAATCACTATGCTTTTTTTAAGTATGTTCACTTCAAGAATACATTATTAGATTTTTGAAGAGAATAGGAATAAATAAAAACACAACTATCTATTTCTATAACTAATTTATAGAAAATACACTCTTCTTTTGTCATTGTAGGACATAGTTGCATGATTTTAATGTTAGATTTACACCATGGACATACATATTATTGAAAAGCATAACATTATGTCATTGATTCATATCTTATTGACACATCATCATATTAGAATCTCATAAATCATGATTTTACCCTTGAATCTGATACACCAATTATTACACCTATTACAACCCACATTTTAGATTCAACCACCATTATGTTTAGCTTATTTGAGAATCACACAACTAGGTTTGAATCTTGCACTCTCTGATCTATTGATTATTTTTATTAAGGCATAGATGAATATTTTCAAGGGTATATTTTCTCATATCCATATTTTTTACTAAATTTATCACCACAACATTGGCTATAGAATAAATGTTCTTTCATCAAGTCCACCTTGTGCACATTCAATTTTTTCATTGACTCCACTCGTTGTGAGGATACTGAGCATCACATTATTACCTTTTAACACCTTCTTGGACATGAGAGGCATGAGACAAATTATGTAATCATGATCATATTGACACATATTTATATGATTCTTCACATGCTTATTTTGTGTACATGGCACCATATCAGATGCAAAAATTCTGATTTATTATCTATGTTCACCTAAGATGGATCTCAAATCTGATTTGGAAGCATTATTAATATTATTTATGTGGGTTATAATGGTTTGGATCCTCTACCATTCAACTAAATTATTTACATACTACTCATTTTACGTAATAGTTCTCCTTATCTTTTGTATATACTATATTTTTATTTAATTATAAAATGCCTTAGGGGTTTGATTTTATAGCCTAGTCTACCTTCAGGCATGTGTGCTTTGTTTTATGTAATTTTTGATATTTTATTTGTTATTCTCACCCTTTACCATGAGTTAAATTCTTATTTAAGAGACCACTTATGTATTCTTTGACACCTTTACATAAAGTCAATCTCCTTTTCATCAGTATTTTATAATGTACCCATATTTTGTCATTGTTTGGTGCTTGATTAGTGGATTCAAATGACTCATGTATGTATATATATATATATATATATATATATATATATATATATATATATATATATATATATATTCTTTCATCAAATACCCAATAAACATTATGTGTGTGGGTGGGGGTGGTGGTCAGTCATAATTATTCTTCATGTGTTGTGTCCCTTTCTTACCCTTGGCACATCACTGTATCTACGTTGGATAGTTTATGACATTATTGGTGTGTTATTTTGTACTTTAAATATTTCATTTGGTTGTATTGATTTAGACATCCGTAAAATTTATCTTTAGTAATCAAGTAGTGGAATTACATTTATCATGTACATTTTAGTTATCCTATAATACTTTCACTTGCACTTTTTGTATATTATTTAGTGATGGCATTCATTCCTTCCGATGATTTTTTAGTGATGGATTCCATCCTTTATAGTGTAGTTATCATAGTAATTAGTTTGGTTTTTAAAGATACCTTTCTTTTGTATCTCATTTTTATAGGTTGTACTTATTATAAATGAGTGCCTCATTAGGCATACTTTATGGGAGCTATTTTATAGGATTATTATCCTTATCATTATGTATATGTTTCCCTAATTTTCACTTAAGAAGGTAGGCAGGAGGGGTTGGTATAATATTCTACTTACATTAATATTAAGGTATCTTAGGTTAGCTTAACTATACTAGTTTTGATTTCCACACAACTTGTAGGCTTAGCATAAAATAATTGAAATCACTGATCACTTGCCACCACATCTCACATGTGTCCATCACTTCAGACATGTGTCAATTACTTGGTCAAAAGTAGATTTGGTTCATCACAACTATTCAATTCACTTATTCTTAGAAAATTTGGAACCAAACTCTTGATTTTTCTATATATTAACCACCTTTCTTGTATATTATAAAACTTTATTAATAAACATAATATTATTATTTGTTTTTCATTTCCATATTTTTCCAAGGTTTGTGTGAGTTTACATTGAGGTGTTTCTTGGACATCCTTCACTCTTACAATAAGTTTAGTACACGAATATTATTTGTTTCCAATCCTATATCTATAGGTTTTCACATTTTTTTCTAGTGTTTATGTTTCATGCTTTATTAACCTGACTATACTTTCACTTCCCAAAAGTGTATATCAAAATATTTTACATGATCAAATCTTCAATTTGACCTAGTTTTCACATTCCAAAAAAAACAATAATAATGGAATCAACCAAATTGTCAGAGAAACATTAAAACTAAATATATCACATTCTCTAAACTAGACCTCTATGTAGTTCTATGGTTTTCTAATCAAATGGATCAAATAGGGTTTCAACCACATCTTCCATATAATTGATTAATGTAACTACCAAATACTAATTACTCTTATCTAGAACAAGGGAATTTTTAGAGATACTAAGATGGATAAGTATCACAAGTGTGTAGTATTTTGAATCATAACTTGAATTTCGAATCTTGACTCTAGGCTTGAACTTTGGTGTGACAGATGTTCTCTCTATTTATTGAATCTATTTCTCTCCATATTGAGATCCTAAATCTATTGATAAGACCTTTATTTAAATATTATATAGGATGACTCATGGATATTAGTTGACCTTTAAAAATGAAAATGGGAAGGTTTAAAGTATATGTTATGTAAAAATAGGTATAAGAACCCAAAAAATAAAAGTGATAAATCCGTAAGGGTATGGACTTTTCTAAAATAAGCATGCATAGTTATAAGTTTGTCCAAGAGACATGTATGGCTTCATTATTGAGGTAGGGATGGAAAATAACTGATAACCAATTTAAATGCACTAACACATACCTTCTATATAAGTCTTGGGATTATTTTTAGGCTTAGTGGACAAAAAATAAATGCATGTGAGGTTATGGCCATTCTAAAAATGGGTTGAAATGCATAATTTTTCCAAATAAATCAAATTTATAATAAAACATAAAAACTAAAGGTTTTTACTAAATTTGGGTGTCTACATTAACATGTAAAAATTAACATTTTTGAGATTTTACAAATGTTTTTGAATTTGAAAAATTTTCAATGTTTATTTATTCAAAAAATTTCCAATGTTAATTTGTTTTCACCTCAAGATGGGGAAATTTTGAGATATGTAAGCATTAAGCATGATATTCATATTGTGTTAAATTGTAGGAATATTATAATGAACATCATGAACCATGTATTCGTGCAAGCCCAATATGTATTATATGTCCTAAAGTGTATGATTAAATAAATATGTCATGACATATGAGATAACCAATTATGTGTCATGGCCAAATAAAATTTGAATTATAAGTTAAGACATGCATGTGCATGGGGAATACCACATGCTCCCAAATGTTAAAATTCTAAAAAAAAATAGCTATATAAATGATAAAAATCATATGTCAATATATAATTCAAAGTTAATAATGTGTAGTGTTAATGTATATACAAATAATGTATGGGTCTAATGCCCCCACAATAAAATATTTTCCTCATACATGAAAGTCAAAGATATAATCATATAAATAATTTATATGAGAATAAATAAATTCTAAGATGTAAATGATCCTAAGGACATGGAAATCCAAACTAATTAATAAGGCAAGGCATGTAAGTAATATGACCTAGTTAAGTGATACATGTATAACTAGTATAGTGTGTCCAATAAAATATGGGTGCCATGCCCAAAAGGGAATATTATTCTAAATTCATGCACAAATGAAAATCATAATATGTCAATGATAAACATGTGAGGGTAAAATTCCCCCAAATTAAAAATTGTGTATATGGATGTAATGAATAAATATCATTCTTGGGTATGATTCTTTTATAGGAAAATAGATATGATTGTGTATGAACCCATATTTTTTATTCTTATTTAGATATATGTAGAATAAAATATAAAAAATAAATATAAATCATAGATGTTTAAATAAATTAAAATGATCAAGGCTCAAAATCTAGAAAAATGAGACAAAGAGGATGCATATGGCTTCCCTCAAAGCTCAATGCATGATATTCTAATAAGTATGTTCTCATCATTATAAATATTAGTGTAAGTACTAATAATAGGTCCAACAATCAAATGGTCAATTCCAATGAAAAAATAAATAAACATGAAATAAGTGGATAGAATAATGTCAATTTGGTTTCTACAAGAGATGCATTATTTTTTTGATTCCCATAGAAATAGGATTACCCAAATATAAGACAAGTACCAAGATAAACATATTAAAAAAAATCAATAAAACTCAATAAAGAGGCCTAAATCATAGTCATAAATTTGAGGTTGACTATGGTAACATGAAAATATTATAGACAAATCCATGTACACATGTAAGATATGTATACCTCATGTAAGTAAATTTAACTATAAGTATATATAGATATATTATCTTGCTTCTTACATAAATCAAGGTATATCATAAAAACCAACAATGAGAACATGGATGTGTAAAAATCTTTAGTGTTTTTAAATAAGTATGATTTATATCATATGACCAATATAAAGGCAAATACTTTTTCATATTTTTTTATATTTTATAAATGTTTGTTGCATTTTTTAATTTGGCATAGTAAGCAATAAGAAGGAACATGCAAGGCATGAAATATATAATAAAAAGAGATATGTAAAAAATTGTATGCATTGAAGACAAAATATGAGGTATCAAGGATACCATATGATGCTATCAATCCTTGGGTCAAAGGTACAAAAATTGGATCTATCACTTGATGTACCCAATAAATGATCATGAGACGTGTTAGAAAATTTGTCATGAGATGGGTCCAAAATTTTATTGAAAGATGTTTAATAATCATCATATATATTAATAATATGTATAGATTTAGGTGCAAGAGTTCCTTTAGATTTTATCATAATAGTTTGTGTTATAATGATGGGACCATGTTTCAAGGAAATCTTAGGATGTGAATGTTTAGATGATATGGAGCTTACTGGTACAACATCAAGATTTGGAGTTTGAGGATCTCTCAAAAGATATGGTAATGTCTATTTCTTAAATATAGTAGGTGAAAGATATGAGTCTCAATATTAAAAAGTTATAGGAGCCACTTTAAGATAAATTATTTTCACTTTCGAGGTGCACTACATAGTTTAATGATAAGTATCTCATAAGGTGAGATATAAATAGTGTGTATAGTGTTATCGTAAAAAAAATTGACATGGTTGTGAACTATCAAATATTTTACTTTGATTTCATTTATCCATGGGCATATAATCAATAATATTGTACGATTCTAAAATAGTTATAACATGGAACCAACCTAGACATGTCCTAGGCCTAATCATAAGTGGATTATAATACCACCTAAGGGTGTATGGTCATGCCCATAATAATTATGAAATGTTTTGGATACTCCACACAAGTATCTATGGGTTAATCCTTTACTAAATTATAAATACATTGATATAAGATTATAAATAGAACCATTATTGATCATTTTTATTTGGAAAGTTGTTTTTATGATTTTTAAGTGTTGCTTGGGACCCACCATTGATTCACTCAAATTATAATTATGTTTTTATATATTAATCTAAGTTTATTATCATTAAAATTATTCCAACATTAAAATCAAAAGTAAAATAATCCATATAACCTTTACAAAGATATTAACTAAAATAAAATAGGTATCAAAATAATGACCAATTTCCTCGATGGAATCTAATCAATAACTGATCCAAACAAAGCATGCTAATATTTCCAACATATAAAAATGGCAACCAAAATAAAAAATAATTATATTAATTATTCCAATCATTTTAAACCCAAAATAGCTACATTAGATTTACAACTTTCATTCAATTTAATATGCAACACTTATCTTTCAAATAATTAGACACAGTTAATAGAAAACCATACAAAAATTCCCCAAATCAAATTTATGTATATTTTGGGCAATCAAATGGAGGTTCAAACAAAAATTGGGAATAGAGAAAATCAATTTTAAGGGTTGTGGGTTTCCCATGAAGTATAATGACTTCATTAGGAACCCCCAATGGCTTTTTTAATAAAATAATCATTCCAAACATAATAACATAGCCTGATAATCCCTATAGGTAAAATAATCAAAACCAAGATCCAAAAAATGCAACAAGTAGTTTTTTATAGTGTTTGTTTTAAGAATAGATTATAAGGACAAGAACATCAAGCTTTCCCTTCATAGGTTTGAATCTAAAAACACTTCTATCATTATACAAGGAAATAAAAACCACACAATTTGCATTTCTCATAGTAACCACTTTGCCCCCAAAAACCTTGAGCATAAACTATAAAAAATATAGCCATTCATTTTCAACATAACCCATCAATGATTTACACAAATACTAATTATAAAGATTATATAATTGATTCCCAAGCATATGAAAGGGATAAGTCTAATTTGGGAGTACTTCAAACCTATTATGAAGTCTCATAACTTCTTACAGGGTTTGTACTACCCTCTAAATATTTTCCTTTACATTAATTTAATAGCTAAAGACCAAAAGGAGGAAAACCCCCAAAATAAATTTATACAAACATGGAAAATTATATACTTCTAGTGAGCTCCTTAGACTACTATAGTGTAATGGATGTCTCCTTATTTTTCCTAACTTGACTTTGTTCTCCTTCTCTGTCGTTTTCCTTCTCCAAAATGGCACCACATATCTTTTTATTATTACAATGTTAACCTCCTATTTTTTTTATTTTTCCTTTATCTATTCTCTCTATGTACTTCCGCATGCCCCCTAGTAGTCCCACTCTCTTCATTTTTAACTCCAATGTCTCCCCTTACAGAGCCCATCTCTGCTCCTTTCTAACTCCAGTGTTTCCAGCTCTGCCTCACCTCTCCCTACGTCATCCCATCACACCTATCTCTCTATTTTCCTTTATCTTTCTTAACAAATCCTCTTTTCCAATCATATTCCACACCCCATCTTCTTCTCTTCTCTATTGACCCCTATATGCTCTCCTACATGCATCTTTTCACTCCCTTTTTCCTACATCCTACCTTCTGCTTCTTCATCCCTTTTTTCCTCCATTCCCCTATTCCTATCTTCCATACTAATTATCTTCCCCATCCACCCTTTTCATTCCTTGAAACTTCATGCCTATCCCAAACAAGATGATTTTTCCATGTCACTATGGTCTACATAATGGGTAATTAAAACATGGAAAAGGATGCCCTTTATTTCATGTGTCTTTATTTTTCTCTTTTATATTCTTAAGTTGTCCAAAAAATGCAAGCAACCACTTTAATATTCTAAAACATATGCAAAATTACACCCCACTTGAAAAAGTGTGTGTGTGTGTGTGTGTGTGTGTGTGTGTGTGTGTGTGTGTGTGTGTGTGTGTGTGTGTGTGTGTGTGTGTGTGTGTGTGTGTGTGTGTGTGTGTGTGTGTGTGTGTGTGTGTGTGTGTGTGTGTGTGTGTGTGTGTGTGTGTGTGTGTGTGTGTGTGTGTGTGTGTACAAACCACTTAATATTCTAACCAAATAAAAACTAATCATCCATATCAATAATGATCTAAATCATAACTACTAGCATGGTACTAAAACATAATATCTATAATCATGATAACATCTACAATAATTCATCAAAATATCAATCAGAACCTAATAAAAACATGTTATGATGTATCCAACAGTTATAGAAATTTATCAATTAGTTGGTTTATAACATTCTCCCCTCCTTAAAGATATTTTCAAAGCAAAGTATATTTATCAAAGCAACCAAGTCAATATATTTTATCATTTATTATAAAAATAATTGTCATTCTTACTACATATTTGCACAATCCATCAATTAAAGCAAAGTATATATCCTTATAATTACCTTTTTAGCATATCAAGTTCATTTATCAAACTCTTATAATGATAATATACATCCTTCCCTTGTTGATATTCCACATATTGCTCTTAGGACTACCACAACGTCCATTTAACCATACTAGAAAAATGTTTTTTAGCTTGATTATCTTTTTGTAAGACCAAGATGAGCAATATGGAGTGTTGTACACACTTTTTTTAGTCATAACATTTTTAAATATTCGAAATTATATATATATATATATATATATATATATATATATATATATATATATATATATATTTTTTTTTTTACAACTAACAAAGTTTATCGGTAAGCTACTATTTTTAACATAACGCTTCTAAATTTTACTTGTTTTTCATCCACATATGTGGATAATTATTGAAAAATCATGAATTTTAGGATATGGTGATTAATTTCACTTCAATAATTGTCAATAAGAGATATTTCAATACTTTTCAAGGCATAGTTTACAATTATTAGCTCATACAAGACAAAAAGCATTCATAAATTTTTAGTTTAAATATGAATTCAAGATTATAATTTTGATAGTAAAATAATTTTCATCTAATATCTCATCTTATTATGAGGAGATATTATCCCAAAATATTCCATTGTATAATAGTAGTTGCTAAAAATCCAATCCATCTAGATTTTCAACAAAATTTCTAGATTTGTAGTGCTACTTTCTCACCACATTTTTGGTTATACATTATGCATAAATTTATATTATTTACCATATAATTCTAATTGATATAATATTCCATTCATCCCAAACTGAAATAATATTATACTTTTATTTATGCTTTGCACATAACTTTTACCATTCATCCCAAACTGAAATCAACATCACCAACCATACTGTTATGGTTTCCACAACACACACTATGCTTATGTATCATCTTGATAACATTCATAATATAATGTAAATCAAGGATAGAGATCTATAATTTTATGGTTACTCTTATTCCACCATTCATAATTTATGGGTAAGTGCAACATCTTGCACCCACTACACTAAATATTGGAGAAGCCATACTAGGCATTCACATGCAACCCCAAGGTTTCCAGCATGCTCTCCATAAATTTGTGACCTCACATGATGGTTTTAGGGATTCAAATCCCATCATCATATTGCACTTAATTTTTTATAGAATTTAAAAGTACTTATGATTTAAAAATATGATTGATTAGAAATTTACATTGCTCTTTCCAAGAAAGAAATTAGTATACATTCCAGTCATGCTTTAACAATTTGAAATATTCATTTTGGGAATACACCTAAAAATAACTTATTCACAGCATGTTTAAACTTTACTATCCAACACATGACTTTAAATTATATTATTCATTATAGAACATTATTTTTAGATAAATCAACCATTACCTCATTCATATCATGCTTGATTTTACAAGCTAATGCGTGTTTGTATTTCAATAAGTTTAGCCTTGTTATTTTTACATAAAAGTCTAATTTTTAGAACTGATTAGTGTTTCACAAGGCTACATCAATGAATTTCACATATGTTATTTCTACAACAAAATCCAAGAGGTAGTTAAAGGAACACTTAATCCATAATGTGACTATTATGCATGAAGATCTCATGACCAACTTATGGTGCTCATGGTACACAACCTAAATGATTCAAGTGGCTAATTTATTCAAAGGGTATAAGTGGGTTTTCAACCTATGAGATACTTCACTTCCTATCCCATACATGGTCTAATCATTATGGATATAGTTCTTCTCCACCCTCAACCTCATACGTGCATCAATGTTCATTACTAGAGCAGTGATGTGGAGTCACACCACATAATATAATCACTAAATCCTGGTAGATTTCAATTATTAGAGGCTAATTCTAAGAGGTGAGGGTACATCACAAAAGTATTTTATGATCACATTACTAAATTAACATGTTACCAACCCAAGGTCACATTTATTTATGACATCCATATGAAAAATTCATATAATAATGTGTAAATCATGGAGCAAATATAAGGTTCACATGGTTGATTGTATTCACACATCATGAAGTGTTTACAAAACATATAACAACTTACATGTATGAAGGAAACCACATAGGACAAGGCACACATTATGATTTAGGTGTTTATGCCAA
Organism: Torreya grandis; assembly: GCA_037957365.1. Lineage (NCBI taxonomy): Eukaryota > Viridiplantae > Streptophyta > Pinopsida > Cupressales > Taxaceae > Torreya > Torreya grandis. The sequence goes on along the minus strand of JARHVA010000566.1, from coordinate 4,907,666 downwards.
GGGTATTTTCACATCATAACACACAAGTACATTTATTGGTCATACACAAAGTCCCAAAAATCCATTGGTCTACCTAATGACATTAAGTATCCAAAAGCTTCCCAAAGCTTTCTACTAGTCCAAACAAGTCATTTACCTTCACTCCTACTTGGCCCTCCAAGATTAAGTCAGGCCCTCAGTCCTCTGAAAGATGTCATACCTATGGTATCATATGAGTTCAACTATAAATAATCCATCATCAAACACTAGGTATTTGTCCCTTTATTTAAAACAACAAGCTTTTAACACTAGTCCCCTCATTGGCCTAAGTCAACAAGCCATTGGTTGAATAGTGTTTCTTATTCTATGTATCATTGTATTGTAAAGGGTAGACTTGGCTAAGGCTCAAGGTCAATACAATATTATAATGATGGAATTTATAGTTTCTCATAATCATTAGTTCAATGTAAATGCATGAATTTTTCAACACCTCCACATTATAGTACATAGTGCTTATTCATTTTCAGGTATATAATAGTTTTAATCAACCAACTACTTTGGTTTTTTAGCCAACAAAACCTTTATGGTATTTGGTTATAATTCCACTAATTAGGACAAAATAGTGTTCCCCATACATTAGTCACATTACTTTAAAAATTCTACATGGCTATAACCAATAATATATATTGACACATAACCAAACAAGAACTTACAATTACATGCCCTAGTTGTCAAGAAAATACATCTGCATGAAATTTTTTGTTTGACCACAACAATTTTGTTAAAATTTATAAAATTAGGTAGAGAGCATCCCTTGATATTTCTAACAATTTATAGAGCACCCAATGGTGCCTCATAACATATATTATTGTTTTATATCTCATCATAGTGTAATGCAGTCAAATGAAAAGAAATATATATATATATATATATATATATATATATATATAGTAGAGAGCATCCCTTTATGTTTATAACAATTTATAGAGCACCCAATGGTGCCTCATAACATATATTATTGTTTTATATCTCATCATAGTGTAATGTAGTCAAATGAATTGATACACACACACACACACACACACACACACACACACACACACACACACACACACACACACACACACACACACACACACACACACACACACACACACACACACACACACAATAGTTATTTACACATAGCATCTCATCGTTACCTTCATCAAGGTCTAATATCATGTCTCCCAAAGATATACTTGACTTAGAATAAATTTTCTCAACCATGATCAAATTAAACCCATGGAGATAATTTTAATCCACTTACAACCATTCATCTTAAGTGTGTCATACTAGCTCTAAAATTTTAGCATTTGAGCTCTTTTTAATAATTTAACCAGATATTTAGTTCACCCAATAATAAATTATAGTATTTTTATCTATAGGACCACAAATAGTTGTCATAACCATTCATGCTTAGTAGTTTCCTAATGGCTCAAGACAATCCCTTTACAAGTGAAGAGTTCATGCTTTACTAACTTACCTTGGTAAACTAGCCTCTCACACCCTATTTAATCTTCTAGGCTGGATTTGAACCCTTGTGCTTCCATAGGTTGTAATTTTACAAGCATCTAGTGATGGTTTGCCCATATAAACCAACAATAGATACTAGACATTATTTCACTTAATTGCAAAAATGAATTCTTTATCACTTATCTCCCATTGACTCACCCATGCAATTCATTGGTCAATAGGTGAGGCTTGCCCTGATGCAACCAAATTTGGCAAGGGTTAACCAAACCAAAGATAAGGGAGATAGTAATGGTCATTGCATAAATTCATATTTATAGAAAGCATTACCTTCAATAAATGTATAAAACTTATAGCATCCTAGCATTATAGAATAACACTATCTTATTCAATCTAAGAGACTAAGTGTCCTTACAGCTCATTTTTAAAAAAATCCCCAATGACATAGTTCATTAATTCCATCATAGTAGAATTTACATGTCCAAAGTTCCTAAAATCAAAACTTGCTCTGATACCAGATGAAAAAACCCTAAAAAATTCTTGGGATTGATTATTAGAGTGTGAAAAGAGAAAGCATATAGGGCCCACTACACATCTAGTCAATACAATAACAACATATTTCTCATATACACATATGCATACACTTAGAACCATGTGAGGTAGCCTATGACTATTTAACCAAGGGTAACCATCCATAAGGTATCCTATAAAGAAGCTTATTTCCCTTAGAGAATATGTAGCTTAGGGTGTATCAGTGAGCAATGCATATGAATAAACTCTAAAATCCATATGTGGAATTCATCTTATGTATAGGACCATTCAAGGATACGTAACCCTATTTAAGGTTCTCATCCTCCTCATTTTATTTTGGTTCTATCATTCAAGAAGCATTTATAAAGTAATAGAACTAAAGCTGATAAAGGCATTTAAGTAGGTGATACCCACCAAGATTACATATTTGAATCTCAGGTTGGGGTCCTTGCACCCTAAAACCCCTACCATGAATTCTTGGGCATCCACCCATGTTTAAACAACAAGTTATAATGATAAATTCATTCATTTCACCCTTGATTAGCATTAAAGGTGATAAATTCATTTAATTATGTGTTACCCATCGAGATTGTGTATCTAAATATCTGGTTGGGGTCCTTTCACCCTAAAACCCTTATCATCAATTATTGGGCATCCACCCATACTTAACCAATAAGTTATAATGATAAATTCATTCACTGCACCCTTGATTAGCGAAGTATTTCAATATAAATAAATGCAATCATACATGTTTCACATACAAGAGGTCATGTTGTTATTCATGAAGAGAGTTGTTCAAATGTGGGAGAAAAGTGCTACCTACTAGAATTAGATAGTCTAATTATAAACATAGGGTCATTTCACATCCTACCCTCATTCCTTATTAACTACATAATAACCATTACAACAATAAAGGACTATTTCATATAATTTAGACTTATACCCACTAAAGTGGAGTGGATAAAATTTTATCCAAACTAATTTTCTTATGTTCTAAATAAAATGGATTGTTTCTAACCATTTGGGCCATAGATCATTTTTAATGAATTAGACTATTTGAATAATTTGGACCTGTACCCCATAAAGTGGAGTGGAGAAAATTTTCTCTAAAAAATAAATTTCATGTATTTTAAATAAATTAGAGTGTTTAAAACCATTCGGGCAAAGATCATTTCAAATAAATTGGGATATTTTAAATAAAATGAACTTATGCCCACTAAAGTGGAGTGAATAGAATTGTTTTCCAAAAATAATTTTTTTATATTCAAAATAAATTGGATTGTTTCAAAGCATTTGGGCATAGATCATTTTGAGTAAGTAGGGCTATTTTAAATAATTTAGACATATACCTATAAAATGGAGTGATTCAAAAGAAGATTTTCTTCGAACATAAATTTTGTTTATTTAAAATAAATTAGACTGTTTCAAACCATTTGAGCATAGATCATTTTGATTAAATTGGGTTATTTTAAATAATTTAAAATTATACCTACTAAAGTGTAGTGGAGATGATTTTTTCCATAAATATGTTTTCTATATTCCAAATAAATTGAATTATTTCAAACCATTTGGGAGTAGATCATTTTGAATAGATTTGACTCTTTTGAACTCGTGGCACCCTTCTGGGCCTTCATATAATCATTGATCCTTTGAAGTATCTTCCATTGTTGGGACACATGGCACTGTTTGACTGGCCAAATTATGGATGAAAACATATTAATCAATCTAGTTCATCTACATAATAAAATATCTTGACAATTATTTGTTGTTTAGTGGGAAGATCTTTTGAATTAGCAAGTGTCAATATACTAATTCAATAATTTCAAGGAATCTCCAATTATAAATCAAATTTTACTAATAACCAGAACAAAGTAATTCTAAATTAGAATTGATTATTTTGAAATTAATTGAACTATATTTAAAATAATTTAGAATTGATTTGTATGAAATTGATGATAATGTTTATTACTAGAATTATAGTTTACAATAAATAAATACACTTGAAAGAATTAGGCAAAGTTACATCTTTCTAAACATTAGTTCATAGTTGTTGGCATGCATTTTTTTTACTTTCTCCCAAGAATGTGATGATTGACATCATTTTTATTCTCCAATCCTTTTCATCTTTCTGATTTCCATTTCCAATATATCTACTTGATGTAACATAACTCATTTTCAATTTTTTATTTGTAACACAATTCTAAGAATTATAATCAATGAACAACATGTTGGCAATTGAAAAATTACCTCTAAAGGTCCCTTTAAAAATAACTTCATCTAAATTTTTTATTTTTATATTGAATGGCTTAGAATATTTTTTCCTCCAAACAAGTATGAAATTTGAACTTGTGTAACCCATGTCTTGAGTAAGTATCCTCATATGATTATCCTCTATCATTGACCAAATGCCAACATGAGAAAAAGACTACAATGCGACCTTCAAAATTTCATTGGAATGATCTCGAATGTAGTATAACATATTTTTAATTTTATAATCTTCATTTTTTCCCATATCATGATTTTGCATATCTTTTGTTTTGTGCACAATAAATAATAAGTCATCCAACCCCAAAATCCATAGCTTTTCAGAAGTCGGTTTTAGCTCCTCCTTTGCAATGCCTGTAATTTGTTGAAAAAGAAATGAATCATTTATTAACAATATTATATTATAAGAGATATAACATGAATTTTTTTTAATAAAATGTTTTACATGTTACTAGATTGTTCGTTGATGAGATTTTGATTTGCATTTCTTATTGTAACATAAAAACATAATGCATTTCATTTGATTCAATTTTTTTGAATTTCTTTAAATCTTATAAAGAATAATATAAACACATATAAAAATAAATACATGCTCAGGCACATTGTAACTATAATACTCATTATACATAGATGTACCATTTCTATTGCCAGTTTTGTAACACACATATGCATATAAAAGTTCATATTGAATCTTTATTACTTGACCATGAATGTATCATAATTTTAATTAGTCCAGTTTTACCATAACTCATTTCTCATAGATGTTGATAATAATTTAACATTGATCAACCAACATCTATATTCTTATAATAATGAAAGTATCAGTTGTTTATATGCATACCAATACATATTTATATGTTTATGTATCCCATCACAATAAATAAAATAGGATTTTATATTCTAAGCCATAGTTCACTATCATTAAATTCAATTGAATATACACCTTAATAGTTGAAACCCCTTCATCTACATCCATTAAGACATATCAAATTAAAAATTGTTTAAGTCAATATCAATAGAATTGTTTCTAACACAATATACTTTATTGTTTTTATTGATAAGGAACACATGGATACTCTGCATCAAAATTTATTGTATTGAAGATATAGTATAGCACATATTGTGTTATTTTAAACTAGGTAAATTAAACATGTAAACAAAAACAACATTTTAATGGGTAAATACAACCACATTCAATCTACACAATAATAAAATGAACCACACGTCCAAATCCCAAGCTGATGCAAGTTTATATTTTATTGTCTTTTACAATCTCCTATCCATGAAGAAAATTTCAATTGTAATGTGTTTAAATAAATAAAAATAATTAATATATTCTATACTTGTATGAAATTGTATAATTACACATTTATTGAAAGGGGATTTCACCTTTTTCCCCTTTTTGTAGTTTGTATGGGTGCACTCTTTCATCGAAATTTTGGTTCTTTATTCCCTGTAGGGTATTATATATTGTAGTAACTAAAAATCCTCATTATCAATTGATCTGATATTTGTATTTTTAAAAATTTATTATTGTAAAGTTTTACCTTATGTTTTTTTCATGGAGGCACCAACTTGCAGAGCTATGTCATGGGTTGTTGTGTTGTAGACACAAAGTTCTAAAGCTGTGTTGTGAACTATTTTGATTGAGACATAAATAGATGAAGAAATATTCCATAAGTATTATGAGTCATTGATAAATAATAAATTATTTAATTTAAAAAATATGCATGATCTTATGTTACCTTATTCAACTTGCGATGTGTCATGTTCATTGATATGATTTTCCATTATTATTATTTTTTTACTTGCATGCAATGCCACTGGTGCTACACACTGAAAGATTGCTAATATGTTAGGTTTGAAAAATAAATTTTACACATTAAAATATTGTTAAGATTTTATATTTGGAAAATGAAGCATGATTATAAAATTAATTAAATATGTTATGCACTTGGTACTGATCAAAGTTGTTATTCTTATATTGGTTGCTTTGAATTTGTAAAATAAATTTGAAATTAAACATAAAAAAATATTTTTTCTTTAGTTTCTATAATTTAAGATAAATTTATTTTCAATTTTGTACAAGCATGCACCAATTCAACTCCTGTATATACCCCTAGCATGTCACATGTATCCAAATCATTGAAAGTAGAGATAAGTGTCTCCCAAAATATGTTATCTATTTATTTTTTGAATGGAAATCATTTGAAATGTTAGTACATCTTTATAGATGTCAAAATCATCTTCTAATCTTCTTTGTTATAAATGGAAGCTGAAACCTTACAACTAAAAATGATCTAGATCTTGATAAAAATTGATACCTATAATATGTGTCTAATCAAATCCATAACTATCTAGATCCCATAGTATGACACCCATATCTTTTGTTTAATGGAAATCACCAATAGGTAGATTCTTGAGAGAGGTCTGAAAGGTAGGATAATGTTCTAGTTTGTGGATGATGAATAAATTGAAGGCTTAGACAATAAATTTTTCAATCAATGCCTAAAGAAATAGGGTAAGATGTTATTCCTTAAAAACTTTGATTGGATTCAAAATATCAATAATTATCAAATTGGTGTTTAGACCAAGAATGAATGTTTCACTAAAATCTTTTAAAATGGATGGCCAAAGACATGGGGGCCCATAATGGTAGATAATTATTTCTTTATCTATCTTGAGAAGCTGACCTCCATCATTATGTAGATAAATTTTTAATATTATTAATGAATCTTGAGATAATGTTTCCTATCCCTTTTTTATTTTTTGAAATACTTTCATTCAGGACGTACAAATCATCAAACCTTTTTTAGAAATTGTATAGTGCTCCATTACCTCTTCAAGTGTGATTGTTTCTTTTGGTGGTAGTTTCATATTATGGTTGCTGAAATTATCTAAATTTTTTGATAATATGTTACTTTATAGCTTCACCTTTTTGTACCAATTATCCATTTTTTTGTACCCAAGGGTTTTCAAGAAGGAAATAGACCCTTTTTCTAATAAATCTGCTAGTTTTACTTTTTGTTTGTCTGAAAGCCCTTAAATATTTCTAAGTACTATTATACCAATCAGATTTAAAGCTTATTTATCTACACTAGATAAAGTACCACTTTCAAAAAAATCAAATGCCTTATCAAAATAATCATAAATGGGTTGTTCCATAAAAAGAAGGCATTTTCTCTTCTATAGTTCTTATGCTAAACAATTCATTTATGTGAACAAGTGTTTATCTTATTCATGTATTTCTTCCATATTTTTCTTCCCTATTTCAATATTCTTCCAACCTCTTAGTTTGATAAGGTCATGTGCAGATTGAACTCTTTCTACAAATGAATCCTTATAAATTATTTCATTGACTTCATTATATTGATTACATATTTTGTGCACAGTATGGAAGGGAGTACAAGTTTTCAAAAAACTTTCCCATATAACACAACATTATTTCTCAATGATTGTTAATTGTATTCCTCTTTGAAATAATTATTTGTTGTGTTGTAATTGTGTGTTATCCATTTAAAATTTTGAACCTTACAGTTTTTTTCTCCATCATATCTTCTAGGACTTCATTTGATTCAATAATATAGTTAGGGTTCTTAGATCAAAAGGAATTAACAAAGCATCCTTCATTGGAACCTCATTATGGTTTACAAATGAATGAATCATTCACCCCTCTTTCATTTAGATTTCTTATTTTGATATTTGCATCCCCCAATCCATAGAGCCCTATAGGAATGTTCAAGTTGTAATTTCTAGATAAAATATACCATGTAGAGAATTCACGATGTGTCTCATTAGAATTTTGTGTCAAAAAAAGTGTTCCAACTTTTTATTCGATCTTATTTTTTTCCACTGATGTGAGTACTTGTATGGCCTCTTTCAAATCTACATACAAATATGTTTCCCTTCCTTGTCTTATTTTTTTCAATGTTTTTTTTGTCATGACTGTAGGGTATCTTAAAAACATGTTTCCATGGTGGTAAGTATAAGAAGTTATTTTACCTTGTTCATATTTTTATTTCAACATGTTTTGTATTATAATGACCAAATTATCTCTACATATCAACCTATCCATTTGAAAGTTGTCATATCTATTCAAATGAAACCCAAATATTTCACAACAAGGAGAAAATTAGTTTTTGTCAACTTCATTTTACTAGGTGTAAATTTATTTAAATTATTTGTAGCTCAATGGAGAATTATCTCTTCTTTGTTCCATACTTCTATTTGGAACTAAAGGGCATATTCAAGTTCATCCTTATCATAGGCTAGGTTATTATAATCAGAGAAGATTCTTTTCTAAATGTAGTGCTAAAAAAATATATATTTAGATGCATGTTTGGTGGAATAAACAATTCAAAATACCAATCAACAAGAGAAATTTTGTTTCCACCATAAAATGGAATATATTTACGTGGATTTAATTTTAGTTTTAGTATTCTAAATGGTACTCTATGTTAAGCATGGGATATACTAAGAGGGGGGGTGAATCAGTATATCATATATCTTATAAATCTTTTCCTTAACCAAATTCCACTTAATCAAACATTCAAGATATGCAATAAAACTCAAACAATAAACACCACACAAGATAGAGAGAGACACTAGATATAACGTGGAAATCAAATGTGGAAAAAACCATGGAGAACAATCTCAAGTATATGAATGAGCACCAACCCAAACAATATTCTCAAGCCAAGCTTACAGGAGCACCAAACCCTTTGTTGAGCACCAACCTAGCAACTATTCATGAGCACCAACCCATAGGAGCACCACACTTCTTTATCGAGCACCAACCTAGCTACTATTCATGAGCACCAACCCACAAGAGCACCAACCCCTTTGCCGAGCACCAACTGAGAAACAATTTGTGAGCACCAACCCCTTTGTGTATACCACACACCTATCTCTCAATGTTGCTATCTCAACAAATGATAGATCAATACAACATCTCTTTCCTCTCTCTCACCTTCACTCTTCTAAGCTAGATATAACAAATACAAATCATATTCATCTCTCACAATTGTTCTTCTAAGCTAGATATTACAATATCAAATCAACCTCATATTACAAATGGCTTCTCAAGCCTTTATTTATAGCTTTCTGAATGACCTTTCGCCTTTCCCCTTTGTGACCCTTCAATCCTAATGGAAAATGGCACCAAAATTGTATGACCCTTCATATTCAAGCATTTAAACAGTCATGTGGTGACCCTTCATGATCAAAAACATCCTTCCCTCTTTTGTCCTCATCTTGGTGACTTTTTGTATTCCTTAAAGTGTCTCTTCATGATAAATTCTGCCATTCCTCTTTTGTCTTCACTTGGTGACTCTTGGAATTCCCCAAGATGACTCTTCATGGTAAAATGCATCCCATCCTTATTTTGTCTTTATCCCATGGCTCTTTGGCTTCTCCATGGGCCCTTCTTTTGTCTCATATGCAACCAAAAATATATTTGTTAATATTAAATAAATATTAACTCATATTAGCCAAGATATATTTATTATAAACAACATTAAATGCAATGGGGACTTTATCACCAAAAATTCTAGACCTTTGACATCAATGACAATATTTCCAACAATCTCCCCCTTTGTCATTGATGGCAACCTCAATCCTGAAACTTCTACATCATGTCACTTGTACATACTATCATCTGAAAAACATATAGTAACTCCCCCTTACTATAGTAACATATACCTATTCCTTGTACCTATTTTTACACTTGTACATGTACCTATTTCTATTATTCTCCCCTTTTGACATCAATGTCAAAGGGTCTACCTGGAGCTAACACTTAGCTCCCCCTCAACTGATGCTGAACATCAATGGTAGTAAGTAATAGAAATTACTCCCAACTCCTATTGTAAATCTTGGAATGTATACTTTGATCATGCCTTTGAGAAGATATCAAATAAATCATTGCCTGTCCTTTGATAATCTTCAATCAACTGATTTGAATATTTTCTTCTAATCTCAAAACCTTCCACATGAAACTTTAAGGTGTATCCTTGATCACATATTTGACTTACACTCAATAGATTATGCCTACAAAACATTCTTAGCTTTGGTTCTACTAATATCCAAACTTAAAATACCTTTTCCAACTATCTTGGCAGTGGTTTTATCTTCAAATTTCACTTTGCCACCATTGATCTTCTTTATTCTTATCTCCTATCATATGCCTCAAACATCTGCTATCAATGAACAATGGTTGATCTTCATTTCTCACATGCAAAGCTGTCTATACCAACAAAGAATCTTTAGGTTGTTTCTTCTGCCATGAACATGTCTGAACCTTCTTCTTAATGAATGGGGCTTTTGAAACTCTGATCCTCCTTGATTGAATCTTCATGAGTATCCTTTTCCTTCTTTCTGAAATTGTTATCTCTTTTTCAACATTCTAATTTCTTGTGACCATAATCATTTGAAACACTTTAAAACTTTTTAACACTGCATATGCAAGAATCATTCTAATAGCCTCAAACCTTAATACTGATGCAAAAATTTCTTCAAAAATCTATTCTCTCAAAAGATATACAAAATAATCTTCCAACTCACCTTCTTGTCATGCAACATATCCAAGACCCAATAGCATCCACCATGATTCAATATTTCTTGAAAGTGTCTCCTTGAAGCCTAGAAGAGACACCCCACACAATAGGGTTCTAGAAATAAATCTCAAGAGATTCCCACATCTCCTCTATTTCTTCCTTGATCTTCTTGTGTTTTTCTTTTAGAATTTGTTTAAGCATGTCTAACCTTTTTGACTTACTAACCTTATCATTAATGATGTTTTTCATTTTCTCAACTTTTTCAACTATCTTATCTTGAAAAATCTCATGCTCAACTGCAACAAGAGATTCTTCACAATCCTTCATATTTGATTCTTTTTCAACTATAGCAATTAATTCATTCTCACTCTTAAACTCAACTTGATCAACCTTTACTATTTTAGGTCTCCAAACATGAATTTGTCTTTTCTCATATTTTATAGGGGCTCTATATCCTTTGACATACCTTGAATATCTCTTTACTTTATTTTGAAATAATTTCACAATATGTCCAACCTCATGACAACAAAATCAAACAATATTTCTCATACCTTTTTCTTGAATGTGACTGAGATCTCCCTTTGACTAATTGCTTCTCCTCATACAATCTCTTGCCCTATGACCAACATGATGACAAATAAAACAATAGCCATGAAAATAATTTGAAAACTTAAAAGCATTGGGCTGCCTGATCAGCTTCTTTGATTTGCCTTCAAAACCTGCATCCGTCTTTCCTTGGACCAATATTTCATGATCTTTCTCAACCTTGATTATAAGCTTCTCATGATTATCCTTTAAAGAACCTAACTCATCCTTCAACTGATTACACTCTTCTTATTTTGATGTTAAAATTGAATTTACAACCTCTAATTAATTCTGAAGATCCTGAATAAATATCTTATTTTCTTTTACTTTTATAGCCAACTTAGATTCCAAGATACACACCTTTTCCTTAAGATCCTAAACCACATATTTCAACTCTTTATTCTCCTTCTTTAGTTTCTTGGTCATCTTATGCTTTCCTGATCTACCTTTAAGCTGTTAAACCCTTTCTAAAGGAACTTGCTCTAATACCAATTGTTAAGCATGGGATATACTGAGAGGGGGGTGAATCAGTATATCATATATCTTATAAATCTTTTCCTTAACCAAATTCCACTTAGTAAAACATTCAAGATATGCAATAAAACTCAAACAATAAACACCACATGATATAGAGAGAGACACCAGATATAATGTGGAAACCTAATGTGGGAAAAACTATGGAGAACAATCTAAAGTATATGAATGAGCACCAACCCAAACAATATTCGCAAGCCAAGCTTGTAAGAGCACCAACCCCTTTGCTGAACACCAACCTAGTAACTATTTTTGAGCACCAACCCATAAGAGCACCACACCCCTTTGTCGAGGACCAACCCAGCTACTATTCATGAGCACCAACCCATAGGAGCACCAAACCCTTTGTCGAGCACCAACCCACAGGAACATAAACCTCTTTACCGAGCACCAACCCACAGAAGCACCAACCCCTTTGTGTATACCACACACCTATCTCTCAATTTTTCTATCTCAAAAAATGATAGATCAATACCACATCTCTTTCCTCTCTCTCACCTTTGCTCTTCTAAGCTAGATACAAATCATATTCATCTCTCACAATTGATCTTCTCAGCTAGATATTATAATATCAAATCAACCTCTATCTCTCATATTACAAATGGCTTCTCAAGCCTTTATTTATAGCTTTCCAAATGACCTTTGGCCTTCCCCCTTTGTGACCCTTCAATCCTGATGGAAAATGATGCCAAAATTGTATGACCCTTCATATTCAATCCTTTGAAAAGTCATGTGGTGACCCTTCGTGATCAAAAATGTCCTTCCGTCTTTTGTCCTCATCTTGGTGACTTTTTGTATTCCTTAAAATGTCCCTTCATGATAAATTGTGCCCTTTCTCTTTTGTCTTCACTTGGTGAATCTTGGAATTCCCCAAGATGACTCTTCATGGGAAAATGTGTCCCATCCTTCTTTTCTCTTTATCCCATGGCTCTTTGACTTCTCCATGGGCCCTTCTTTTGTCTCATATGCAACCAAAAATATATTCATTTATATTAAATAAATATTAACTCATATTAGCTAGGATATATTTATTATAAACAACATTAAATAAAATGGGGCCTTTATCACCAATAATTCTAGACCTTTGACATCAATGACAATATTTCCAACACTCTACCCAAATTCTCTTAGAGTGGGGCCTTCTTCTACCTTTTATCCAAATTCTCTTCAAGTGAGGCCTTCTTTTGCCTTTTAAGTGTGGTAATTATTTTTTCATCCAAAGTCATTCTAAAAAGCAATTGAAATGAATAAAATATTGATATTTTTTAAATGCAAGTGCATATTACATTAGTTCATGATTTTTTTTTGTGTTTGAGCAATAATTAAATGTATATCAACAAGTGTTAATTCTAAACTACAATATAAAATACATATTAAATATTTGTAATATATACATTAACTCGCACTTAAACTAATAAAATATGACTAAATTGAAAATAAATTATGTGCACCAACCAATATAATCTGATGGGAAAAGGAATCCCCAAACATTTGTTTCAAAGGAGAAATATGAGGGGAATTATTTTCTAATATGTGTCAAAATGTCCATCAATAGGTACCTTCAAGGTATCTCCTAAGAGATTCCTTTCAATCATGCACAAAAGTGAATTTTTATTATAAGACATATCATATGAGATACATTCAATTTAACCATGATGTTATTATAGGTGTACTTCAAGGACCTTGAAAGAATCTCCTAGTGGACACCTTGAAGGTTGTTATCATACATTCAAAGGGATGTCGAATGTATCTCCTAGTATAACTTCCCTTTACCTTGAAAGCACTATTGGTTGATAACTTTATAACTTGAAGGGTCTTATAGGTGGAAGGGTGCACATTTTAGGTCCTCTTATTCCCATGCTCTTTCCACCTCAATCCAATTTAACAATTTTTCCAATTATGTCAATAGTTTCATATCTGAATAATTGCCTTGTTGTATCTCTAAAGTTTTCCTTTACCTTTATGGTCCTTTTAATATCTTCAAAGTATCTCTTAAGAGATACCTTCAATTTACTCATGAAAGTATTATAATGCCCTCAAAAGAATCTCTTATTAGATTCCTTGAGATTGAACTTGCCCAGTGTTATTGAGGTTATAATATCTTCAAGGTATGTCTTAGGAGATACTTCAAGTTACCCATGAAATAATCTCCTAGTTGATACTATTGATTCCTAAAACTCTCACTCTTGATAGAGAATTTCCTATGATAAGCTTTATAGATATGGGATGAAATTATGATTACTAAGGTTGTAGAATAAAAAAATACTAACTAATACTACACTAGTCTATTACAATGGATGTCCATAAAAATAAGAATGGGAAGGAAAAAAATGATCGCTAGTTGCCCCTTACAAAAGAAATGAGATCTGAATAAATAGGTGAGGCAAACATAAAAAAAGAGACACCTGGAGATTCCCTGTTTGAAACCATAATGACACTATTACATTTGAAAGGATGTCTCAATCTCATGAGTGTAATTGGCCTCTAGATCCTAGATATGGGTCAATTGCATTATTCTATTAAGACCACTACGCTTGGGAGAAGCAAGGTGGTGCCACATGTCTACTCCTAGAGACATTCCACTTACACTATACTCAATGATTTTGGTCTCTAAAAATCAAAGGCTCACACCTTAGGCCAAGCCTAATGTGTTTCAAAATATTTTCTCAAAAAGGGGATCCACACTATTATCCAATGGTGCTTCTTTAAGTACTAACAAACCAACATAGCTCTTGAGTAAGTGCAAAGATGATAGGTTTCATACAAGGGCTTCTTTGGAGTAGTTGGGGCCTTCTTTGGTGAGTTCAAGCATGTAAATACCATGTATCAAAGGTAGATGAAGGCTGAGACCTTGTTAGAATTATGAAAGGGAGATCAGAGAAGAAGCACCAAAAGGGGATCCATCAAAAGGTGCCAAAGAACCATGTTGGTGTTGATCAAGCCTGAAGAAAGAAATGAACTACTCCAAAAATTCAAAAATATGGATTTCCAATCTATTGTTCTTTGTGACTCATAGGGGAATCCACCTATAAGTGAGAGAATGTAAAACTCTAGTGCTCATACTAGTCAAAATAAAACTACAGAAGAGAGGAAAGTGCAAAAATCTACAACTTTTGAAGGGTTAGTTTTAAGGGTGCCCACTCTTCTTCTTTTGGTTGGGTCTTTTTGTTGAAATACTCAAACGCTCTATCCAAATATATTATCTCCCTAAATAATATGTTTCCTAATCCCTCAACCATCGCTAGTGTCTGGAACTCCAACTAGGTGAGTGGGTGAAAAAAAATTCCACCTCTGAGGTGTCAAGCATTTGACTGAGAGTTGCAACGATGGTTTGGTCATCCTAAGTTTTCTCAAGCAATGTCTTGATTGATCCTTAGGGAGGACACCATTATTTTTTGAGAAAGGGGAGGGGAGTCCTAGCTAGACCAAATGTACTATATGTACTCACCTTTCTTAGGCCACTTGATCTAAGGCATTAAGTAATGCCTTGCACTTATTTGTTACCTTGATGCATCTTAAAAACTTATTTACCTTTGATTCTACCTTCTTTTAGTCGATCACCCCTAATACTATTAATACTTTGGAAGAAGCATTTTAGATCTTTTGAACAAGTCTTTATGACTCTGAGACTTTCATGGAGATAAAAACAATCATCTAATCAATATATGTGCTCACCTGAGAGGATAAATTTTACATGTTTGTGATGAAGGTTAGTGTTTTCTTTAGGTTTTCCACCATGGATTTCATCCTCTCCCAATAGGATTTGTATATATCTTGGACTATGGGAAAGATCTTAGTGGCTTGGGGGTGAGCAGTGAGGTTATTTATAAAATTTTCAATCTCCTAGTCCTTAACCAAGGAGTCTTACTATGCCTAGTTCTATAAGAGTTGATATGACCAATTTGCATCACAAAGCTTCTGGTAGATCTCATCCAGCTTCATCTTCTACTCTTTTAACTTGGTCTTAATGGCTCTATGAAAATCAACTTCTACTTGGAAGCTTTCATTCAAGATACTACCTCAACAATAGTTATGCCTTGTTGAGGTTAGTACCTTTAGCCTTAGCCTCAATATTGAGGTAGTTGACTGTATTTTTACTCTTGAGAGCTCCAGCTTGGTCTTCTCTAGCTGATGAGCCACCTTAAAATAGTTCATTATTATATTCTTTTACATCTCCTCCATAAAGTCAACTCTATCAGTGGGTCAAGCTTGACTGAGGTTAAGGCTAATAACTTGGATAGCATAGTCCCCTAGTTTTAATTATTCAAGAGGCTTGACTACTTGGGGATTCCAGTGAGTGACCATAAGATATTTTTGTATTAGGTCATAAAATGACTGCATATGAGCCTAGGTGTCATCCTTGTCTTGTTTTCCCATTTATTTTTGCACTTGGGCCTTTTAGGCTACCCTTGTTGTGTTTAACTATTACTATAACTAGTTCGGCACTTGAATAATCTCTCCCACAAAGGGGGTCCCTTGTGGAATCATGAATGGGATATCTAATTATTATTGTGAAGAAATGGGCCCTATAGTTTTGGAGGTGAGTGAACAAAAGTAAAGGGTTGAAGAGGATAAAGATGGGAGTCCATGGGGTAAGGTGAATGGGGATTGCATCACTAGGGGTATGAGGTGGAAGATGAAGGTGGGGGAGTAAGGAAAGGGATGTGGGAGGAGATAGGTATATAAAAAATAAGGGGTCGAGCTTGATGATAGGTTGATTGGATGAGGAGGAGATCGAGGCCAAAGTGGTACTAGGTTGATTAGTAAAAGGTATTACAACCTATAGTGGGAATATCAGTGTAGATGATAAAGTGACAAGGCAAGATAAAATTCTTAGTTAGGTAATTAAAGATGTCACAACCTATTATGGAGTTGTAGAGGAGGATAGGGTAGTGGAAAAAGACATAGAGGTAGAAAGAAAGGGATCCATGAAGTGGATATTCTTCTATGGGGAAGCTAGTAGAGGGTTATAAATGGGTGCCTCATTATGTTTAAGCTAGGATGACCTAGTCATGAGGTGCCTAGAGGGATCCTACTATTGTTGTGGGGTCAAGGGATTTGAAGGCATGGGACTCAGCAACTTTAAAGGATCTTAGGTGACCACCACCTCTACTTATTCTACTTCCTCTTCTGGGGATGTGTCATTTGCTTCTTCCATGTGAGTGTCTTATTCTTCTTCGTCTTTATCCCCCCATCTTGACCTCAAGAGTAGATTCTTCCTCAGACCTAACCACTTCTAGGTGAAACTCATTCTAGAGTTTCTTGAATGTATCATCTTAGTTGTCATCATATAAGCCCTTGGAAGGCTTGTGGGTTTCAAACTTGTATTTGATGAAGGTAGCTTTCTTCTTCATGTTCCAAGTTAATTGGGCAAGTAGGCCCTTCATTCTCTTTGATAACATTTGGGCCAAATTATATTTTTGGACCCTTTTATAAAAATACTCCCATGGTTTAAGGGTATCTTTTGACATCTGAACTAGGTCCACATGATTTTGGTGGATGTCCTCTATGGGTGACTTCCTTTACTCCAATTAGGGCCAATCCTGATGCTTGGGAGTGTTGGAAGTCTTCAATTTGGCTATGTATCCTTTTGGATCATAGTCCCATAAATTGTCTATCAAATCAAGGCCAAGTTCCACTAGATTAGCCATAAATAGGTACCCTTGATGACTTTTTTTCACTGTGATACTACCACTTGATAAAAGGACATCATATACACCCTTTTTCTTCTTCTTAACCACGTAGACAAGGTCTATGACATCAAGTTAGCAAGCCAAATCAAGGAATAAGGTTCTATATGTCAATGTGTATGGAAGCCAAAAAGGCTTCCTTTTGAAACCATATACTCATATGAAAGATAAGTGGGCTCCCCAAAACTAGTCAACTAGGACTTTGTTGGTTGAAATCTAAGGTTGTTGATAATTTTCCATCTTAGAAGTGTCAATCATTCGGTTGAGATTTGTAAGAAATGGAGCCATGAAATGCTTTAAGAATTCATAGTAGTCCCCAATATTTGATAGGATGTTAGTCCATACTATGATGAGGGCCACTATATAGGGATAATTCTCAATATTAGAGGTGTTAATCTGGAGATACTTGGAAAATAAATGGGAATACTAGTGTAGGATCAGGTGCATGACAAAAAATGAGTACCAAAAGGTACTCATTGTTGAGAAATTCTCCATTTCATTCCTCATGTTGGAAGTAATGGCTTCAGCAAAGTCCATTCTAAATTATTGCTCCTTTTCTTTTGAGGTCAATAGGAAGAGAGCCCCTAGTTGAAAGTTGTAGATGTTGACATCTCTTTCTATGTGTAGGATGAAAGCTAGCATAGTTAGATTGTCTTTCAGATGTTGCATGGGAAAGGTCAACTAGGGCATAGGTAGAATAGGCATATCAATGACCTCATAGTTGAGTAGAGTCCTAAGGAAACCCACCTTATCCTTGGCATAGGAATATCATACAAGCTAGAGGCTCTTAATGATGCAAACAATGGATTTAGGATCTTAAGGAAGCCAGAGCATCTCTCTAATATCATCTACTCTAATTTTTACCCTTACGTGGGTATTATCAATGATCACTCTAGTATCAGTATCATATCTTCCTAGGCAAAGGGTAATAATCTCATAGCATGGGTGTACTTGAGGCACCATGTATTGTGGTATCATGCTTTCCCAAAATTTGTTTTTGAATGTGTTATAATCTTTCTAGATTACCCTATCAAGCATTCAAGAATAATCACCCTCTCTCAAATTTTTGGGTTTTTGGTCTAATTTCAAGTTGAATATATTATCCATGAAATTAGTTACCAAATCTTGGTCTCTATAGGGTCCCCTACTCATCAGTTTGGTATATGGCACCTTCTCCTTCATTTGATCAGGGGATGAAGCATAGGCTTTATCAATTATGTGATTAAAGATAGGATCTCCTCTACTACTTGAACTATGGGTTCTTATCTTTGAGGGATGCTTACCAGTTCTAGATGAGGACATAGAGGCCTCCATATTTATATCTATTTCAATGACCCTTTTTTGCTTCTACCTATAAGACTGGATTGATGGTTACTATCTCATTCATCCTACAAACTCTTTGTTTTCCTTCCTAATTTCTTAATGATTTCAACAAAATCATAAAGTGTCAAGTGTTTGGCTCGAAAGGAGAAAAGGGATATTTATGTGCTATTACCACTATTAGGTGTGTCCATCATGGGAAATTTTTGGATAGAGGTACCCTCATAAATAATGGTATGCCATAGATCTATGGTGGTCATCATGGGAATTTGCACATGATGGAGTGTATGATATTAATATCAGGTAAGGTGGATAGATAAGAATCTTTCAGAGAATGTTTTTGGGGATTTGAGAGAACTAGGAGAAAGGATGTGTGGTCACTAAGTTAGCCACTTGTTCTAATGGTACTTATTTGTAAAATGAAATAATAAGGGTAAGGGAAAAAATAAAGAAAGGGAAACACACAATGAAATGGAAACTAACTAATAATATACAAGGGGAAGATGGGCAAGTTATTTAAAATGATTTAAGTTAATATTATTGATAGGGAGATCTAATGTGTTGCCCTCTTATTCTTATAATTCAAAAGCATTCCCCTATTTAACATTGATATTTTGATTTGGTCCTCTCCAAATGGAGTCAAACTTTGCATGTTATCCTAGTTTTGTGGCTTGTTGGTCATATTTGAGAACCAAATCTTTTGGTTTAAACCTAGGGTCCAAAGACTTCTTATAACTCAGCCAAAAAAATGAAGGGTTAACCTAAGGAAGAGGAGGCTGATATACCACGTGCCAAACTTCACTAAGCATGTTGATGATGAAAAGGCCATTCAAGGCCCTTTCCCCAATGATAAGTGCCCTTTGAGCCTTCTAAAATTACCCTTTAGAATTTTTTAAAGTACCTTTTGCACTTTTTATAATTACCCATTGAGCTTTCTGAAAGTACCCTTTGGGATTTTTGAAAGTACCCTTTAGCCTTTTTGGAATGACCCTTTACCCTTTGAGAATTTTATCTTGGCTATTTCCCTGATGAGAAGTTCCCTTCAGACCTTCTAAAAATGCCCTTCAACCTTTTTTCCAAGACCCTTTAGGTTTTTTTTCATTGTCACTTTAGCCTACGAAATAATTCACTCGAGATAATTTTCCTGAGACATTGATTTCTTTAGACTATTTTTGTGCCACAGTCATTTTATCATGTTGAAAATTTTAATATATGTCACTTGGTTTACACTTTTATATGTTCTTGAGCCCTAAATTTGATATTTCTTATTGTTTTTAAGAACCAATCTCATTCATTGATAAGTGGCATTTTCCATTTTGGAGATCATCGATGCCTATTTTGGTTATACATTATTCTCGACTCTCATTTGGATTAATGGACATGTTTTTAGATGATCATGGTTTTACCCCTTCCAATGTTGTTTATGTTTCTATATTGTAGGTTTAATGGAATTTTATTTGTAAATGAACATGATTAGGGTCTTTGTGCTTCAATGTTAAATTGATCTTTTATTAGCTTTTGGTTAGTCAAATCATGATTAAATATTAGCCTAATTTGTTTATCCTAAAGTCCATTTTGTGAATTTCTTCTTGAGTAGAGTTTTCATTTACATGCAAGGCACTATTGTGTTATATTTTTAAGGCCCCTGTAATACCTTTAAATTATGTCCTAGGAGGTACCTTTCATGCACAAAGTGGATTTCCGCTTCAACGTATCTCCTAGGAGATACCTTTCAAACAAGTGCATGGGTGGATTTCTCCTTCAAAGATCAAGTGGAATTTTCCTTTACATGGAAGGCACTACTAGGTGATATTTTTAAGTTCCTTATAATACCTTCAAGGTATCTCCCAAGAGATACCTTTCAAGCATAAGAGTGGATTTCCACTGAAATGTATCTCCTAAGAGATACCTTTCCAACAGGTGCAAGAGTGGATTTATCCTTCAAGGAACAATTAGAATTTTACTTTACATGGAAGGCACTACTGGGTGATATTTTTAAGGCCCTTGTAATACTTTCAAGGTATATCCTAGGAGATACCTTTCAAACATGCACAAGAGTGGATTTCCACTACTATAGAAGAAAAAATAAGGAAATAACATACAAATAATTTCCTACTCCAAATAACACAGAACATCACATCCTCTTCATTGTATATGGAGACTAAATATACAAGGCATCAAGGGGGCACATACAAAGAATCCTTTTGTACCCATGAGATGTAGCTATTAAGGTTACAGAATATAAAAATTACTAACTTCTATTATTCCTAGTCTATTACAATGAAAATTAAAAATATGATAACTCACAAAAATAATATATATCCCCTTCTAAATAAGAAGAGCCTATAATATATAGGTGAGGTAGCTTCCTAAAAAAAGAAACATTGGGAGATCCCAACACTCACACCCATGATGACACCATTGCAACTGAAATAGGGTCTCAAGCTCATGAGTGTAGTTAGCCTTCAAATCTTGGATATGATAAAACTCCACTATACTGTTATGGCCACTATGTTTGGAAGAAGCAAGTTGATCTCATGTGTTCTCTTCTAGATATGTCCCTACTATGTTACATCTAATGGCCTTAATCCTCCTAAAAATCATCAATTTACACTTTAATCTAAGCTTAAGTGTTTTAAAATCTTTGCTCATGAGGAGGGACCCACACCTTCATCGAATGGCACTCTTCTAAGCTTTAGAAACCCAATGCCAGTTTTGACCAAGCATGGAGATGACACACATCAAGTTACACTTCTCTAGAGGGATTAGGGAATCCTTGGTGAGATAGAGTGTAGGGGCACCACATGTCAAACTAGTGATTCTTCAAAGTTAGATAGAATTTTCTTTGAGCCAGATGAGTATTGGGATACCACATATAAAAAATAGATGAGGGTTGTAACTTAGACAAAATTTGAAAGGGGGATCAAAGAATAAAGATGCTAAAAGGGGGGCCACCTAAAGGTGCCGAGGAACTGCTAACTATCGAGTAAGTCTGAAGCTAGAAATAAATTTCTTCAAAATAAAAAATGTGGATTTTTGATCCAAAATTTTTAGTGATTCATAGGGGAATCCGCTTGTAGATGGGAGAACCCAAAAAAATCTGGCACTCAAACCAATCAAAGCACAATTGAAAAATTAGGAGGAAGGTGTAGAAACCTATAATTTTTAAAGGGCCACCTATAAGGGAACCCACTCATAAATGGGAGGGGAGTCCCAACTAAACTAGCTGCTCAATGTGCTCATGCCTCTCTTAGATTGCTCACTCTAAGGCATTGAGGAATGCCTTGCATTTGTTTGCTACTTTATTTTAACCTAGGAACTTATTCACCTTTATCACTACCTACCTCTATTCCATCACCCATTATACTTATAGTATTTTTGGAGAATTGTTATAGAGCTTTTGGATAAGGCTCTATGATTCTAGAACCTTAGGTGAGATAAAAGTGATTACCTAATTAATAGATGTAATCAACTAAGAGGATAGATTTTGCACATCTACGATAAAGGTTAGCATTATCTTCAAGTTTATAATCATAATCTTAATCTAGTCCCAATATGATTTATATAGTTTCTAGACTATGGCAAGGATTGCAATGGCTTTTGGGTAAGCAATGAGATCATTTTTAGTTTCTCAATCTCCTAGTCCTTGATTGAGGAGTCCTGCTACACCTAGCTCTATAATTATTGATATAACCAATTTGAATCATGAAGCTTCTATGAATTTTATCTAGCTCTATATTATTATCTTATAGCTTGGTCTCAATAGCTAATCATAGGATGGCTTTCACCTAGAAGCTTTCATTGAAGATGTTCCCTTGGAAGTAGACCCTCACCTTGTTGAGGTTTGTCTCCTTTGTCTTAGCCTCAACATTGAGGTGTTTGATCATAGTTTTCACCTTTAAAATATCATTCTTGGTCTTTCCAAACTAATGGGCCACATTGATGTAGTCCATAGTCATAGAATTTTTTTTTCATAAGCTCAAACCTGTTAGTGGGCTAGGCTTGGCTAAGGTTAAGGCCGATATCTTGGATGGTGTAGTCCCTTGACTACATTTTTTTTTACTTGACTACTTTGGGGATTAGATGAGAAACCATAAGATATTATTGCATAGGTTCATAAAATGACCACATGTGATGTTAGGCATCATCCTTTACATGCTTCCCCTTTTTATTTCCATTTGGGCCTTTCAAGTTGCCCTTACTACATCCACCTACTATTGGTACTAGTTTGACACTTGGATGATCTCTCCTACAAAGGGGGTCCCCTATGGTAGCATAAATGGAATAGTTGATTGTTACTACAAAGTAGTGGATCCTTCTCCCATAGATCCAAGTAAATGGATGGTGAGAGTCAAAGGGGAGAAAGGTATAAGTCCACATGACAAGGTGAATGGTGATTATGTTATGAGGGAGGATGAGGAAGATGACGAAGATGGGGAAGTGAAGAAAGGTATGAAAGAGGATATGGGTATTTCTAAAGAGAATGGGTTAGGTCCAATGGTAGTTTGGGTGGATGAAGATAATATCAAAGCTAAGGTGGTATCGAGCTAGGTACTGGAGAATGATGTAGCTTGAAGTGGGATTATGATGGTAGATAAAGAAGTGATGAGTAGAGTTAAAGTACTTGGCTAAGTAGAAGATGATACTACAACCTATAATGGATCTATAGAGGGATATTGGGAAGTGGATAAGGAAGCTAAGGTGGAAAAAAGATCTATAAAGTGGATTTTATTCTATGGAGGGGTTGATAGAGGGCTCAAAATAGGTGCATCGATCTACTTGAGCTAGGATGACCCAACTTTGAGTCGCTCAAAGGGATCTTGTTATTACTAAGAGGCCATGAGATAGGGGAATATGGGACATTTCCATGTTGAAGGCTTATTGGTCATCATGAACTTTGCTTCTTTATTTGGGGGTGAGTCTCTTACACCCTCTCTAGGAGTGTCTTCTTCTCCTTCTTCATCTCCTCTTATCTCAATTTTAGGAGCGGATTCTTCTTTTAACCTCTTTTTTCTGGGTGGTACTCATCCCATAGCTTCTCAAACTATTCATCCCTATCATCTTCATATAAATCATCATGTGGTTGGTCAATGTCAAACCTATACTTGGAAAAGGTAGATAACTTCTCTCCACTCCAATTCAATAGAGTGAGTTGGTTCTTCATCCTCTTTAATAATTTATTAGTCAAGTCAAAAGATTTGACCATAAAATTAAAAAACTCCCATAGTTTGAGGATGTCTTACAAGATCAGGCCTAAGTCCACATAATTTTCAATAATGTCCTCTGTGGGTGACTTCCTTTGCTCCAAGTAAGGTCAAATCTAATGCCTAAGAGCATTAGTAGTCTTCAAGTTTACTATATATCCTATCAAATCATAGTTCCATTAGTCATCTATCAGTTCCACACTGGGCTCTACTAGCTTAGCTATGAGGAGGTGTCACTGGTGCCTTTTGAGCACTGTGATGCCATCTTGAATGAAAGGGATATCATGCACACCATTTTTATTCTTTCCTACCCCATACATGGAGTCTAATGTATCAATTTGGTGAGCCAAATCTAGAGATAATATTATATCAATCAGAATGCAGGGGAGCCAAAATGGCTCTCCTTCAAATCTATGCATGTATATGAATGAAAAGTGATCTCCCCATAACTAGTCAGTGGGAACTTTGTTGCCTATGAGACATTCTTTTTGTGAATTTATCATCTTGGAGGTGGTGGTTAGGTAGATGAGTTTTTTGAGAATTGGAGTCATAAAATACTATGAGAAATCATAGTAGTCCCCAATCTTTAATAGGACATGGTTCCATATAGTGATCAAGGCCACCTTGGGGAAAACCTTTGTATTTGAGGTGTTGAACTAGAGGTACTTGGAAAAGAATTAGGAGTGTTGGTACAAAATTAGGTGCATTAAAAAATATGGGTACTAGAAGGTACTCATCACTAAATAATTCCCTAGTTGTGATCTCATAGTGGAGGTGATGGCTTTGTTAAATTCTATCTTAAACTCTTGCCCCTTCTCGGCCACAGTCATCAAGTAAAGCACACCCAACTGGGAATCATTGAATTTATCATCAAAGTCCATACCCAAGATAAATTTTAGCATGGATAGGGTGTTTTTAAAGTACTACATGGGAAAATTCAATAGGTACATGAGTAACAAAGGCATCTCTATGGCCTCTTCATTAATGAGAGATTTGAGGAAGCTCACCTTGTCTCTCAAGGAATTCTAGATGCTCTAAAGGCTCTTGATGCAATATACAATGGATTTGGGATCATATGAGATCTGAAGCATTACCTTGATATTATTTTCACTGATCTTAACCTTTAGATAGGTATTTACATGGATCATGATAGCATTAGTATTTATCTCTCTATGTAGAGTGCGTTGACCTTGGGGCATGGGTGTACATATGTCACCATGTGTTGTGTTAGTGTGTAATCCCATATTATACATTTAAAAGAATTATACTCTTTCCTTTTGATCCTCTCAAGCATCTAGGCATGGGTACCCTCTCTCAAATTCTTAGGATTTTGGGCTAACTTTGGGTTGAATATGTTATCTATGAAATTAGTTACCAAAGTCTTGTCCTTGCAAGGCCCTTTGTTTGCCTTCTTAGTATTTGGCACTTTTTATTTCACTTCAGTAGGGGTTGAAGCATAGGATTTTATCATGACATAATTAGGGGGAGGATCTCCACCACTAATCATATCGTGGATTCTCTATTTTTAGGGATGTTTACCACTTTTGAATGCGGATATAAAAGCTTCCATGCTAAGATATTTGCTTCAAAATCACTCACTATTTCTTCCTTAAAACTAGATTGATGGTTCTTCACTATATATTATTTATTATAATTATTTGAATTAAAAAACTTTATTCATATTTGTTCATTAAATTACATGATTAAATTATGTAATAATGATTTGACTCCTTAATTTTTTGTCCCCATATAATACATTTGAGATAAGTTAATTTACCAATTCAAATACTTGTGAGGGCGAGTCACCTTTCTTGATTTAACAAACTAATATTTAAAGATAAATTCAACCCTAAAATGGTAATTAAAATAAGTGACACAAAATCATACCTAGTAACTCAAAACCTAGACTTGGGAAAGTATTTTGTGAGGTTATCTAAATTATGGTTATTTGAAAGCATAAGCAATTTACACCATACCAATCTTACCAATATATAAAAATTAGCTTTTCATTCATGACAAGTCATGTGATATCCCAATGCAGAGTCAGGGTTAAACATTATAGCTAACAACACATTAAGTACTTCAACTTTTGAAAGATCCCTTTCCTAGAAAGACTGAGATTTTTTGGTTATTTCAATTTGATAGGTGTTCCACTTTATCAATCTCAGAGCATAATAACATAGAAATATAGATTGGTATTCAAATTACAAAGCATAAGCAGAGCTAGAAATTAAACTATGAAATTCTTCCTTCAAACATGATTGATATCATAGAAGGATCTGATTAGGAATTAATAATATTTTGATACTAGGTTATTTAAACTCAAAAAATATCAACAACAGAGAGTATTTATTGATATTTATGACAGCAGTACATTAAAAACAAACTATACTCAGACTAGTATAAATAAAATGACACAATAACAATTTTTGAGTATGTAATAGACTCTAAGTCATAAATGAAAACTATGTTCACACCTGGGAATGTATATGCCAAGGACTGAATTGTAGTACAAGCTCCAAAATAGCTTAGTATGAAGGATCAGTAGATACAAAAGTAATTCAACCACCACATTATGGACAAGGATGTACAATACAACTTCAAATTCTTGGGTAGAAGAGAATTCCACGTAGGCTAGAAAGTTAACTCATTTGTCTTTATATGCCTATCTTTATCTCCTCTTTGTCCAGCACAAGAATTCCTGAATAATCTTTTGTCTTATTACCACATAAGAAATCCCTTGTAATTTTTTGTCCTTTTCTCAGCTTTGTCTTTTATACTGCTCCACATCAGAACCACTTTCTAAGAGTCTTGCGTCCTCCTTGACTCCCCATGATTTGGCCCAATCTTTTATTCTGGTGACTATTGAAATTCTAATATTACCCAAGGTCCCTCAATTTATATTATTTGCCTCATATGTTTGGCATCTCTTCCCCTGTGTTTGTTCTCAAATGCTATTGGAGCATTGGGCCCTATCAACATAGCGATAACAGCTACTCCACCTGTAGGCCAAGCTGGCCCTTTAGCATAGACTGCATTGTCTATAGCTACAACAAGACCATATTATCCATCCCACAAACTAATTTTAACCCAGTTAACATAATTAAATAGAGGTGTATTTCTACCATAGCATGTATTTGTTGAGTCCATGCCTTCAAGTCATATTTCCACACTTCTCAAAAATGTGCATCAACCAAGTCTTTCTTACTCTTGTCAATAATAGTTTCACTACCAACTTCCAAGTGACCAATTTGTTTTGGTTCAATTTCATATTTTTCCAAAATGGATGTTACAACTATCAAACCAAATACTTGGCAACTTCATTGATGGCTGGTTACAAATAGATCAGGTCTGATTATTATTTCAGACTAATGCATGCATGCAATGATGGTCAAAATGTAGTCCAAACCTTCAAACAATGATACCCAACTGATGTAATATTGTCCTCTTTTTCTAGACACCCAAGGAATGCAAAATCCTTGTGAAGAAATAGAGTCAAACCCAATAAAATATGACTGATATAAAATCTGTAGTTGTTGATATGAAATTTGAAAGCAAAACCCTATCTATTTGAAGCTTCCAATTTCATGAAATACCTACAAATAAGCTTAATAATGGATCCTAGGTGAATCCATCTCTCATGGTGGAGTGGGTTTTCATCCAAATCATAGATTTCTAAGGGTTTTCATCCTAAGAATGAAGGCTAGAAAAATTGCAGCCAAAGAGTATAAAACTCAAGAGAAAATATTACTCAACAATCATTCCCAAATGCTTTGCCCTCAACTTCTTTTAAAGGCTCCAAGGAATCTTCTAGAAGAATCCAACTTGAAACTAACTCCAACTTCTAGAAGAAACTTATTTAATATTTTACTATTTCCATTTTAATTTAATTAAAATGATTAATTAAAGTCATCCTTTTGAAATAATATTAATTTTTGGAAAACTAAAATTGATTAAATTAATTAAATCACTTGTCATAATTTTGGGAACATTACAGTCCTCCCTTCCTGGAGATTGCTTATCCTCAAGCAATTCACACCTGATACCCAACACCAACTTCTAAGATCCCATATCATTCTCAAAAATTTGAAAACTCTACTATCTAAAACACTATGCCATAATATATCTGTGAATAAATTCTCCTTATCTCTCCTAGATAGTAGTGTGATAATTCTCAATATGTAATTAAAAAACTCACCATCACATACCTTAGTCTTTGCAGAGACTGTTGCGCTACTCTGATTATCATGCTCTCCAAATCCCCATAAGGATGATGACTCATAATTGGATGTGAAAATGTCATGCAACATATAGAATTATTTACCTTATCATTCATAAAATGAGCCTCCATCCTCTTTGTTGTCACAACATTTGGAGCACCATCTGCTAAAGCTCTTGATACAATCTTCTTCCCTTCTGATGTGAAACCATGCTCAAAATCTCTATCTGGAGGTACTCCTAAAGGTATGTCACCAAATACTCTCCTGTGACGATCCATCATTGACTGAATATCAACAAGAAATAATCAGTTATCCTAAGGTGTGGGTGTTTTAGACTTAACCAAACAATGTGTAGCCCAATTCACATCATTATGTCTAATAATAGTTTACATCCTGTGAGATGACACCTCCTTAGGTCCACCATCTAGCGTTGCCCTCAAGATAGTCTTCTTTCCCCCAGAAAGGAACTCTAACTGCATATGGTGGTGATCAATAATGTAACATCCAATACCCTATAACCATTACATGCCCAAGACCACATCATAATCCTCTAAGGGAAGCACATAAAAATCATCTATCAGAGTATAATCCCCCATCTAAATACTAAGCTATGAAATCCATTTGGTACAACCCAAAACTACACCATCTGCCACCTTTACTCCAAAACCACCAAACTCCTCATACTATAATCCATGTCTCTCCACTAACTTCTGGTCAATAAACTTATGCGTAGCACTTGTGTCTACCAAGATCATAACCTATTTTCCCTTAAGTGTACTTTTCAATTGAAAGGCATGAAAGTTAGGATAACTAGAGAGGGTAGCCATAGTTACTTTTGCTAATGCCATGGGCTCAGGGGTGTCTAACTCCAACTATATTTGTACCTACTCAACATCCTCCATGCTATCTTCAATATCAATGTCAGGTACCTCTTCATCCCCTAACTCAGATGTCACCTCAATAAAATGAACATTTCCTTTACCCATAAAGTGGTGTCTAGGTTCCCAAGGTTCTTTATAGGAAAAGCATAACTTTTTCCTTCTCAATTCAATATTCATCTCCTAATTCATCCAAGGGGTTCTAGAAGATGAACCTTCTTTATTTTGTGGTGTGTTGGTCTTTTATGTAGGCTGAGAGTCCTTGAATGGTTTCTTATCTACCTGATAAGAAGTGGGAACAATATCTAGTCTCAATGTCACATCAATGGCCTCCTTAAGAGTGGCTAGTTGGAAAGCACGTACCAGACCCTTAAGTCTATCCTATAATCCCTCAATGAATAACATCACACTCTACCTCTGAGGCATATCAGGTACCATAACCTTAATATGCTATAAATCATTAATATAAGCTTTTGCATGACTAGTCTGTCTAAGATGGACCAAATCTCTATAGTAGAGCTCTTTGTCCTTACGATCAAACTGTGTAATGAGTCACTCAGTGAACTCAGCATAGGAACGTACCAAGGCATGATCCTAGGTGACCAATCCATGGTGCCACCAATCATATGCAATTCCCTCTAAATTCAACACAGCAAACTGAATAGCCTCACACTCAAGCATGGGCTGCAAGGATAGATATATGTCCAGCTTGTGCACCCAAGCTCATGCACTCGTATCACCCAAGCCATTATATGTAGCCAATGTGATCTTCCCAATATCTCTATTTAGTTCAAAGTTTTGCTACTGGGGTGGTCTATAACCACAATCTCCCCTAAGTCTAGTTGTATATCTACACTGTACATAATACTGGGGAAGAGGGAAAAAATCCCTAACCTTTGGGGGTAAAACTCCACTCAACTGTGGTTGCCAAAATGGACTCCTAGAACCCAACCTCTAGTGGCTCCTCTTGTTCTCACTGTTCACTTGGAACAAACTAAGGAAGCATTGGTCTACTCATAGTAGGTGTACGATGGCGATTCCACCTAGAGGAATGAGGGGAGCTTCCAACTGAAGAATGGGATTGATGGCTATGTTGACTAGACTGATGGCTATGATGACTACCTTCCATTGAAATTGATCTACTTTATCTGTCTCTATGTCTGTCCACCTCTAAATTTTCCAAGGTATCCTATAATCTATCTAAAGCCTAAGTGATCTTGGGCTGAGTAGTGATGAGAGTCCTCACCATCTCTCTCTCTCTTCCTCATCATAATTTCTTTGAGCATCCCCCTATTCTTCGACCATAATAAATTCCTGATCTATTACAAACTCATGCTCATATTGAGCTCTTATGCATTTATAATACCTATGGGTTATATCAATTCTTCCTAGATACATAGAAATAAAATATATTCACCCCTTCAGGCTAGCAAGAAGCATGGCTCTGATACCACTGAAAGATCCCTTTCCCAAAAAGACTAAGATTTTTTAGTTATTTCAGTTTGATAGGTGTTCTACTTTATCAATCTCAGAGCATAATAACATAGAAATATAGATTGGTATTCAAATTACAAAGCATAAGCAGAGCTAGAAATTAAACTATGAAATTCTTCCTTCAAACATTATTGATATCATAGAAGGATCTGATCAAGAATTAATAATAGTATGATACCAAGTTATTTGAACTCAAAAAAGATCAACAATAGAGAGTATTTATTGATGTTTATGATAGCAGTACATTAAACACAAACTATACTCAAAATAGCAGAAACAAAATGACACAATAACAATTTTTGAGTATGTAATAAACTCTAAGTCATAGATGAAAACTATGTTCACACCTGGGAATGTATATGCCAAGGACTGAATTGCAGTACAAGATCCAAAATAGCTCAGTACGAATGATCAGAAACTATAGAAGTAATTCAACCTTCACAATATGGACAAGGATGTACAATACAACTTCAAATGCTTGGGTAAAAGAGAATTCCATGTAGGCTAGAAAGTTAACTCATTTGTCTATATATGCCTATCTCTATCTCTTCTTTATCCAGCACAAGAATTCCTAAATAATCTTTTGTCTTATTACCACATAAGAAATCCATTGTAATTGTTTTTCCTTTTCTCAGATTTGTCTTTTATATTGCTCCACGTTAGAACCACTTTCTAAGAGTCCTACGTCCTCCTTGACTCTCCACGATTTGGCCCAATCTTTTATTATGGAAACTTTTGAAATTCTAATATTACCCAAGCTCCCTCGATTTATATTATTTGCCTCATATGTTTGGCTTCTCTTCCCTTGTTTTTTTTCTCAAATGCTATTGGAGCATTGGGCCCTATCAACATAGTGATAGCAGTTACTCCACCTATAGGCTGAGCTAGCCCTTTAACATAGACTACGCTATCTGTAGCTACAACAAGACTATATTGTCCCTCCCACAAACTACTTTCAACCCAATTAACACAATTAAATAGAGGTGCAGTTCTACCATAGCATGTATTTGTTGAGTCCACGCCTTCAAGTCATATTTCCACACTTCTCAAAAATGTGCATCAACCAAGTCTTTCTTACTCTTATCAATAATAGTTTCACTACCAACTTCCAAGCGACCAATTTGTTTTGGTTCAATTGCATATTTTTCCAAAAGGGACGTTACAACTGCCAAGTTGAATACTTGGCAACTTTATTGATGGCTGATTACAAATAGATCAGGTCTGATTATTGTTTCAGACTAATGCATGCATGTAATGATGGTCAAAATATAGTCCAAACCTTCAAACAATGATACCCAACTGATGTAATATTGTCCTCTTTTGCTAACCACCCAAGGAATGATGAATCCTTGTGAAGAAATGGAGTCAAACCCAACAAAATATGACTGATATAAAATTTGTAGCTGCTGATATGAAATTTGAAAGCAAAACCCTAGCTATTTGAAGCTTCCAATTTCATGAAATACCTACAAATAAGCTTAATAATGGATCCTAGGTGAATCCATCTCTCATGGTGGAGTGGGTTTTCATCCAAACCATAGATTTCTAATAGTTTTCATCCTCAGAATGAAGGCTATCGAAATTGTAGCCAAAGAGTATAAAACTCAATAGAAAATATTACTCAACAATCATTCCCAAATGCTTTTCCCTCAACTTCTTTTAAAGGCTCCAAGGAATCTTCTAGAAGAATCCAACTTGCAACTAACTCCAACTTCTAGAAGAAACTTATTTAATATTTTATTATTTCCATTTTAATTTAATTAAAATAATTAATTAAAGTCATCCTTTTGAAATAATATTAATTTTTGGACAACTAAAACTAATTAAATTAATTAAATCACTTATCATAATTTTGGGGACATTACAACTTTGAAGCCCAATATTAGAGTTAAAAATAAGGGAGTTACAATTTTGACATATAGATTGTGCTAATGATTTATAAATAGTAGGTTGTTGCATAATAAGTTGAGTTTCATCCATATTTTTTGAAGATGTAACATAATAAAATTGTCTAATATGGATTTGACTCCTTAATTATTGTCCCCCCTCTAGATTATACATTTGAGATAATTTAATTCACCAATTCAAATACTTCTAAAGGTAAGTCACCTTTCTTTAACTTACAAACTTATATTTGGAGACAAATTTGACACCATAATGGTAATTAAAATAAGTGACACAAAATCATACCTAGTAACTAAAAGACCTCTTGGGAAAGGATTTTGTGTGCTTATCTAAATTATGGCTATGTTAGGGCATATTAAGAAGTCTACCTCAAAACACTTACTATATATAGTATTTCTATATATAGACTTTCAATCCATTTATATATTATATCTAAACGTAGATTTGTATAATTTAGGGAATTTCATTCCAATAAAATAGTAACATACTTGTCACAAAAAATTACACTTGATGGGTCTCCTACCATGGGTTTTTGGATCACATCCATGGGATCATTAGAGTTAGAAAATTTTCAATAATCCACTACAAGACCATAGTACAATGAAATTTATAGACGTTCAAATATGGAAATAGAAGGAAAATTATCATCATAGAACTTTAGAACCAATGGTAATGATTTAGAAATAATTATTAGGCTCTTACATAATAAGTGGAGTTTCGTCCAATTTTTTTGAAGATGTAACATTATTAATTATTAGGAAGAACAAGTAGTGGTGGTATAATAGTAGGCATACAGATTGAAATAGATGGTGTCTTTCAAATTATATGTTCACTTCAAATTTTTATCATATTTCTAAACCTAAAATTCTTCATTGTCACTTCTAATTTTTTTAACACCATTGTAACAAAAGCAATTTCTCCATTGCAATCACCAAGACAAACCCTGATCACCCAAAACTATGATCCTTATTCAATGAATATAGATGCCCCCTAATCAAAACTAAGGGAGTTATAATTTTAACATAGAGATTGTGCTAATGATTTAAAAATAATAGGCTCTTGCATAATAAGTTGAGTTTCATCCACATTTTTTGAAGATGTAACATAAGCAAATTGTCTAATAGGGAATTCACTACTTAATTTTTAGCACCCCCCCCCCCCTCGCCAATTATACATTTGAGATAATTCAATTCACCAATTCAAATACCTCTGAGGTGAATCACCTTTCTTGATCTTAAAAACTAATATTTGGAGACAAATTTGACCCCATAATAGTAATTAAATTACGTGACACAAAATCATACCTAGTAACTAAAAGACCTCTTGGGAAAGGATTTTATGTGCTTATGTAAATTATGGTTATGTGAGCACATATTAACCATTCTACCTCAAAACACTTACTATATATATATATATATATATATATATATATATATATATATATATATATACATACACACACACACACACACACATATATATACATATATATATATATACATATATACATATATACACACACACACACACACACACACATATATATATATATACATACACACACACACACACACACACACACACACACACACACACACACACACACACATATATAGGCTTTGAATCCATTTATAGATTGTATCTAAATGTAGATTTATATTATTTAGGGAAATTATTTCATTATAATAAAATTGCAACAAACTCATCACAATAAATTACTGACTTGATGGGTCCCCTACCATGGGTTTTGGATCACATCCAGGGGATCATCAGAACTAGAAAATGCACAATAATCTTCTACAAGACCATAGTATAATTAAAATTATAGAAGTTCAAATATAAAAATAGAAGTAAAATTATCATAATGGAACTTTGGAACTGATGTTAATGATTTAGAAATAACTATTAGGCTCTTCCATGCATAATAAGTGAAGTTTCATCCACATTTTTTTGAAGATGTAATATTATTAATTATAAGGAGGAACAAGTGGTGGTGGTATAATAGTAGGCATACACATTGGTATAGATGGTGCCTTTCAAACATATATGTCCGCTTCAAATTTTTATCGTATTTATAAACCCAAAATTCTTCTTGGTCACTTCTAATATTTTTAGCACCATTGTAACAAAAGTAATTTCTCTATTACAATCACCAAGACAAAACCTAATCACCCACAGTTATGCTTCTTATCCAGTGAATACAGATGCCCCCTAATCGAAACCAAGGGAGTTACAATTTTGATGTAAATATTGTGCTAATGATTTATAAATAATAACCTCTTGCATAATAAGTGGATTTTCATCCATATTTTTTTGACGATGTAACATAATAAAATTATCTAATAGCGATTTAACTCCTTAATTTTTAGCCCTCCCAGGAATTATACCTTTGAGATAATTTAATTCACCAATTCAAATACCTATGAAGGTGATTTACCTTTCTTGAACTTAAAAACTAATATTTGGAGAGGAATTTGACCCTAAAATGGTAATTAAAATAAGTGACAGAAAATCACACCTAGTAATTAAAAGATCTCTTGGGAAAGGATTTTGTGTGCTTATCTAAAATAATATGGTTATGTGAGGGGAAATTAAGTAGTCTACCTTGGAACACTTACTATATATAATATTTCTATATATAGACTTGAAATCCATTTATAGATTGTATCTAAATGTGGATTTGTATAATTTAGGGAAATTATTTCATTCCAATAAAATAGCAATAGACTCATTGCAAATAAATTCTGACTTGATGGGTCTCTTACCATGGGTTTTAGATCACATCTAGGGGATCATCAGAGTTAGAAAAAAATTAATAATCTGCTACAAGACCATACTTAGTACAATGAAAATTATATATTTTCAAATATGTAAATAGAAGTAAAATTATCATCATGGAACTTTGGACTCGATGGTAATGATTTAGAAATAATTATTAGGCTCTTCAATGCATAATAAGTAGAGTTTCATCCACACTTTTTTGAAGATGTAACATTATTAATTATTAGGAGGAAAAAGTGGTGGTGGTATAATAGTAAGCATACACATTGGAATAGATGGTGTCTTTTAAACATATATGTCCACTTCAAATTTTTATCGTATTTACAAACTCAAAATTCTTCTTGGTCACTTCTATTTTTTTTAGCACCATTGTAACAAAATAAATTTATCCATTGTAATCACCAAGACAAAACCTGATCACCCACAATTATGCTCCTTAGATAGTGAATACATATGCTCCCTAATCAAAACCAGGGGAGTTATAATTTTGACATAGAGATTGTTTAATGATTTAGAAATAATAGGATCTTATATAATAAATAGATTTTCATCCATTTTTTTTAAGATGCAACATAATAAAATTGTCTAATTGGGATTTTACTCCTTAATTTTTATCCCCCCAAGAATTATACCTTTAAGATAATTTAATTTACCAATTCAAATACCTATGAGGGTGAGTCACCTTTTTTTAACTTACAAATTAATATTTGGATATGAATTCGACCCCAAAATGGTAATTAAAATAAGTGACACAAAATTATACCTAGTAACTAAAAGACCTCTTGGTAAAGGATTTTATGTGCTTATCTAAATTAATATGGTTATATGAGGGCATATTAAGCAATTTACCTTAGAACGCTTACTATATATAGTATTTCTATATATAGACTTTAAATCTATTTATAGATTATATCTAAATATAGATTTATATAATTTAAGGAATTTAATTCCAATAAAATAACAACAAACTCATTGCAACAAATTACACTTGATGGGTCTCCTCCCATGGGTTTTGGATCACATCCAGGAGATCGTTAGAGTTAGAAAATGTTTAATGACCCACTATAAGACCATAGTACAATGAAAATTTTAGAAGTTAAAATATGGAAATAGAAGTATAATTATCAACATGGAACTTTAGAACTGATGGTAATGATTTAGAAATAATTATTTGGCTCTTCAATGCATAATAAGTGGAGTTTCATCCACATTTTTTTGAAGATGTAACATTATTAATCATTAGGAGAAACAAGTGGTGGTGGTATAATAGTAGGCATACACATTGGAATGGATGGTGTCTTTTGAACATATATGTCCACTTCAAATTTTTATCATACTTATAAATCCAAATTTTTTTTGGGTCACTTCTAATTTTTTTAGTGCCATTATAACAAAAACAATTTCTCCATTGTAATCACCTAGATAAAACCTGATCACCCACAATTGTAACACTCCTTATCTAGTGAATATAGATTCCCCTTCATCAAAACTAATGGAGTTGCAATTTTGATGTAGTAATTGTGCTAAGAGGCTATCTCTTTACACAAAGAATGCAAGCCATCGTAGATTAAACCATTGCATAGTGATTCAGATCGGGATAAGTTTATGCCTGTAATTATTTTTAAGATGAACTTATTTTAACATCAATGTCATGGGTTTGGAGTAACTAGTAGGTTTAATTATCTATTTACACTCTTTTGCTTCACATAAGCCCTCTTACCCCCTACACATAAAAATTATATTAGTTATTAAATAAATATTTGACATATTATAATATATATCATAATATTTTTATATATTAAAATAATTAATTATATATAAATTATATATTTTGTAAAATATATTTTAATATTAATCAATACTTTTATATCATATAATATATATGTTAATATAGATTACAAATCAATATTATATATTATATATTTCAGTATAATATATTTCAATACATCTATATATTGTTAATAGTATAGAAATAATATTATATTTTTAATAAAATTAAATGAATTTTTATACCTTTAACGAAGTGTAGAATTCCACATAACATTAAAATGGGATTTAACATTACAGGTTCAAAAATGTGATCACTAGTATGGATTTAAAACTCACGGTGCTTCATCATGTGTAAAAGATTACATCAAAGAGAAAATCTATCGAACATTAATAATATTTGGTAGGCAATTGGAGTTAAATTAAAATAATCACGTATCAACAAGGTTAAATCATGTATCCCTTCTCCATCACAAAAGGTGCATTTGTATTAATGGAAGTAAATGATCCATGCATCATTATCAATTGGATATCTAGTGAAGTGATTTGAAAATCATCATTTATAGGGCCAAATCACATCAATGTAGTAAAATCAATTAAATTTAAATTAGAAAGTGTAACCCAAGCCACTTTACTCTCGAAAAAAACATTCAATACAAGAATCACAAAAACTTCATTTATCAAGATATGTGTGTGTGTGTGTGTGTGTGTGTGTGTGTGTGTGTGTGTGTTAATGGTATGGAAATAATATTAATTTTTAATTGAATTTTTATGTCGTATAATGCCACGTAACATTAAAAAATGGGTAAACATGATCATAGGTATGGATTTAAAACTCTATGGTGTTTCACCATGTGTGTAGTAGATGAGGTATATTAAGACAAAATCTATAAAACATTATTATGTTTGAGAGGAATTAAATTAAAAGTTGTAATCACATATCACAAAGTTGTCACAAGCATTAAATTTGATGTTGTAGATGGCATTTGGCATGAGACAATTGGTAGTAAAGCATGTAAATTATTAATTTTTATTAACCCTTTGAACTTGGTTATAAAAAGTATATGAATTGTTAGATTACATTCAAATTATAAAAATTAATCAAGTTTGTTCTACTTTACAAAATGACCATCAAATTTAATTTAATCATCAAGTCTTTTAAGCTGTAATTTAAGTTGGTGATATGCAATTATTTTGTTGAATAGATTCAAATTAAGATAAAGCACCAATAAATATATATTACAATGAGTTTATTTATCCACTCAAATCCTTTGGTTTATTTCTCCATTTTATAAGACTAGAATGATAATTTGCTCACTAACTTCAATTTTGAAGTCTGACTATAAGATGTGTTTCTTCGTGTTTCTGACTGTAGGTACTACAAAGTGAGATGGAGATGTGTTCATTAGTTTCTATGGACAATATTTTTTGGTGTTTTTGACTCGTGTATACCACAACCTTGTTCTTGGTTTTTTTATAATGCATAGTTACTAAGATTCATGTATTCGATGCACCTATTTACAAAATTAGGAATACAAACAAATTATTACTAGCCATTGTAATAGACTAAGATTCGTGATAATTAGCATTTTTCATTTTGAAACTTTAAAATGTGCACCTTAAGGATGTGATTGGATGCTTTGTAAGTGCCCTTTCAGCCTTCTATATTCTATTTTCCATATATGAAGATGTGATGTTTTATGTTATTTGGAGTGGAAAATTATCTTTGTCTTCTATTTCTTTTCTTTTGCTTCTATAGTTTTGGTCTTTCATCACATAATAGACTGTAGTTCATGGTTATGCTCCTTTATTTTCTATGATTCTTTAGGATCTAATCTATTTTAAAAAATAAAAAATAAAAAAAAATCATTATTCAATAATCCAAAAACTAATGTGCGACTTCTAATGTAATTCAAACATTTCCCAATCCACTACTACCACCATTCATTGATGAGAAATAATTCTTGGGACTAATGGTGGATGGTTATGATGTCCCACCTTCTAACAATAATGAGGTTTCATCATTTTTTATGAGGAAAATTTAATGCAATTTTAATATCCTAACTGAAATTCTTTATTAATTTTATTATTAAGAGTTTTTAGGGCCAATAAAAAAGATTTCGATAAGATAGGTTGGGTGCATATCATATGTCTAATCAACCTATGAGAATATATATCAAATAACCACTTTATCCTAAGACAATCCCCTTTACAGTGAATGATGTTGTATAGATTGATAGTTTACATGAACTTAATGCACTTACTGACACCCTTGTGTAACATACGAGCCAATTTCCCCATACTAATGCTTATGAGAGTGGGCATGGAGGTGGTCCAACTAACACTTCTACTCAACCACACTAATTTAGTCCCGTGGTGCTCTATGCACTAGAACTTAAACTAGATGAGGAGAAGGATTTGATGTAAACCAATTATGGTGGTGTTTCTAATTGGATTTGATGTAAACCAATTATGGTTATTTATGCTCTAATAATTCATTAGAATAGATGGTATCTTTGGAACATATATGTCCACTTTAGTTTTGATGTAGATATTACATGTTAAGGGTCTCTCTATTTACACATAGAATGTAAGCCATCATAGACTAAATCATTGCATGTTGATTTAGATCTTAATCAATCTGCATCAACAATTATCATTAAAGATGAAATTAATTAATATTTTGACATTGTCAAGGGTTTAGAATTAATAGGTTAATTATCAATTATCATTTTACACTCTTTCTCTTTACATAACCCCTCTCACCAATACATATATACATACATTACATGTCATGATATGTGTGTGTGAATTTATATATAATATTACTCAGTTATATATATATATATATATATATATATATATATATATATATATATATATATATATATATATATATATATATATATATATATATTAAATTGAGTAATATTATATATAAATTATAAATTTTATATTAAATATATTAGAGGAAAGGTCCCAATAGTTGTGCTTACTCCAATTACTGAATAGGGCTTTTGTTAACATGTGATCCATCAATGGATCATATTAGTGTGTATAAATATTAAAGTGCACCATAAGTTGAACATGTACTATCTAATACTTGTTCAAAATTTATTCTATAAAACTAAAAGTAACGAATTGCATCTTGACAAGTAAGACTCAAGTATTGATACTCTTAAGCATTGTTATTAGTACTCCAAAGGTTAAGCTTTGGTCATATGTTTAAAAAAATCATTTTATGACCTCTCATGATAAAATCAGTTATATCATAAAATGTATAATGTTTTATACCTTGAATCCTTATTTATAAGTAGTTAAAATGACATATGAAAATGGGTAAAATTTTCAAAATCTAGTGTGATGTTATGGTACCTTAATTCGATGTCCAAAGTCAGTGTGCATGGCTAGTGGGACCTTTCCCCTATACTGAAATATATAATATATAATTATAATTTGATTTATAAAATATACTAACATATATATTATATAATATATAATATTGTAATAATATATTAAATTATATAATATATTTGTTAAATAAATATTATTTTAATATAATATATAAATATCATTTTAATATAATAAATACATCACTCACCTTCAATTTGACTTGACTACTTAAGGTGCATTTACATTCAGAAATAGGTGGGAGTCCCCAATGAATTTAAAATTCAAATTTACTTTGAAAAATAGGGTCTATATAATTTTCACACATTTTAAAATGGAACAGAAACTGATGAACATGTCTGACCAGATATATTCCTATTCCTACATATTTTTATTTTTTTTAACATACATTGTAGAGGGCTGACAAATTAGAATAGATCAGGTTGTAGAGTGTCTAAATCATTGACCATATCTGTTACTAAAATTTTTATAGATCCTTATTTTTAGGTATTTAATCTTAATAGTGATCAATATATTTTTTTACTCTATCTAAAATGTGCAAAAATCCTTATTTTCAGGTATTAAATCTTAATAGTGTTTAATATATTTTTTTACTCTATCTAAAATGTGTGATTTATTTGTGTTGACTTAGCCCTTTTATTCATTTTTTATCAACTTAATATGTTATGTAATCACTAAGATTTAGATAGTCAACTTGGATTATTGTAACATGTTTTGCCTTGCCAGAGCGCACCTAGTTGTGATGTCAGTGAGCCTTATGTTGAAGGAGTGCACACATGTCTATTGTTTAGGAAAATAGGTTTTTCAAATTATAACACTAAAACTTTATAAAACAATACAATAAATATAATTAAAAATGCTCTAGCGATATATACTTCAGTAAATTTTTAATTAAAAATAGTATAATTTTTAAGAATGTGTGTCTAGTTCAGGAAGACCCTGGGTTGGCCTAGGTAATAGTGAGCCCTGCTGTAAAGCCTATTTCAAAAGGAAAAGAGGTCAAACTAGTCAAGTGGGTGTATAAGAAAAAAATGGGTAGACTCCACCAATTGTAACTCAATATGGGTAAACTCTTTATTTGGTTTAAATTCTATGGAAAATAGTCAAACAATAATTACTTTGCACCTTTTTTTATCATCTTCATCAACTGGTGAAAAATAACCAATTGTGTAGATTTAACCAATAAACCATGTAGTTCAAATGTCCTTCATTCTAAATGAATGAGCATTAATAGTTACTCAAAATTCATCTCAATTGTGCATAAAGTGGTGAGCCATTATAATCCAAAAAAAAATAGTATTCCCATCCATGATAATAATAAACATAATATAATACAATAGATAGTCTCCCATAGCTATATATTATGGCATTTATTATAACAATTGACTATACCCCCACCTTTAATTAGGATTGAAATTCTGGAGTTGGGTAAATAAAATAGTCCAATTGAGTAGTGAACTTACTATTGATTAATTTGTGTGTACTTCCAGATTAAATATATATAATTGACTTCTATTTCTTGTGGAAACTAACCACCTTAATCTTTGGAAGATTACTAATACCTAAAAGTGCATGACAATAAATAGTAGGTTGAGAATATTCAAATTTGTCCTCAGGTCCTTCTAGACTATTGATGTGTGTATGTGTCAAGGATGTGATGCAAATAATAGAATAATATTTCTCAGATTATAGGGACAACAGGAATATAGAAGTGACAACTTGGGGCTTAACTTTGTTTTGTTGGAGAGATTATGTGGTTACAACTTACCACCTTCTAGTTTGTAGGTAGACCCTATCGTAGGGACAATAGGAATATGGTAGTGACACAATATACCTTAATTTATTATGATGTAAATTATTTTCTATTTGCTAATATAAGCCCAAACTCTTAAAGAAACAAATTTATATACATAGTGAGCATTAATCTAAAGTGATTCATGTTTAAAAAGTTTAAAAGGAGGGAGTAAGGTAGGGCAGAAAATAAAGTTCCCTTGCAATAACAAAGACCAACAAATCTCATGTGATTTATATTAGCAACCTAGATAGCACCCAAATAACAACAAAGACCTAGAGAACACTACAAACAAACTCTCAAATTCTTTGGCTCCTTATATTAATTCTGGTAACAACTATTTTCTAGTTACAAATGAGGGGGAAACTGTTGCAGGTTTGTCATTGATGTCTTCAAGGTGACCAAGGATGTTGATGAAGTGTCATGTGTGCTAGAATGAGAATGATAAAGTGTGATTCAATGAACCTCAATATTCCTACATGGTTCTTCAGTGTTTAACTAAGGGAGGAATTTGATGTATGATATTGTTGGTATGGACATGTTTCAAAGAACCTATGGGGTGTCAAGGTTGCTTATAATGAGTATGAAAGTGAGTGCACTTCATTTGGTTAATCATTGTTTTTATCTAGACATTTTGGTCTAGTGGTAGAAAATATGAGTAGGCATTTTTCTAATGTCACCATTTCCACGTATGGATGAGTCTAGGGGAGTTAGCCATATGGTTATGATCACATGAGTCCCTAGTTTGAATTTGAATATTCAAATTTACAAAGGGAAAAATGAGTGCTCTGTATTCATCCATAACTTTTGATCCAAGATGAATTTATTTATGGAGTAAAAAATAAAGTTGTAGAGGACTCCATGATGCTTCTAATAAACCTAGTTAAATAATTTGAATGTTTTTATAGTCAAATATATTTATCTCTAAATTTGATTGTGTGTTGGACTATATTTTGCAAGTGACCTGAAAAGGATATTTGAGCTCAATTTGGATGTTGTTTAGATGTCTCATGATGAATTAGCTATTATAAGGTGATATAGACTCCATGAAGATGATCTATATGGCATTTAGAGGTGGGACTAATCCATATTTAGTATGAACAAAGCTTAATAATTTTACTATTTATTCATTCATAATGTTTCTATATACAAGGTCTCTATTGGAATAGAGTGAGCATACACAGAGTGAGAAAAGGTGATTGTGATCATTTGATGTCAGAATAGTGCTCTTGTAGGTTGAGTATGAATGAATAGTTCTAGGTTTATCCAAAAAGATGGTTTAGATGCCTTATGTGTAAGCAAAATATTTTTGATGTTTGAGTGAGCTTGGTGGTTGATATGAGAGGTAAATCAGTGTGTTGACTATGTGTATGACCATTTGGTCATGTTTTAGATGTGGTGATAGAGTTGTTACTAAGGATTGAAGAGTGATCCAAAAGGTGGCTTTGGATGCATTGAGTGTGTAAATTTGATAAGTGGGGTTAGTTGGGATATGTAATGTGTCCTAATTGATCTTTGTGTGTTGGTTCAACTATGTAATGTGCTTTGGCCAATAGGGTGTGTTGGGTGACAAAGTTGTTGTTGAAGGTGAATAATGATAATAATAGTTTCATCATCTAGTGTTGAAGACATTAGCTTAAAGGTGGAGTTGTTCATACGTGTTGTTGTGGTTGCTCAACATCTAAGCTGGTTATTGCCTCCTTGAAAGGTGAAACTTTTTAAAACTTTAGTTGTTGTGGTTATTCAATAGACAGGTGTAGTATCACTTTGTGGAATTTTAGTATCATTAAATAAGGGATGGTAGTTTCTTGATCAGTTGTAACTATTCTAGATTGGTTTTTGTTATTAGAGGATAGTAGTCCAATTGTAGGTTTGAGTGGGTTTTATTCCCCAAGAGGGTTTCCCATGTATAACTAATTGTATGTGTTTGATCTTGCATTGTCTCTCTTGTTAATTATTATGAATGATGTGTATTGTTCATGAATGGTTATGGTAATTGATTAAGAGTTTGAAAGGGTTTGGAAATTAAATTTTGATTATATAGGCTCACTGATTCACTCCCCCCTCTCAGTGATTGTACCTATAACAATTGGTATCAGAGCAGGTCCTTTACAGGAAGCTTAACAACTTGAAAGAGATTTTGAATAGGTACAAAGATGGATAAATAGTTTAAAACATAGAATAAATAGTGGAAGGTTGTGATCAAGACACTTGAAGAGTAGATATGTATTTTGA
The DNA here is from genome assembly GCA_037957365.1 of Torreya grandis. Lineage (NCBI taxonomy): Eukaryota > Viridiplantae > Streptophyta > Pinopsida > Cupressales > Taxaceae > Torreya > Torreya grandis. The sequence continues at coordinate 4,863,009 of JARHVA010000566.1, read as the reverse complement.
AGAAAGATGCCAAAAAGGATGAGAAAGTTATCGATGATCTCAAGGTTCAACTAGAAGATGCCAAGACATGTTTGTATTCAAAAGAAAAGGACATCTCAAGGGTAAAATTTGGTTGAAATTTGGTTATAAATAGATTAATTTACTTTTAAAAAATTATGCAACATGTGCCTGTACAAAAAATATAAATTCAATTTTATAATGATTTTCTCCAATTATAAGGAAAATCTAAGTATATGGGCTGATACAAAAATTGTACATGCATAAGGATTTTAGCCTATCAAGGTTGAGTTATTTAGATAACTACATGAACTTTAGTTGGCATGGAAGTTGAATTATCCATATATAATACAGTAGCACCACCAGGAGCCTACTTCTTCTTTGCCTCATTATCTTCATAGAATTTATGCATTACATGATGATATTGTTAGATAATGTCTAAATTAAGTAACGGTAGTCAGTGAAGTCTCTTTGTCTATCTAAGGAGTCTCACATGTTCATCCTTATTTATTTGTAATTTATTCCTAATAATATTGACTTTGGTTCCCTTCATTTAGGTTTTGCTTAACTTAGATTCTATCTCTTTGATTGATAAATCTTGTATGTTCTATTTAAAGTCATCTACAACCTTTTGGAAAATTTTATCAAAATTAGTTCTATTGATCAATTTACCAGTAGAAGATCTTGCCTTAAACAATTTTAATTCATCCAAAATTTGGAGGAGTTAAGCCTAATGTATGTGATATTCAAAGATCAAATCCCCAACTACTTTCAACCATTCCTTCACCTCCTCATGCCAGATGACAACTAGGTTTAAGGCTTTAGATGCCTCAAGCATTATCATAAGATCAATATGGATATACAAAGAGTTGACTATATAGACAACTAGTATTTTAAGCTTTCCATTATCTTAAACTAAAGAGTTACATACATGATTTTCCTAGCTCACATGGGGAGCCATCTCGGCCATCATAAACTCCATGGCCTCCAAAGAGTTATAACACTTTAAATTAGCCTCTTAAACTTCAGCTTCAATGTCTGTAGGAATGTGCACTATCTTGGATTTTTCCCCAAGTTAATTAATTTTTGTAGTTATCCTACACCTCCTCCTCTAGCTCTTAGTGAGTTAATTCAGTGCCTTGATGGATGGACACCATAACATACTTGTGCACTTGCTCTAGGTCTGACATATTTTTCTCATACACAGACTATCTTAGCTATTTGTTTTACCTCTGTGTGAAGGAGAACATTATTTATCACTCTTCAAGGATGATTTTGGTACCTTGGTTATTTTCTAGTTTCCTCTTCCTCACCCTTTGGATAGTGCCAAGTAGAGGATCAAACAAAGTGGACACTGAGGGGAACTCTATGATTGTGAAATTAGGCATTTGATAAGTCTTACTCCTTAAATACATTACCCACGGAGGGATATCTAGTTTGGATACATCAGAAGTTGTGACAACCACCTCATTTTTAGATTCTTCTTATACTCCCTTCTACTTCTTATGGGCCTTTTTCAAAAACATTAGGTAAAAAAGGCCATGTTTTTTTAGACTAGACCACTCCTCCCAATTGAGGGAGTAGGTGTACTATAACTATTTTGGGTTTGGCCTTTTGTTCCTTTCTAGTGCTTGTGACTATAGTCTCTTTAGTGAAAGTGGTGGTATGGAGTCAAAGGGAAATCTATGTAAATTATACATGGATTTGAGGGGTGGCTAATGCAATTTGTATCTTCTTGGATGCCTTATTTTTCTTGAGTATTATAACATTATAGGTTCCATTAGGGATAGAGGGATATCCATAGGAATTGGGATAGAGGTGGAAAGAGAGGGATCAATGGTGGTGGTGTAAATAGGATTAAATGTAGAGGTGGAAAGGATAAAGGGGATGGATGCAGTAGGGGGAATGTGAATTTCCATAAGAGAGACTAAAACTTGATCAATAATATAAATTAAAGTCAAAGGAAAACTTGAAAAGGTTTGAGTACCTTGGAGGAGGATTTATATTGGGTCTGCTTGGAGACTCAAAACCTTGGTTGTCTCTAACTCTACCTCCTCATCTAAATCATTTGTAGTGTCCCTGATGATCACCTCATCTTCTCTTATTAGCCATGATTTTGGAGGTGGAAGAGGTAAGCCTTGATATTTATACACTATAGGGATCCCTATGGGAGTCTTGGGATTCCTTGTATAGACCAAATGGGTTTTTCCTTGTGTGGGTGAGCCCTAGGAAGTGGATGTTGTTACTTATGAAGTAGCTACCCCAATAGATGAAATAGTAGATACCTAGGGGATATCCATAAGAACTTAACAAAAACTAAAAATAGGAATTTATTACACCTTATATCCCTTATAATTAGAGTCCAAGATGATGGGATATCATCTTTTTCCTCCTCTTTGAGTACTAGGTTTAGGTAGCCTAGACTCTCTCTTCACTATTTTCAATTTCAATTTTAGAGAAAGTCTTTGGGAGAAAGAAGCTTCTTATTCTCTTGAACTTACCTTCAAAAATTTTGAATGCTACCATCCTTTGAAGAGGGCTCTTCAACTATCTAGATCCCTAATGGAAATATAAGGTTCAACTTGGATCATTTTTATATGATCCTCTTGTAGCCTATTAATCTAATCTTGATCCCAAACTTCTTCATTAGACTTTACATTCATAAAAATAAAATCATAGTAATAATTATGGTATTAGTAAGGGATATTGAATCCATGAATATGATTCTAGATCAGCCTATGTAGATCCCAGTCTCTACATGTAAGTATGGGGAAGACATAGCAGTGTCACTTTTTACCTACACTTTTGAGATGCTTTCTTATTTGATATACCATCCTACCAATTGAAATCAATATTCAAAAGTATAAGGCCTTCCTTTATATTTTCAAATATTCTTTTATGTTATTCTATAACTAGAAAGTATTCTCTTGTTCAGCCAATTTATTTGGTACATATTTTGGGAGACATAGGGATTTAACTTTATTTCCCCAGACCATGATGACAATAAAATCTAGGTAGAGGAAGTAATCTCCTTTCCCATCCAAATTCTTCTAAATATTCTCCCCAATCCAAGGCATAGGCGAGTCATGAATGGCTTTCCATACATGTGGGTAAATGTCCTCACAGATTCTTACCATATGTTAGGTTTAACAATATATGTGCATGAATTGGTAGTGATAATAAATTATGTTCTTAATGCAATCCATGGTAGGAGTCCAGAAATTTCCCATGTTTTTATAGCATGTGCCCATGACTGCATCCAATAAATATGACATCATATATAAATATCCTATGGGTGTGAGATGCTTATCTTTATGAATAATTTTCTCATTTAATCTTAAGTTGATAATTTCTCCTAGGTTAAAGGTGACATCATGCATAAGTATCATATACAATAAATGTACCTAATCTAAATTCATAAAATGGATACTGGGCATACCATATAATCAATTGAAAAAATCCATACCAATATAAATTCAAATCCTAAATTTATCTATTGAAATTAGTCCCTTTGACTTCATCCCTCTCCATGAGATGATCTAGTCTAGGAGTAGCCATGAAGAGAGCACATTTGGGATTGAGAATTATGCATTGAATTACACCAGTGTGTGTTTTTCATAGTAGGCATCATGTATACTAAGAGACAAATACCTCTATAAATATATTCCAAAGATACACATGATCATTGTATTATTGAGTAAATGAAGCAAAAAAGCATCCTTTGATATCTTGGTAGAGAAGAATAAATCCCTCAAAAGGTATATGAATGGAATTTATTCTAGTTTAGCCATATAAAAGTACAATATTTAGAGTTTATATGTTAATAATTTCTTGGAAAATAATTTATATACTAATGTCATATCATCTTCAAGTGAAAACACATCTATTAAACCTATGACATCCCATAACGCTGAGTAGTTTTGATACTGGTTTCCAAATATTGTTGCATTGAACATTATATCCTTGAATTATGTGGAATCCTTAATTGAAAATGGAGATGGTTGTTTCATTCTTTAGAACGTTATAGATGTAAAATCCATTGTTTTGTACTCTAAGATACTTTTAATTTCCCTCTATTCTACATAAACACTTCAACATTAACTTTGTCACCGTTCTATTCACAAAACTCTCGAGATGTGAACTAGGGATCTTGGTTTCTATGAGAGGCTTTGAATGCAAGTTAATTCAAATGCATATGATATCTTTAAAATATATATATATACATATATATATATATACACATCTGTATATATATACATATGTATATATATATATATATACATATATGTGTATATATATATGTATATATGTATATATGTATATATATATATATATACACATATATGTATATACATATATGTATATATATATATATATACATATATGTGTATATATATATATATATATATATATATGTATATACATATATATATATATGTACATATGTATATGTATATATGTATATATATATATACATATATGTATATATATATATATATATATACATATATATATATGTATATATATATATATGTATATATATATCTACATGTATATATACATATATATACACATATATATACATATACATATATATATATACATACATATATACATATATATATATATACATATATATATATACATATATATATACATATACATATATATATATATATATATACGTATATACATATATATACATATATATACATATATATATATATATATATATATATACTACATACATATATATATATATATATATATGTATATATATATGTATATATATATGGGATCTTGAATTGAATATAAGTTCATACAATATAAATGTGCAATGTTCATCTTTCTTTTAATTCATTGTATATTTCAAAATGGTTAGCTCAAGTTGGTGGGGGTCCTTAATATTATCAATAGGAAGTATTTTACCTTAGAATTATTTTACATTTCATGTGTTGATTGACCTTAATTCTTTTAGGGAGTTGTGGTGGACCTAATTTCTTAGACTTATTCTATTAGGGAAATTATTTTAGACATTTTATTCAAAATAACTCCCTTGAAATAATTCCTAGAAATAAAATTTTGATCATGTTCATGTTCAAGGTATCTCCTAACATATAACTCAAAATAAAATTCCAAGTGTACATCAGGGTTCTTGCCAAATAAAAAGTTATCATGGTTATATCAAATCCTTTGTAAGGACCTTTGAAATCAACATGTAAGGTATTTCAAGGCCCTTTGAATTATCTCCTAAGAGAGATACCTTGATATAAAATTCAAATCATGTGCATGTTCAAGGTATCCCCTAAGAGATACTTCCAAAGAAAATTCCAATCATTTGCATCACGGTTCTTCTCAAATAAAAAAGTGCCATGGTTATATAAAATATCTTAATAATGAAATTTTAAATCAACATGAAAGGTATTACAATTCCCTTATATGTATCTCATAGGAGATACCTTGAAATAAAATTTTAATCATGTGCATGTTCAAGGTAGTTCCTAAGAGATATCTAGAAAGAAAATTTTAATAGTGTGCATCAAGGTTCTTTCCAAATAAAAACTTGTAATGGTTATATAAAATCCTTTATAAGGACCTTTTAAATTAACATGGAAGGTATTCCAAGTCCCTTTTAGGTATCTCCTATAAAATCTCAAACATGTGCATGTTCAAGGTACCTCGTAGGAGATACCTTGTGTGCATCAAGTTACTTTCCAAATAAAACATTGTCATGGTTATATAAAATCCTTTGAAAGGACATTTTAAATAAAAATGGAAGGTATTACAAGGCCCTTCAAGTTATCTCCTAAGAGAGATACCTTGAAATAAAATTTCAATCATGTGCATGTTCAAGGTATCTCCTAGGAGATACATCTAAATAAAATTTCAATTGTTTGCATCATGGTTATTGTAAAATAAAAAGGTTTCATGGTTACATATAATCCCATGAAAGGACATTTAAAATTAACACAAAATGTATTTCAAGGCCTTTTTATGTATCTCCTAGGAGATAACTTGAAATAAAATTCTAATTGTGTGCATGTTCAAGGTATTTCCTAAGCAATATCTAGAAAGAAAATTATAATAGTGTACATCAAGGTTCTTGCCAAATAAAATGTTGTAATTGTTATATCAAATAAAATTCAAGTACCTTTGAAATCAACATGGAAGGTATTCCAATTCCCTTTGAGTTATCTCCTATAAAATTCCAATCGTGTGCATGTTCAAGATATCTCCTAGGAGATATCTCAAGTGCATCAGGGCTCTTGCCAAATAAAAAGGTGCCACAGTTATATTAAATCCTTTGAAAGGAATTTTTCAATAAAAATATAAGGTATTATAAGTCCCTTCAAGGTATCTCCTTAGAGATACCTTGAAATAAATTTCTAAATTATGTGCATGTTCAAGGTATCTCCTAAGAGATATCTTGAAAGAAAATTCCAATAGTGTGCATCAAGGTTCTTGCCAAATAAAAAGTTGTCATGGTTATATCAAATACTTTACAAGGACATTTTCAAGAAACATATAAGGTATTACAATGCCCTTCAAGTAATATCCTAGGAGATATAACTTGAAATAAATTTCAATTATGTGCATGTTCAAGGTATCTCCTAGGAGATGCCTCGAAAGAAAATTCCAATCGTGTGCAATAGGGTTATTTCCAAATAAAATGGTGTCATGCTTATATCAAATCCATTTAAAATACCTTTGAAATTAACAAAAAATTTATTCCAAGGCCCTTCAAGTTATCTCCTAGGAGATAAATTTGAAATAACCTAAGCATGTCCACTAAACCTATTGCAGAAACATAAGCAACAATTCATAATAACATTAGAAGGGGTAAAGCTATGATCATCTAAAAACATTTCCATTAATACAAATGAGAGTTTTTAATAATGTATAAATAAAATATGAATGGATATGCTCATGATCATGTGATGATGTAAAAATTGATCCTTCACCTTAGTGAGATATTTTCTAGTTATCTACGTGGATGAAGATCTTGCAAGGGACAAATTAAAAAATTTATCCTCTTGCATAATATACAAAAACATCCATTTCCTATCCTCATGATTACAAAATAAATAAATAAAAGGGAGGTGACACTATCAAGCCAATTACATTGGTTTCCTAGTGGGAAATGAGAAGAGAAGGGAGGGAAGGGAAAAAAGAAGTGGTGTTATCTCAAAAAACCAAAATATCTAGTTATACTCTAGAGTCAATCTAGATGATGGAATCTTTTGAAAACCTATTTTTATACCTAGTATATCCTTCCAGCATAGGGGTGATATTCCCTTGGTCTCATCCCACTTGGTATTTAAATTTTACTCTATACTCCTCAAGCTAGGAAGAAATCTTTCTGAAGCATAGTTTGATTTCATCCAATAAGTTCTTTAAAATGGTCACAAGACTTCTCAATTGACACCAAATATTTTATTTTATCAACATCAAAAGACTCTTATGGTTTATTGATGATTTTTTTAGTGATGCATATCATCTCTTCCTCCAAGTCACTTATACCATCAAGGTTTAACATTTTCCTTAATGCAGCATCTATCTTTTTTGTTGCAATCTTGAGGGACTACTCTTCTCATTTTGAATAGAAACTACCATCTTTGAGCATCATCAAACAATGCTTGATTGCCAGTTAACATTCCTTGGGATTCTTATGATCATTGGGATCAATGATCCTTTCTAGTATCAAATTATCTATGCCCATCTTACATATATCATCCATTTTATGTTGGAATTCCTCCCACATATTGATATCCATCTCATAAAAAATCATTTGAACATCACACTCCCTCTTGTTTTCCAATATACTATTCAAGAATTTAAATGCTGAGTGGATTATTTCTTCTACCCTAGTACACATATCTTCTTGCGATTTTTTTATTGCTCTTCCTCTAGAATTTAAATCATTAATTAGACCAAAATCAAATGACTATTGATAAGAAAGGATGCTCTAAAGTAATACTAGTAGTTGGAGTTATTACCTTGGGCTCACTCAGTATCTTTTACAAGTACCAGATTATAGCATGATTCTATGCCTTTAACTCTTCCATGGTGGCTTTGTCTTTATCCATCTTATGAGCCATCATGTTCACCAAAACTTGTCTTTATCCATCTTATGCTTCAGCTCATTCCTTGATGGCTCCCCCAGAATGTAGCTATAAATAGTGTAACTCTCAAAGGGAGCATCTTTCTTCAAATCATCTAGTGGGAAAATGGATACCTCCACATTTATTTCTCTTTTGGTAGTGAATTTGGTCCTAGAATATGTCTTGACCTCAATGCGGGGTTTGGTGTTATATGCTTAATTGATCTTCACTACATTGATATCCAAAATTTTGATCATAATGTCCTTCTGCTTGACCTATTCCTTGACCCAAAGAAGGGGTCTAGTCTAAAATCCCATTGATGTACTAGACAAAAATGTAGTCCTCGAGATAGTAAAGGGTGGTGTCATCAAAGTAATTGATGTAGGAAGTGTCATAAGAATGGGTTGTAGACTTAACATGAACTATTTGATTTCTTCATCACTTTTCAACTCCTTACCACCCTTATTTTCTCTAGGTTCCCCTTCTAGGTCTGGGTCTATCTACTCCAAAACCTTAAAATTTGGATCATATTTGTGAGACTCCTTGAGAAACATTTCAATGCAGCTTCCTCATCCTATTGGCTGACTATAAGGTTCTGCACCTGCTTCACCTTCTTTATTTATCTAATCTTTAGGTGTATATGAGTCTATGGCTATCTCCTTATTTCCCTCAGGTAACTATTCACTAATCATGACCTCTAGACCTTTATCGTGGCTTGTATCATGGACCTTGATGTGAGGAAGGAGACCTTGAGGTACTTCAATTGAATCAACATTACCTGAAACACTCTCCTCAACACCTTTATTATACTGGTCTAATTCCTTATTTATTTCTACATGGTAGGGTACCAATTTTCAAGTTTTCTCCCCCACCTTCCTCTATACTCACCTTCTCCTTTGGTGCTAAACTTAACACCTTTGGAGGGGAAGGGACAACTTGTGATGCCTCTGTATCTATCTATATTCCTTCTTATGTAACCACCCTTTTAGGATTAGTGGTGACTTGAGTATCCTAATTTGGCTCCACCTTATCCTTCTCATCAAATTTATTCATTTACTTAACTTTACCTTGATTATCTTATCCTGGTGGTTTGGGTGATGACGTTCTCAAAAACTTTCTCTGTATCTAATGAGGTCATTTCCTTTTCTTGAGGGGCCTAAACTTGAGTGGCTACTTCAACTCCATACTTCACAACATATTCAAAAGAGAGGGGATCAATTGAGGCCATAACTTTCTCCTTATCACCTTTAATTTTTACTCCTAAAGGACCCTCTTTTATAAATAAACCAACCATTGGGACCTTCATTGGGGTCTAGGGTCTTTCCCTTAGAGTTCTTTGCTTAGTTCTTACTTGGGGAGGAGTGAATGCTCATTGCTTTTTCATCACCTTTGAAATGGGCCTATCTTCATTTGAGTCTTCTTCATCACTCATATCTCTCAATCTCTAAGCATATGAGGATTGATCCTCTTTCCTCTTCATGGGGAGTTGTTTAGAAGGTAGGTCTTTGAACACAACCTCCTTCATCTTCTTAAGAATCCCAACAAGAGGTTGTAGAGTCCTTTTGAATCTTTTTTTCTTGGTTTATTTTTCCTCTTCCTCACCTCCTCTCTTCCTTAAATAAATCTTTAGGGGAGGGGCAATAGCTGGCTATTGTGTTGGTGGAGTAGGTGGGATAGCAGTTGGATTAACCACTAGAATGGTTTTTGGGATGGTTGGTATAGTTTGGGCTCATTCTAATGCGATGGATATTGGGGTGGCACTAGCCAATGTAACCTCCCTAGTAGCAATTATGTCCCAATTTTCAGCCAAATTTATTAACTTTAAGAAGGATAATCTCAAATTAGATAGTGATGAGGTTATGTATTCCACATCAATTAGCTTAGTGAAGTCAACATCACCAACCTTGTTGTTCCCTTTGCCCTTCATCACTGGTGGTGGAGCCAAGGGAGCGCCACTATATTATGGGACGAAACCCTTTAACTCTTGAACTTGTCTGAGTTCCTAGAGGGTAAGGGTGGTATAGGTATTGAGATCAACCCCATGTTCCTTCAACCACTTGAAGGTTCTTCTCATGATTATTGTATCCCTTTATGGGATGTAATAATTTTCCCTAGTAGTGAACTCCACCTCTAAGACTTCATGGGATTCAATATTGGACTATTATATATTTTAGATAGTGTCATTTTATCATCCTCCATGTCCTTGGGGATGGGAGTGATATTATAAGTGATAACTTCTTACACTATTAGTCTCATATAATCTAAATTTCTAACATCTTCCTTGATAATGCAAATGGACTAGATTTCTTCAAAATTTGATTGATGTAGAATTACATTGGTCATTGTGTTCACCCACCATCTAATATCATATTTTGACCTGGGTGTCATCTTGTCAATCACAGACTGGCCCATCTCTTGCTCTAGCCCTTTAGATTTGGTAACAAAAGGACATATATAATTTCCAATTTCAAATAGAAACTTGAAAAGCTTATTTACCTTCTTCATCATTATCATCTCATATGGGGGCACCATTTTCCTGCTTAACTCCATCCCTTCTAGTCTATCGTCTAGGTATCTCAATAGTTTGTATAGAGACCCTGAGTAACCACTTACCTTGATATAAGTAAATGATCTAAATTGCATATACAAGGTGACATATTTATTAATTATGTCTCTATCCCCCTTGGACATCCTATTGAGTCTTCTTAGAGGATAGAAGACACTCATCATAATATGAAAGAAATAATTGTAAACTCTATAAAAATTCTTCTTGAAGCCATCCAAAGTTATTTTGGGATAAACATCATATATTCTCATCCTATTGGGATTATTGGTGAGCCCCTATAATGTCTTATTATGCACCAAGTTATGAATTAGGTAGGATGACATGTAAAATATACCTATGAATTCCTCATTTGAGTGGATTTCTACCTAGCGTTACATCATCTATCTATGTAGATTATCACTTAAAATGGTAGGCCAATCCACCTTCTTCTATTATTCTAAAACACAGATTAAGATTATGAACATTCAAGGTTCAAATTTCTCTATAGTGGGCATCCCATAAATTCTTACCACCATGACAATCACATACTATGGAAATTCCTTGAATTCTACTAGTTTCAGACTCTTAGACATTCTTGAGATCTTTTGCCTTTTTTGACTAGCCAATATGAATTGATAATGTCCCATATTGTCTTGTCTTTCCTCTCTACATACTCTTGGCATTCCTATAGATAGAGTGTGATAATTTTAGGTTGGGGAGAAATCCCATCATGGTACTAAGGGCCAAAGGATTGAAAGAGAAGACAACTGATTAGCTTCCATCAATGATAGTCCTAGTGTCTAGTTGGTATACTCAAGCACATGTAGTCACTAACTCTAGGTATGGGGTAGCCAAGGGGAATGTTTTTATAGGGGTGATATATCTCATGCAAATGTTGGATATTACTAGGAGAGGACTTGGTTGTTTCAAGGCATTTAATAGGGTTATAAATTCTAATCCCTAAACATCTATATCTTAGATTTCATCTAGAATGGAAATAATGTTTCTCTTGATAGATGTTGAATTAGCCATCATTATTCCCTAGCTCTTTTAGTTCCATGCCTTAAACTTGAATTAATTAATCACTATAATCACCCTTGAAACACCTTCAAACCTGATCAAAGAACACAATAAAAGAAGCTAGAAAAGCACTTAATGATAATTTGAAGGGCTACATGTAATTGAAACTAAAGACCTTTGAAGAATTCATCATAATCACTCTTTCACATTACACATAGCTAAGGTACACAAATGGATTGAAGACATAAGTAGAATATCTGAATGCAAAAGATAAACACGAATGAAGGTAATTTCCTTAGTAATAATCCTTTGCATTTAGAAATTAGGGTTACCATTAATACTTTGAAGGTTAATGAATAATTAATAACTACCCTCTTTAATTCATTTGAAATTATTTTTGAAAATAAGACAGAAGGCGCAAATGTTTATTTTATGTCAGGAAATCCTCCTTGCAACACATGGATTCATATAATAAAACTTTTTCTTTATGGTTATTTTTAGGATTTTGAGGGCCTTTTGCACTTTGCCCACCCAAAGGTAAGTGAAGCAATTTTCAAAAAGGGCCTAGAGCTTGAAAATCCATGAGGATCTACCACATGTTATCACTTCTCTTTTCAAATCTAGGCACTCAAGCCATCAGGGACTCTTTGCACCTTGCCCACCAAAATATAAGTGGGGAAATCTCTAAAAAGGCCTTGAAACTAATAAAACCCCAATGACCCATCACGTGTCTAACTTATATGTTAGCTTAGAATCTCAACCAATGTTTCAATTTTTTACCATCATTCTTGAAATGGGGAAAGGTGAAATATTATTATGATCTTGAAAAATATTCTTAGGAGTCCCCTGAGATAACCATGTGTCTTTCATTCAACTCATCGGGCAATTCCTAACCTCAGTCACCAAAACACATTGAAGGTATAACACAAAAATTTCACTTGGGGCCCCAAAACATTTCTTCTTAAAGAATAAGGTATCAAATCAATGTATATAAGGAGACCTAGATATATTTCTATCTTCTCATAGTGAATCTTGATACCCTGGACTGCTTCATCCAAGGCATCTAGTAGTACCTTCTATGTAAAGGAAAATTGTACTCCTTTTGTGAAGGAAAAATCAACTCTTGTCTCCATTTGAAATGTATCTCCTAGGACATAGATACCTTGAAGGGAAAATCCACTCTTGTACATGTTTTAAAGGTATCTCATAAGATATACATTAAAGGTATTACAAAGGCCTTCAAAATATTACCCAATAGTGCCTTTCGTGTGATGAAAAATTCCACTTGTATTTGAAGGAGAAATACATTATTGTATCTATTTGAAAGGTATTTCCTAGGAGATACCTTGAAAAGGGAAATCCACTCTTATACATGTTTGATAGGTATCTCCTAGGGGATATCTTTAAGGTATTGCAAGGGGCTTCAAAATATCACCCAATAGTGCCTTTTCCATGTAATGTAAAATTGCATTTGGAGAAATTCACACTTATCCTTGTTTGAAATGTATCTCCTAGGAGGTTTAGCTTGATGAATTTCTCAAACTCTAAGAGGTGAGGTAATAGTCAAGATATGCAAATCTCATCTGATAATAAGTGGATAAGTGATGGTGCAATAAGAAGTCATCAAATCCAAGATTTAGACCTGGATATTTAGTTCTCAAGTATTAAATGTATCTCATAGGAGATACCTTGAAGTGGAAATCCACTATTGTTCACACAAGTCATTCAAAACATTTATTTGCACAAAATTTCCAATGAAAAAAAATTGAATGAAATTTTTTGAAAACCCAAAGTCACAAATAATAATTCCAAAAACCTGGCTTGTGCTTGTGAATTATCTAAGGTGGCTATTTCACACACAAAAAAATATGAATCAAATTGAACTCAGCTATCTTAATCAACATGTTCACCAATGTTGAATCCATGTATGTGCCAATCTCAAAGTCGAAAGAAGCAATTTTATTAGTTAGCATGAGAGGGATTTTCTTGATGACATCATCTTGATTATTGAATTAGAAAAAGGATAGACATTGTGTTGTCATGATGGTTTTTTAATGATGACATAAATTTGGATCAAGAGCTTAGACATTAATACATGCAAGGTAATTATTATTAAGGCCTTGCATGTTTGGGGCTCTCTAAGATCACATCACATTATTTTATATGGCTCTTCATCCTATAACCTATCTATTTCCATTTCTTAAAAATTGAACAATGAAGCTTGTAGAAAAAGTCTACAAATTCACAATATGGGTGGGGATCAGGATCAGTTCAAAACAATTTCATGCTCTGATGTCAAGGAAAATGAATACATTTAGAAAAAAATGGTCAAAGTTAGATTGTCTCCCTTCATGTAATGGCTCATTAGGCATGACACAAGGCTTTCTAGGGACTTCACTCATGGTTATAAATATTGTGAAGTCCATATGCATGGATTGAGAATCTTGATCATCGAGGATCTCATTAGAGAGACTATCAGGATGGATTATTATGACATCAAACCATTCAAGGATAAGAAGATAAAGGTGGAGCTTCTCAACATTTTCTTTAAGAAGGGACATAAGAAACCCAAGATTTTGTCCCAAAAAGGTTTCATGAGGTCAGAACTAGGAAATGGCCTAAAGTTTGCCTCTTGATAATAAGGCATATTACCTTAGAAGGAAAACATACTATGATTTTTTCCATCACCTTTTATTACTCAATAATTTCAAAGGCGACACCATTAGCATTCTATTTTTTCTTCTACAATCCTTAGAAGCTTCAGTACTAAACTTGAAGAAGAACCCTTTAGCATATGTAATTCATCAAGGTCTAATTTTTGTATTGATTAAGAGAGGGGAACTATAGTGGTAAAAAATAATCACTAAGGTGATTGATATCCCCAATGAGAAGGAAGAAATTGAAGGGGGTAGGAATTTTCCATAGATTCAGCTTTTGATCATGAACTAGAGGAGTACAATGTTAGGGATTTTGTTTAAATGATGTAGGAAGAGCCTAGAACAAACATGGGGAATCCTACCTATGTCCCTACATTAGATATTAGAGGCATAGGGGTTCCCAATTATAATTCTAAGGTAAATATCATGAATTCCATTCAAAAGTTGCACACAAAGATTTCCATCTATAAACTTCTATGCAATGAAATCATAGACAAGTTTAAAAAGTCAAAAGGGATCTTGGGTCACATGTCAACAACCTCTAAATTAGGAAAGGATCATCTAGAATACACTCCCTAGGGAAACAAATCAGTTTAGAGTCATGGAAAGGAGGATGTCAATAGGGATCTTGAGGAGGAAAAAATGGAGATCCAGTCTACCAACCTCAAACATAAAAGATAGGAAGAAGATAAGGATCAATTTTTGGGAAGTCATACCAGAGGAAGGAACAACAAAGGTGATAGTACTGTGACCAAGAATTTGGTCTTTTATTCTAATTTAGAATAGTTAGGCTTACTTTGTCTCTTTTTGTTTGGTCTTAGGTTTTTTTGTTGATACTTTGTGTAAGTTTGGTAGTAAGGGGTTTTAGCTACTAGATTCATTTTTTTCTCCCATTTTTCCTTTGGATTTTTCATGTCTATCTTATATATTTATTCTATAAATGGAATGGGCTCCTTCAACCTAACTTTTAACCAATTGAATAAAAAAATGATATACAAAAAAAATACATTGACGATCATTGTAATACCTTCATGGCTACTTTGAAGGTATATCCTAAGAGATACCTTTATGCATATAGGAATATTTGATGGTATTACAAGGCCCTATTATCTTGAAATAATTCCAATCATGTGCATTTTTAATGTATCTACTAGGATACCCATTGAAAGTAATACAAATGCATGTTTGAAAGTCTCTCCTATGAGATACCAATTACCTTAAAAACATGCATTAGGTTGCACTCAAAGGTACTAAAAATCCCTTCAATTTATATTCTTATAGATACCTTGAAATAAAATTCTAATCATGTGCATGTTGAAGCAATGTTAGCAGATTTTCATGGAAATTCACCATAACATAGAAATTATATGTATATCTTGCATAGTAAGAAGAAAAAAAAATCATAATAACCTGAGTGAATTTACACAATATTAAATTTTATACACCACATCAAATATAAATATAAACTAACATGGCATTGAGAATTCTACATCATAAACAATATAATACAAGATATAACAAGTTAAAATAAAATAGAGTAAACATTGTGCACCATGCATAGGTAAAAGAATATTAGGAAAACAATAACATCAAAACAATATTACATTACATCATAGCATTACATATATATATATATATATATATATATATATATATATATATATATATATATATATATATATATATATATATATATATATATATATATGTTTACTTGTCTCTATATCTTCACACTATAGCTTTTTAGAATACAAAAATAAAAGAGACATAGCATTCTTATATCTATTGCTTGCCTAATAAGGCTTAAAACATACAAAAGATCATATAGATGAAAAAATGATACCATGTGCACATGTCCTTGCTCCACATCCAAAAATTTCATGGACTTAAACTATTATTTCATTCTAAGATAAAATCTAAACTCTAATCTTGGATAAATATATAAAAGATTAGCCTTTCACAAAAGTGGTAGTAATCACTCCTAGTTTTCTAATTTTTTATACTTGCGTACTGCCCTTTACAATTTTCCATATACTAGAATAACCAGGTGGCTATCAAGGTTAGGGGTATTCAACCAACCTAGCCCCACTCTAAATTCTATGAATATGTTACAAAGTATATTTTTTTTCTTAAACCTCAAACCTTAAACTATGTATTTACCTACTGTGTAGGTTGTGGCCACCCATACTGCACCTTTATATCCATATTTCTCTTCTACAAAATTACTCATAAATCTTGTGATATAATGAAATTAGATTCATATATGATATGCACAATAACTAGCTCAACCTATGAGAGTTCATGATTAATAATTTTCCATTTATCAATAACTTCTTGCACCATGGTAAGTAAAATGGATAGTGGAATCTGAATGACCATCAAATTATGCACATCTACTTCTTCTACAATGATAAGGAAGTCTCTAGCATTTGATAGCTTAAGATAGATATTTGACACAATATCATCCAACCTATTTGAAATCCTTTAGGATTGAATTTTCATAAATTTGATGTGCATTGTCTCATTCTATCAGAGCTAGAGATTCTTCATCATAATATCCCTAGCTTCTAAAAATTGTTGAAATGTGTTGTTCAGTGTTTTCCCAATAGCCATTTGATCATTCACTACAACTTTAGATTTATCCATTATTTCAAACTCTGGTTTAGTATATTCTAAGGATTTTTCAAGATGTTATCTCTAATCAAGCATTCATTATGTAATCTACTTAGCCTAATGCACAACTATATCTAGGACCTATATATATTCCTCTAAAAGTTTGAAAATTCCTTCCATCTCAGCATGGATAGCCTGCCCTTGGGTGTGTAGTTTATGTGTGCTCACCCAATCCTTTGTTATTTGAGTCAAAAATGCAGTGAGTTGTTTGTCCTCAAACATTACTTGATCACCAAGGACTTGTACAACTAGAGCAAGAAAAGAGGCATTGATGAGTTGCCTAGCCTCAGTAATTTGATTTTATGTGTCCACTTTCTCCATGCATAGTCAAAAAAGCCTTATGTTCCAAGTTAGAAGCCTTTTGTGTAATGGATTTTTGGAATGCATTTTCTCTTTCAATTTCATTAGACAATAGAAGTTGAGAAACATCCAAAACTGTCTCCATGGAAGTGGAAACAAGAATGGTAGATCTCATTTATATAGTGGTATCTAGGGATCCTTCTATTACATATGCATCATATATTTCCATATCAAATTATGAGTGCTCTAAAGATTCAAATTCAATAACCATGACATCTTTGTGTATGAAAAACTTTCTTGACTTGGTCAGAGGGACAAGTGTATCCTTGTGTCTCATCGTGCCCCTAAACATCACTTGATTAGCACTACTTGTTATGGTTGGCTCTCTAAAAGATACCAAATGTTCAAGTATGGTGGCTGAAGGACTCACCCGATGATGACTATGTTTTTGGTGCATTAGTGGTTGTACCAAACTCCCTTCCTCTAGTAGATATACACACTACATAGATGATGAACTATATTTAAGATATTTTTCAAAAAAATCTATCATAAGTTTGCACTAAGCTTCTACTTGACTTATAGTATCCATAATAATAGAGGGAGGGGGTTCCCTAATGTTAACCAAATGGTCGCTAATTAACTTATTTCACACTTATAAAATGTGCACTACTTTCCAAAAAAATAACTCCTCCTCCTCCTTATCATAGACCTTTTGACTAATGTCTTCGATCATACATTGAATAGCTTTCTATTCATCAACCCATAACATTGAGAGATCATACTCCCAAGCTATCCTTGGCACATATGGGTTATTTAACCAACACTTGATTTGCTTTGATCTCTTTTTGTTTGGTTGTTGTGGAGAAGTTATAGAGTGTTGGGGTGAGGCATGTGGTTGCATAGCTGTCTATTTTTATTCTTTCTTTTATTAGCCTTATTGTGTGACTAGGGCTCTTTACCTCCATACTTTAGCTTATGCTTTAACCATTATTATG
This sequence comes from Torreya grandis, assembly GCA_037957365.1. NCBI lineage: Eukaryota > Viridiplantae > Streptophyta > Pinopsida > Cupressales > Taxaceae > Torreya > Torreya grandis. Next base: position 4,844,720 of record JARHVA010000566.1, on the reverse strand, counting down.
AAAAGAGCATTGGATTTGTAGTTATCATGGCCAACTCATGCACCTTGATTTGAATACCATTGTATAACTTGGTTACCTATGCATGTTGCCCCAAATGTTGTATGGCATCCTATGAAATTTGAGGATATGACCTGATCAAAGCTAAAGCATCAAGCCACCATGTGTTAGAACACGCTAGTTGCTCATAATATTACCCTATCTTAGTCTAAGTGATGCCTGTGAGGATAATAATAGGCCAAAAGTCCATAGTAACATTAACTTGGCCTAGTGTGGACTTCCATTAGGTAAAGCATAACAACAAATCCAGAAATTGATATTGGAAATTTTATGAGCTACCTAAAATTACCTTCTCAATATTAGTGGTAAGCTCAGATCCAAGGAAATCAAGCTAATTGAAGTTCTCATTATGTTATATCATGTGATACACAATGTCAATTATTCTTTTTGTTGCCTACTTGGTTTTCTTCATTGTCTACCAAAACCTCTTTGTAATGCATGCTATTAGAATGCACATTGCAACATCCTCAATAGAGTTAATTGGGGTTCCTCTACCTACCCTAGTGGGAAACTTGTCCCAAACATATGAATGAATTGGTAGTGTGGTGACTTGTATGGAAATAATATTTTTTCATGATTCAGGAGGCTTGTGGCTCTCACCATGGTTTGTGCATTGATCTAAATAGTGATGTATTTGGATTAATAACTAAACCTTTGGTTGTATCTACTTAAAAATGTATGCATGACCTCATCCAATTTATTGAATGTAGGTAACTTGATTAGCCTCTCTACATCAAAACCCAAAAGTAGATGTTAAAGGGAAAGAGATCCTATTTTTGCACCTTGTTGTATTGATAAGGTGAAGAGAGTAACTTCAGCCATTTCCACAAAGTTGAAGGGATCTAGGTCATTGAATTTGGTTTATTGAAGACCTATCCCAATCCCCATTTCTACCTTCTGCACATTTGTGAGTGAGATCAACAAATTTCTCCTATCCATGACTAAATATATAATCTACGTTTTCGTATTGATTTGTTCTAGCAAAATTTGGGTATCAATTTTTTTTCATGGGATTATATCGAGAGTAGATAGTATAATACTCTTCTTCACCAAAGTTTGTAATGTTTTTGCCTTATCTTCCACTTCATTTTATGGATTTTCTCTTTCCAAACTCTTTAAATGTACTAAATGCCTATACATGAGCTCTCTTCCTCATCTTTAATATTTTGGTTTTGGTGGTGACCATTTTTGTCTTGAAAATATTGAAATTACCCCATAGAGTGTCATGTCCCAAATCAATCTACCTTGAACAAGATGTAATCTTTAAAAATTCCATTTCATTAATGGTATTGCATGACCATTAGCAGTCCTTCTACCATACTTGTCATATCACCACCACTTTCTTGAACTTAATTTAAGATCAATGTATTTTTTTCACCATATTTCTCCTTAATCTCCTTTCTTCAGCAAAGTACAAACAATGATATTTTATAGTTTGGACTAACTCATTAAATTCTTTTAATGAGTTGTATTATGCATACCCATAAGAGCCTCTTGGACTCTACAAGCATGTAACAACAGATGTAAAAGCAAATGGAATAAGATTCCTTGGCCAAGGACCAATAAATCTAGTAGTTTAAGAATGATCTTATTTCCCACTCCCAAACTATAGGTATCCTCCCCATGGTCCAGGAATTGTATGTATCCTATTGTGAGAGAATAAATAATGTGGTCACAAACTTGAAGCTAGTGCTTGGGTTTATCATGGAATCATAGTGATTAAGCACATAGGTAAGCATGTCATAAACTTTAATTCTTAATCCCTTTCACTAATAACATGTGTCATCATGGTGCACCTCAAGAAAGAATGGAATTCTTATTTTAAATAAAGCATGCCATTGGCCTAGGGAAGTGGCCCCTATTTTTAACAAGAATTTTAGAGGTAGTTCAAAGGAAGACATGCATCACCATAGCATTTCTTAAATATCCCTAAGATTTCATACATGAAGTTCCATCTGTCAGTCTCCAGGTAAACAAGATGGAGACACTTGGCATAATAATGGAGAGTTGCTCGCATAGTAAACTTGAAATATTTTTTGAGTGTTAAAATGTCATTGGTTCGTGGGTGCATGCCACATATCCTTGACTATTGAAAAATGAGGTATTGAGCTTAATATCATGGGTACCTTTGAAGGTATTACAAGGCCCTTCAAGGTATCACCAAGTATTGCCTTCAAACCTTGAAGGGTACCCATATGCATGTTTGAAAGGTATCTCCTAAGAGATATCTTCAAAATTTTGGGTCCATAACATAGGTTAAAATCAAATACAGGATCCTAAAATATAAGAAGCTAATCATTTTCCATAATTTCACTCAAAACCCCCATTTCTCATTATCATTTTATATTGTAATAAAATACATGGTTAAATATTGACTTAATTAGTTATTTTTATCTCTGTAACTATTCTACTCTAATGCCTATTTGAAATGTATCTCCTAAGAGATACCTTCAAAGTAGGATTAAGCAAGAATTGATGTATGTAGTATATGATATTAAAATCTATTATTTTTTTGGATTGACATAAACTGTGTCATTAAAAAAATGTTATACATTACCTTTTAAACCTTTTTAGGTTTTAACATATCTCCATGATTATGTTCTATAATAAATATAGCTTTATCTCCTACATACAAGTATAAATTGGAATAATTTTATAAATAACCTGATTAACAAATCTTCTCATGTCTTTTGAAAATATCCAAGATGAAAAATCATACATCAATGGCTTTCCAATGTGGAGACTATGTTTCTATTATAAATAATGGTAAGGTCATTGGTGAAGGAAGAATACACAAAGAGGTAGGTCTAGATGTTGAATATATGGAACCCATAAATCTCACTTCCACATTCCATAATGATGAAATACCTATTAGATGTGTAAGTCTTAATGTGACTAAATCATTTGATCTGACTATATCCCTTCCATTTCCTATAGATTTTGTGGATAATTTGGGGGATGTAGTTGATATTTTTAAAATATAGATCATAAGAATGATGCAACATGTCACATACAAGTTTTCTATAGACAATGACATGAAACAAAGTCAAAATAATTTGAGTTCAATTCTGCATATACAACCATTTCAATAAGAAAACCCTTCTTGGATTCATTTGTTTAATATATCGATGATCCTACCACATTACAAAGCTTAAGAAAAAAATTTGTTGGTAAAATGGTACACTTGTTGCATAAATGTACAACTCTTGCAAATGATGAAAAAATGCTTTGGTTATGTTGAATTTACGCAACTAGGGGAGATTTTTGGTTACATTCATATCCCAATGTTAGAAAATGAATTGGGAAATTACATAAGGCATGTTATGTAGAATTTCGAGACTTTTAGTATAGAGGCAATTGAAACATCTATCATTAGATGGCCTTTAAAAAAAATAGTGGACACTGAGACTAGTAGAACAATTAATTTACCATACATGACCCCAAAGGAGAAAGAAATTGGAAACATTTGGGACATAGTGGATAATGAAGTCACTCCTCACCTAATATTCCTAGTGAAAAGGCATCCAAAAAAAATAGTTCATTCCTACAAATACTCATGTCAAAAAATAAGTCAACCAAATAATTCACTCAGCCAAGTGGAGTTTGATGAAAACATAGATAGTGAGATTTCAATAATATAGGCAGATAAATGTTGCACCAAAAAATGTTTAGAGTCAGGATTTTCATTTGAGATTCTAAAATCTAGAATTATTAAGTTTCTTAATTCCACCACAATAAATATGAGGCAACATGTCTTGGATGCCCTTTATGCCAATTTGTTTAAGAAAAATAAAACCAAAATTAGCATTGATTTTTAGGGTACAGAGATCTATTTGGAAGCTTGGATTTAAATATATGGATTGAATAGAAGTAACTTTTTTGACATTAAAATTTTTCATAAAAATGGGGAAGGAAATTCATTCCATGTAGGGAGAATTTAACAAAATCCACAAAAGAAGACAATGTAATTTAAAGATTTGTTGGACCAATTGGTGGATGATTTTACAAAAAAATTCCATGACTAACATCCCAGGTAGTTATAGATGACTCATGAGAAAATGTTCAACATCTTCCAGCATCTTTCAATCAAGAATTTATGAGGCACCACATCAATTCACAACTAGAAGATATGGAATATGAGCCAATATCCCAGCCAAAATTCAATAACATATGGAGAACTAATTTTCATGATATGACCATTGCCACATCTGATGACTTTGCTAGGTATAAAACATACATCTTTTTGAGTCAACAAAAATTCTTTGGGTCCCTCTCTCTAGATCAGGAAGAATGTATTGATCAAGAATTCATGATATACTCAAATCAAATACTTTCTACAAGACAAATGCATTACACACATAAATGAATAACAAAGCAATACCTTGAAGAATGCCTCAATGTCATTCATGACAATGTGGAATGTTAAAAAATATTTGTGCGAAGGACAATGATAAAAAATAAAGTAGTTACTAATATAATATTAGAGTTGTCAATGGCAAGGCTTATAACACATGGTCATGGTGTAGGTGGATATGAGAATTTTTTTTACTGTACATTCTTGGAGGGTCTAACTTTACTATCACCTCATTGAACAAGTGCTTTAAGGATATGGAAATAACAATGATAGATACTTATGGATCTTTAATATATAAACCTAGATCTTTAAAATTTCCATTATATGATGCACTTTTATCTAATAACTACTACTCTGAATGCAAGAAATATAAAGAATAAGCACAATCAATTGGTGCCTTCAAGAAACTTCCTTCCAAGCTATACCTTCAACTAGACAAATATTTTGGGAACAATAATAATAGGTACTTCCATCCATAATTATATTTAAAAAATGTCAAACCTTATATGGAACTAATGTTACATTTACAAATTCACAAAATCATATCTTTTTGTACAATTATGTGTTGTAATATTTATCTCTCCTTGTTTACGGTGTTTTTCTTAATGTTGAAGCCAAATTTCTCCCTATAGGACATGCCCATGAGGACATCGATAACACATTTGGAAACTTTTCTAAATGTATAAAGAGGAAAGATGTATGGAGTGTGGTAGAGATGATGGACACTTATAGGATGTGTGAAAATAGAATAAACATCATGCCAAATTTGATTGAAGTGGTAGTGGATTTCAAAGAGTGTTAATAGTTACTAGATGAAGGGAAGAAATGAAATAGTAGGCTTGACAAAAGATCAAAAATTTCTTCTATGCATGGAAATAAGGTCACCCCATTATGTGTTGAAAAAACTCTATAAGAGATAGAAATTGGTCCCCCCTTTGATTACATTATGGGGAACAAAAGAAAATGGTGAGCCAAATGTTCTAGAAGGTAATTCGATAAAAATATATTTCAAAGACTTAAAAAATAGAGAAATGTCTCAAGAATCAATTATTTATAAAGACTCAGATAGAAGTAGAAAAAAGAGTGAAAAATAAATTAGGAATAAATGTGTACAATAATTCAATGAATTTGGTTTGACCAAAAATAGGAAGTGGAAGGGTCTATCATATTACTTTGAAAACATCCACAACATAATGAAAGAAGACATGTTCCCATCTAAATTTGAGTGCATAGGAGAGTTTTGTGTTAGAACTCGTCACTACATACCCTTACATACAGATCTACATAAAATGGTTCATGATAAGACAATTGATTTTGGAGTGGAATCTATAGATACATATGTTGGTCCAAGAAGCAGAAGAATAAAAATTGCATTTGATCCAGTCCAAGATGTGAAAATTAGAGATGTGTTATTTATCAAACCTAAAAATTCTATAAGAGTTGACTATACATTATGGGTTGCTAGATTTAAAATCAATATTAAGATACTATAAAAAAATGGGGATATAGAATAAAGGGTCAATGTAGCTTGGTTCATCTCAGTTCATGTAGGGAAAAAAGATGTAGAAGAAGAAAAAAAATTATTCAAGCTATTTATATATGATCCAAAACTTAGAAGTTATGGTTGATAAATATTTCAATAACAAATAAATAACACAGTAACAATGAATTATCTAAGAAGAGATATATTATTACTCAAGATCATAATACAACTATATGTTTATCTCTAGGAAGAGATGTTTGATTTTAAATTTTAGGTTACATATTTATTTATACCTATTTTGAAAGTAGGGGAGGATGTGGAAGGTCACCAATCTTGAGGGAGATTAAGTGGTTCAAATTCCACGCTTTAAAACAATACATAATTCAAGGAATTACTATTTTTAGATTGCACTACTAAAATTGAAATTTGGGGCACTTCCATTGGGTTTTAGGGGTAAAAATTCATCAATAAAATCTCATTCCATCTCAAGAAATTCTCCTCATTCTTATCTTTCCAATGGTTCAAACATTGAGTCAATTGGAGCTACGATGCAAAAGTTATGGCTCCCGAAAGTTTTGTCATCAATTGGGTTCGAATTGTCACCCAAATTGTCCCCTAAATTACTCCCCAGATCATTCCTCCCTCCTTTAAAAGCAATGGTCCCCATTGTGTCAATGTTCCTCATCAGTTGTGGTATTTGTGTCTTGATTTGATTCTCTATGAGCTACTCACCTTGGTGGCTAAGCTGGCCCCTTTTGACCACTCGATAAAGTGGAATAAAGCATCCTCTTATTGTCTTCATCCATGTGTCCACAATCTAATCCTCCTCCAATAGATAAAAACCCTATGGATCAAGCTCATCAATGTCAATTTATTTTTATACAACTAAATTTTCTAATAGAGGTAGATGATATGGTTTGAGGAGCTCTACATTGAATATTGGATGCAGAGCAATGTAGGTTCAACTCAAAAGCATTTTCTCCAAATTTTCTGTTGATGGTGTAGGGAGCATATTGTAGAGGCTGAATTTTTCTATGTGGGCTTTCAAGTCATTCCTTCTGAAGCTGCAACCAAACCTTATCACCCATAGCAAAATGGTGTGTAATCTTATATTGTCATGGTGTTGCTTATACTTCTGATTCATCTTCTCCAGGATGTCATGAACTTGCTGTTGGATGTGTTGAATTTGTTCAATGAACTTTTTTTATTTTTATACCTTAGATCTTCCATGAGGTGTGTATTCCATGGTGGAGAATGGAACAACTATATCAATTGGTGCCATGGGTTGGAACTTGAAGCATACTTAGAATGGATTGTGCTTGGTCAAGCTGTGTAGGGCCTAATTGTATCCATGTTGTATGAAAAAAAGCCCCTCATCCCATGTGCATGGATGTTTGGAGTGATACATCTAAATCATGTGATAAATCAAGTGTTTCACCACCTATATTTAACCATCAATTTATGGATGGAAGGCTATGGACTTCATCATCTTGGTATCCATCATATTCCATACAGTAGACTAGAAGATGGTTAGGAACCTGCTATCTTGATCTGAGACAATGGACTTGGGGAGACCAAAATGGAACCATACAAGACTAAAATAGAGTTGATAAATTAAGTAGATATATTTTTCTTACAAGAAATCATGATATCCATTTTTGAAAAATTATCAACTACCATAAAAATATAGTCCTTACCATGTTTTGAAGTGGGCAAACTTGAGAGAAAATCCATTGAGATAGATTCCCAAGGCCTGGTTGGTTCTGGTAATGGTATGTACAATCCTTGCTTCTTATTTTTTGGCTTGTCTATCACACATGGGGTGAAATATTTGAGGTATATTTCCACATCCTTTCACATATGAGGCCAGTAGAAGTGTTTTTGAAGAACTGCCAATGTCTTCTCTATACCAAAGTGTCCAGTTGTCCTACTATAATGTGCTTCCCATATTATCTTCTATTTCTCTGCAGCTAGAACACAGATGTGCCCCATATGATAGAGGACATTATCTTTTAAATATAAATCAAAAACATGTTTACCTTTTTGAAGCACCTGATATGTATTAGCAAAGGTAGGATCTGCTTCATACATAGCATCCCAAGTGGCAGTCTCATGTCCACACAAGTCAAGAACTATTGTGACTACAGTAATTAACAGATGACTCAGACAATCTACATCTATATTTTAGTTACCATTTTTGTGTTTGATTATTATATTAAATTATTGAAGATATGTGGCCCACTTTTGTGCCTCTTATTTCATAGTTTTCTCTGTGTCTGGATGAATTCTAATGGTCTGCGGTTAGTGTGGATGACCATCTCTTTTCCCAAGATGTAGTGTTTCAATTGTTTGTGGGATTGCAAAATGGCATATAGCTCCTTATCATATGTTAGATATTTCTTGACTATATCAGTGAAAGTTTCACTATGATATGCAATAGGATGGCCATGTTGCATGATGATAGCTCCCAAGGCATATTTAGATGCATATATCATCAAATCAAAAGGTTGATGCAAATATGGCAAGGCAAGAATAGGGGTTGAGCAAAGTATGCTCTTTAAATTATCAAATGCCTTTTGTTGTATTTTACCCCACTAAAATGTAGATTTAGCTCCTCCTTTAGTCACTTGGGTTAGTGACCAAGCAACTTGTGAAAATCTAAGAGCAAACCTTCAATAAAAATTTGAAAGACCCAAGAAGCTGTGAAGTTCTGTGAGGGTCCTTGGTGTGGGCCATTCTTAAATAACCTGAATCTTTTTTGGATCAACATGGACCCCTTCCTCATTCACAATGTACCTAAGGTATTGAATTTTTGTCATCCCAAATGTGCATTTGTCAAGATTTGCATACAACTTGTGTTCCCGAAGAGTTTGAAGCAACTTACGAACATATTGAAAATGTTCCTCCCATGTTCTGCTATAGATGAGTATGTCATCTAGGTAGACAATCACAAATGATTTGGTGAAGGGTTGTAGGATGACATCCATCATCCTCATGAAGGTTTCAAGTGTGTTAGTTAAGCCAAAAGGCATAACCGACCATTCAAAGAGCCCCTCCTTTGATTTGAATACATTCTTCCATACATCGGTGGGATCGATGGGAATTTGGTGATAGCCAGATTTGAGATCAATTTTGGTGAAGAACATCACACCATGGATTTGGTCCAGTAGGTCATCAATCCTAGGGAGAGGGTAGTGATTCTTCACAATGATTTTATTTAAGGCTCGATAGTCAATGCAAAGCCTCCATGTTCCATCTTTATTTGGTGCCAAGATAATTGGGTTGCTACAAGGTGAAGATCTTGGCCTAAAGTGACCCTTTTGGATCAATTCTTGAATCTATCTTTTTATCTCATCATTCTCCAAAATTGATCTGTGATACATAGGACTGTTAGATAAAGGTGATCCTGGGATCAAATCGATAGAATGTTTTACCTGGCAATGTAGAGGAACTCCTATGGGTGACTTGAATATGTCATCATATTCTCCTATGATTCATCCTATCTAATTTTGTTGATGTGTTGATTGTGTAGTCAAGATTGTAACATCAGCCTTCTTAGATTTCTATGGTTTGACCACCATGAGAACAAATTGCTTTGTCTTCTCCACCAATTTCTTACATTGTTTAACACTGAACAGGGAGATAGATATAGGAGGTGGTACCTCTGGTACCCTGTAGCACCATGTTCCAAGAGTGAGGGTGATTATTTTGGTTTGTGATTTATAGATTCCATGTCACTCATACATGAACGGTTGACCAATGAGTACATCACAAACATCTAGATTGACCACATCACATAAAACTTCATCTTGGAAAGGTTTTATTGCATATGAAAGAAGACACTAATGGGTGACACGGAGGTCTCTCCCTAGACTCAACCATCTAATACTATATGGCTTTGGATGAGGCTTCATGGATAGATTTAGACTTTTCACAACTTTAGTAGAGATTAAATTCTTTTGACTCCCACTATCAAGAATGAAATGTAGAGGCTTACCTTTTACCCATAATTTAGAGTGAAATAATCTTTCCTTGTATCTATCCTTTCCTCATGGGTCTATGATGAAGTGATGATGGTGTTAGGCTCAGGGTCTAAAATTTATTCTTCATCCTCTTTGACTGTGGGTTGTGTATGAGACAGAGTAGTAGATGTCGAGTATTATGACTTAGAAAGTAGTGACTTGATGGCTCAACATTCTTCTTTGGAGTAAGTTCTAGTTTTGTGATAATCACTCCATTTTATAGCCTTCCCCTTCTAGGATTTATTATCTTGAAACTCCTTTTGCTTTCAATTTTGGCCTCGTGTTTGACCTTCCTTGTCACTTTTCCATTTTGAGGGCTAACTCTTCATATTATTTCTACCATGCTTTTGCTCAATCTTCACTACAAATTTGTATGCCTCACCGAGGGTTTCCAAATTAAAGAGTTCCATTTCCCCCCGTATGTACCATTGTAGTCCACCATGATATTTGAGAGTCTTATTTTTCTCACTTTCTTGGATGCCCAATCTTGCAGACAAATAATGAAAAATATCTATGTAATCTTCAATAGATTGGTCCTTACCTTGGTGAAGTTGTTGCCACTGTATGTACAGATCATCATATGCTCCAATGGGATAGTATTCTTCTTTCACCACTTCCATAAAATCATCCTAGGTAGGTTTAACCTTAAGGCCAATGCCATCTATATTTAACCTCTTTTTTGTACACTTCCCACCAATTTTTCATAGGTAATTATGCTTTTAAAAGAGCAAAAGTGATCTTTTCTCCATCGGTGAATTTGTTTACAGAGAAGTAGGAAGATAATTGATCTAACCAATTTTATACTACATTAGCATTGATTTTGCCTTCAAATTTTGGAATATCAAAATTCACCTGAACCTTGAAGTGTGTTGGGGCACTAAAATGACGTTCCATGGATGAGGAGCCAAGAAGTACAGCTGAGGAGATAGAATTTCCCATCACGAGTTGTTGAAGAATTTGGCCAAATTATTGTAGTATTTGTGCTTGTTTCCATTAGAGGGATTCATTCACCATTTCCTTAAAAGGATCATATGTCTTGGTGTCATCCACCATTTGAATTCGTTTAAAGTGAACAAATGGATAGTTTGGAAGCTCTGTTGTTTTTCACCCAAACTTCTTGTAGCTTGACCTCATCTTTGGGATCATACACTCTCAAGACAAACCAATTTGATACCACTAATCCAAAACTCAAAAGTTTTGGTTGATAAATATTTCAATAACAAATAAATAACATAGTAACAATGAATTTTCTTAGAAGAGGTGTATTATTACTCAAGATCGCAATACAACTATATGCTTATCTCTGGGAAGAGATGTCTAATTTTCCATTTTAGGTTATCTATTTATTTATACCTATTTTGAAAGTATGGAGAGGATGTGGAAGGTCACCAATATTGAATGATATTAGGTGGTTCAACTTCCATGCATTAAAATAATACAAAATTCAAGGAATTACTATTTTTAGAAACTTACTATTTTTATATGGTAATACTAAACTTGAAATTTGGGGCACTTCCATTAGGTTTTCATGGATAAAATTTCATAAATTGGAGATCATTCCATCTCATAATGTTCTCCTCATTCTTATCTTTCTAATGGTTTAAATGGTGAGTTAATTGGAGCTACGGTGAAAAAGTTATGGCTCTCGAAAGTTCCATCATCAATTGAGGTGGAACTGTCACCCGAATTGTCACCTGAATTTCTGCCCAGATCAAGATAAGAAATGGAAGCCAAACAAAACTAACACATATTTACCATCTATACTCATAGATAGTATCATCTACACTTTTAAACCAAATAAAAATTGGAGAGGTCATACACTTGTTCTCACTAATTTTTTTAGAGGCATTGTAATAGACTATTTGAATGCATCACAATCTCGATAACTTGATTATGTGGGAGATTATATTAATAATATAATAATAAAACACCCATTATCAACATGAATTAGGTACACAAATATGAGGTAAAATTTGATGATCATGAGTACATCACTCAAATCAAATTAAATAGATAGTTCACAATCTAATCAATTGATGACACGTGGCATCTCAATCATCCCAGATATTTTAAATCACATATCGTCCAAGTGCACAATTGATGTATTAATTATTTTTCATTAAAAATTATACATCCAAGTCTTATAATATTTGTAAATGTATGGTCTATGAACCAGTTTGAATGGTCACATAATTTGAACTTATTACAAATATATAATATAGATGTGATTTATTTATTACAAGTCCAAATAATTCTTGATGAAGTCCAATTTATTTATGATAGATTTCAACTACTAATAAATAAATTATTTATGACCATTTTAAATAATTTGGACTTATCACAAATACATTAGACATATATGAGTTATTTGTAATAAATCCAACTTAATCTCGATATAGTCCAATTTAATCTAGATATAGTTTAATTTATTCCTAATAGTTTTCAAAAATTTGGACTATTGATAAGTCGAGATTATATGAAATAGTCCTTAATATGTAGATAAATGAAATCATATTCAATAATAATTTTAATTTTAGATGTTGTTTTTCATTAATGACAAGCTTATTCCTTCATGTTTAGACTAGTCTCTTGTTCATGAAATAACCCAAATTAAATGCCTAAAGTCAACTTTTTTTGAAAGAGAATCAATCAACTTAATATAAGTTTTATCACAATAACATTACTATGTAATGTAAGAGAAGAACCTCTTATCCTAATGCTACCCATCAAGGTATAAAACAACCACCAATATAGGGTCTTGCATTAGCCCCTTCCATCACTACATAATATATAAGTAATAATTTACTTGTTCAATTATGAATGATATTAGAGAGGTAAGGTAGTTAAATTTCATATTCTAATGGTAAGTCAACCATTTAATATATCTTATGAGTTAATGTGGATTAATGTTCCATAGCTAATGACTGATTATTTTTGTGAAGTCTCACAAATTATTACTACAATTGCATATTATAAAATGGGCCAAGAACCAATTAATAATTTATCCTTCCAACTTACTCATGGAATCCACATGAGGTTATTTGAGATATCATTAGCTCTTATGTGTCATATTCATGTAATAAAAATGGGTGGTAGTAATAAAACAACCAACACAACTTTCAATTTATGTAAAAAAAACATTACATAGTCCATCAAGAAGCATATGTATAGAAAATCATCCAATTTTCATTATTTATAGAGTGATACATAGAAGTGATAGGTATTAGGTGTATAATTAAAATCATCATTTCTAATTCCAACTAGGTGAAGCCATAATTAAACCATATAAGGATATAGATGAGAGTTAAAATAACTATTATTATGCAATGATATTAGAGTATCTTCTATTGAGTTTTAGTACAATCAGTCCAAATGGAAAGTTAAAATAATAAGGACAAGGTAAATTTAGCATAGTGTACTCATATTCTATTAGAGAAAGAACTAAACATTATCTTATATCTACAAAATAAACACCTACCACAATATGATCGCTTTCAACATAGTATTACCAATTGATAGGGTATGGAGTCACAACATAAATTTAAGATAGACACTATATGGTTATACATACTTTTTCCTTTATAAGGTAATTATACTATAAAACACCTAACATAGATGTAAGTGATAGTAATCTACAACCACATCATCAATTTGGGAAGAATTACAAAACAAAAATAACCAACTCACAATCTATTTCACAACTTATCCTTCTACAACATGAACCCTTGGCATATTATCAAGTGATGCACATTATATTATATGCATAAAAGAGCCTCTATTCATGGTTGTACATGTTTTTTCATTCCCATAATAGTATAAAAGGAAACATCTAACATAGATGTAGGTGCTCATTAATTATGGCCTTCACACTATTTAGTAACTTATGATACATGTTTGTGAGTCCATTTATGTTTAAAAATTCCAACAAACTTTGATACACCATAAGCCTTTTTAGCATAAAAATCATGACATGAGAACAATAATTACATACATCACTATAGGTGTTATTCATATATATTTAATCCATACTCTATATCTTAAGATCATGTTGACAAGTGATAAGACCCTCGAGTTAATTTAGTTACTAAAAAACATGAGTATTTCCATAATTTAATCATAAGAAGAGAATAATAATATGTTTGATCTACCATAACTAGCATTATACAATTTTATAAGGAGAGTGCAATCACATGTTCATAATGTAACCAAGAAGTTTGTTTGAGAAATAATTTCTCCCACAAGATATCAATGATACAAGTTCATAATAGAAGAGCATCTACAGAAAATTATTATACTATAAATAATCATATTCCCTTTTTCAATAACAACCACTATAATAAATGAAATTACAAAATATTCTACAATAACACTTCCAATGCCATCAACTAAGAGATATAAACAAATCAATCATCAAGAGGCCAAACCCAAAAACATAGCCAAATGAGCCAACCATATTATGGATCTAACCACCCCATCTAATAACTAGATAGGTGATTCGATAGTAGAGTATGCAAGGAGGTTAAGGACTAAACAAGGATACTAAGCCAATAAATGAGTCACAAAAACAATCAAACAAGAAAGTACTCATAGCAACCATAGCCCAATGGACAAAAAATAATATTAAGAAACTCATAGGGATCCTAAAAAAACAATATAACCTATTGGACTTTAGGTAAAATTATAGGAACAAATCAAAGGCTGATTCAATTCCTTAAGTTCTAAAATTTTATGCTTAAATTCAAATCATGTGGCTTAGCCACACCAGGGGGTTATTTTCAACAAATAAGAATGGTTACAATGAGAC
>JARHVA010000566.1:4620000-4825000 GCA_037957365.1 Torreya grandis | reverse complement strand
GAAATTGTTAGCATTATTCTCAATTTACTTCCATAGCTATTGTGCTTCATGCTTGGGTTAACCTATTTGGGCAAGAATTGACTTTGGATGATTTTTGGGATGTGTTACTAATCCATTCCCATTTTGAAATTAAAATTTGGGATTTGTTGCTTTATTGTCTCATGGACTATGTGCTTTCTATATCTTTTAATCATTTTTTTTTTATCATGGGTGCCTTAGGATGCTTATTTGGTGTTGGTTATGGTAAAGGTGATACTCAGAATATGTTTGCCTTATCCATTATACCTAAAAAGGAGACTTGATTTATGAGCCATGGAGATTTAAATATGGAGGTTGTGAGTCTAGCTATCATTAGGGTGAGAATTGTTTTTCACCAAGTTAGAAAATTTAGTATATTCCCTCTACAATCCTACTACATAATGTTTTGCAGATCCTCAAGTGGATCCTTCTCTAGTTTATGTTTAGATTGCATCCTAAGGGATCCAAAAAGTTATCTTTATATTTCACAAGGACATGGAAATTTTTTTGGATGTGGATTTCCCCTAAATCACTTTCATTAATTTTCCATGGATCCTTGAGGGGGTCTTTCCTCATTTAGCAATTCCTTATAGGGACCTAGGCCCCTTTATGCCTAGGTTTGGTTTCTAGTGTGGAAAAATTATGGTTTAGTGGTCTAAAAAAAACCCCATATGTAATCTTGGATGTACTTTTAATGATATTTACAAGGTTTGGGTAAATTTTGAGACCCTGTTAGATTTTTTAGTAGCTTTTCTAGTTCTGGGTCCTTCTTGGGACCCTGATGGGAATTTATTTATTTGCTTTTATCTATTTTATTTCCTAGGTTATCCTAGGTTGTTCATTTTTTAGGTTTGGGTCTCCTAGGGACACCAATGGTTCTTTTCAATACATAGGCCTCTTTCTCCATTAGTCTAGTCTAGTTTTCAGTCCAACTAAAATTGATTAGTTCCAACACTAGTCAAAACTGGTTATTGTTCTATTTGTTTTCAATGTTTCTCTTGGTTTGATCCTTTTTATTTTTTTGGATAGCTACACATTATTTTATATTTTTTAATTAGGAAGATACCTATACCTCCTAATGTGTTCCAGCTAGATTCCACACTAGTTTAAAAGTGGCTTTATCTTAATCCAAACAAATTATTTGAGAGAATTTAGTAAACTACTTGAGAAAATGCTTTGCAATTAACTTTCAGGAAATGGATATAGCATCTTAATAAACATGATCTTGAATTTATGCACATAATTTATAGTTTTCACAACATACCCTTGCTTTATTTAATTAATTTGTGAAAAGGTCACATTTTGACTAATGGTCATTGAAAAGTGAACTAAGAAGATGGCAAGTAAGTTATGAAATTTATGCATAGATTCCTTAGGTAATGAATATAACCAATATAAATAATAATCTATAAGGCTTTAATATGTAAAGAGGGATCTCCTTTTCCTTTCGATTTTTTAAATTAAATCATATGAAAAGACAAAGGTAAAGGATGAATAAGTACCTCTAAATCCAAATGATTGTGAAATGTGTTTAAAATTGAAGGAACATGATTAGGTTTAATATATGATTGTGATATTTACAATTTTTTTTATTTCATGTGACTAAGTTATTGTTAGACGGCATAATCACTAGATACAACACTAGATATAGGGGTTGCTTTAGTGTTATCATGGGTGTTCCCTAGTCCAAGAAATTAAATGTATGAATTTGTTGGAATCACATTGGTATTTGGATTATTAGTATTAGGTGGAGGATTATTAAAAGGAATAACATCTTCACCACTTAATATGGAAGGATTGTTTCATCTACTGAATTTCCTTCATGCATAGGTTTATTAGTTCATATATCTTGTTTTATATTTAAGTCTTGTAGTAATTGGTATATAGATGTCTAATTTTGTCTAATTAATTTTTTGAATTTTTATAGGGGTTCCTTACTATATGGATAAATTTATTCACCATGATCAATATCCTTGTAGGTGTCATTATCACTATGAACATCTTCCACTAAAATATCATCATGATTGGTAGCCAAGTCTGATGGATGAGTAAATATTAGGGAAAAATAGAAAAAAAAAAATTAAGAAAGAGATGAAACATTGAGGAAATGAAGGATTTTTAAATCCCTAGGTTGAAAGTGAAAAAGAGTTTGGGTTCACCAATTATGTTTACCTTAATTATGGTTATAATAAAAATAAGGAATAATTCAAGTCTAATTAAATATATCTTAGTATACATGGTTAAAACTACATAAATTAGATTAATCTGATAGGCTATGATGGGAAACAAGTAAAATCACAATAATTTAAATTAGATTGAACAAAGAAAATGAAAATGAAAAAGGGATAAGGAATATTGACACTTGTCTCTTGTTTTGGAAAGTTGACACTATAGATGGAATTTGTATATTGGTGAAACCAACTCCTACAATCTAAAAAATTGTGTTATGATCCATGATATACTCATACCTATTATAGACAAAATTCAATTACTATTAATGTTTGAATATGGCCAATTCAATCTTGATGAGGTCATATTTACGATTCTAGGGTTTCATAATCTAGCTTTTTCAACCCATGTTTTTATCTTATTCCTATTACATTTTTACCTATTCTTAATTGAAATGATGGAAAAAAATTCACATAATATGTGAATCTCCTCCTTGTTCTATCTTTCACTCAAAAAAATAAATAAATATTTATGTATTTTGTAAATCACTAAAGCATAATTTCAAACTATGTATTCTACATGCACAAAATCAAACCTCCACATAGTTTTATGAGTGTATGGATGGAATTGATTGAGTGAGGGTTTTTTGAACCTCATATTACCTAAAATTGATGATTCATCTACATATATTATAATACCATCCCTTAATTTAAGGTAAATATAGAGATACCAAGATAGGATGACAATGTCACAAGTATATAATATTTGATTTGGTGTTTGGTTGATCTCTTTGATGTGATTTATCTTGAAGTGTTATTCTAGGTATATATGTGTGTGTAGATTCTATATGTTGAATGTTTATCATTATACCTTGTTTATATAGGATAACTTAAGATAAATTATGCACATTGGCTATCTATGTTAATTTACAAAATATTGAGAAAGTTGCATAGATAATGGAAAAATGTTGAGAAACCCAAAAAATTGAAATGGACAAATCTATAAGTGTATGGTTTTGTCCTAGATAGACTCATATAGTGTATAAGTTTTTCCCAAATAAACCCATGTAGTATATAGATTTCACCATGAGATAAGTTAGGATATGTATTTAGGGCAGGGTTAGCTAGTATATGAGAAATAATCCATATGTGTTAACAGATACAATTTTATAATTGTTTTTAGGCTCAATGGATGAAGTATAGACATATTTTGGGTCTTAAGTAATCCTATAAACAAGATAAATGTACAAGTTTTAGAAATAAGGTGAATTTTCAATAAGACAATAGAAATAATGGTATTTTGCTAAATTAGGTCTTTACAAATACAACACACACACACACACACACACACACACACACACACACACACACACACACACACACACACACACACACACACACACAAATATATATATATATATATATATATATATATATATATATATATATATATATATATATATATATATATATATATATATATATATATATATATATATATATATATATATGTATATAAGGATGCATATATTTTCCCATAAATGATTGATAATTAACTTCCCAAATGATCCAAGGCCTAGGAGGATAATCAATTGACAACCTCACTTAATAATGGATTAAATGGGTTATTGTAGAGGAATATATTAAATGATAAAGGCTAAGAGATATATCATAGTGATTAAAGATATAAAATATTAGATAATAACAATGAACACTAGATTAGAACTGTAATATAAAAAAATTATTTTCCATGTTGTTTATGAGATCTCGTAGATAGATGCATGATATATACATACTCCTAGTCTCTCTTTATCATGTAGATTATTATATATAATAGAAGAATTTTTAATATAAAATAGAGGAAGGTGGATAATTAGTTGGACCATTATAAAATTTGGTAACACATTATTCATAACTAATCATTTGTTTTTTGGCATATTATATTGATTTTATTGTAAAGCTATGTGGTATAATACTAATAGTGTAGGATATTTATGCTATTATAGAAGAAGAGTTAGGGATTTTTATCTTACATACATGTGTTGGATATGATGTTGAATCTTCTAGCAAAGCCAAACATAGTATATATAAAAAATGATATTTTTGGAGTTGATACAATGGGTCATATCCTATTGAATTAGTCACCCTACATTGAAGATCAATAGTCCCAATTTCATGCAATTATGGCATAAGATGTGGAAAGGGACTAGAAATTTTTACTTTTGTAAACCATTTTCCATGGAAAGGTACTTGACTTGATTTTATGATTTGAAAGAGAGGTATATCTTGTTTATGTGTGGATTTTACCTTGACTTCAATTACTTAATTTGTTATTGCTATAGTCTATATTGATATATTGTTATTAAAGAGTTTATGAAACATATAAAGTATCTAAAAAGGGTGGAATGTAATGGTGTAAGAGTTTTGCATTAAATTAGATGTAACCAAAGATAATAAGGAATATTAATCTCAAAAGTGTCATCTTATACTTTCTTGTTGATGGTGTAAGGATAATCCCAAAGTTAATAAAGATTGTAATAAACATCTAATTATCCCTAACATGATTCCCAATACTATAATACCAAATAAAAGTAAGAAAATCACGTAAAGATTTTACTGAATTAGAGGAATCTTACTATCCCTATCTAATTATAAAATAGTCTTTAAAAGATAATAGTTTTTCCATTGTAAATAAGATAGGTGTTAGATATCTCTAAATACATGTATGCCTTTTTTGAATGGGTGTTTTCCTTTACCTTATGAGTGTAAATCAAGGGTTAGTTCATCAATTTACAAATAGCTATTGTATTAAATGGATGAGGTGATAAAGTTAGTCACCCTATCAATTTATTATTGACATG
This sequence comes from Torreya grandis, assembly GCA_037957365.1. Lineage (NCBI taxonomy): Eukaryota > Viridiplantae > Streptophyta > Pinopsida > Cupressales > Taxaceae > Torreya > Torreya grandis. Next base: position 4,819,953 of record JARHVA010000566.1, on the reverse strand, counting down.
ATATAAGGGGTGTTTTTTTATTAAGGGTAAAGGGGAGGTTTTTAGAAACTATGGACCCCATACCCTAGAAGACAAGTGGTCAGACAGAGTCTAAAAACCAAAAAAACATAAAAATTCTAACACAAACATATAAAACAAGTAAAAGGACTACACCCAACCCAATAATAGCCAAAATACAACCAAAAGAGGGTTTAAAGGCACAAACCCACAAATCTAGAAGATGAAACTAGCTCCTCAAAAAATAAACATAAAACTAAGTGCTAACCCATACGAGCCCAAACCTTTTAGGCCTTGCCTCCTCCTTCCAAAATGTATCTGTAAGGACCTCCATCTTGATGTGAGATGGAAGATTGGGCCTCCCCTTTTTTTTCTTTCTCTTAACATTAATCCACCATCTATTATCCTTTAAGCTTTTTAGAGAAAAAATATTTCCATAATCCTCTTCAAGTTTATGCAAGATCAATTTAGAATCATCATCATCCAAGATATTATCTAATACACTTGAGGGTATCAAATTTGGAACATTGGTTTCTTAGGGAGCTTCTAAAATACTTGCTTGGATAAATTCATCCTTATCCTTTCCCACTTCATTAGATTTCTCCAATACCAATTTTGTATCATTAATTTCTTGCACATCTAATTTATTCACTATTGAATCTCCAATCAGTTGGTTTACTAACTCTTCATTCATATCATTTAGCCTTTCTTCCTTCTCTAAATAATTTTCTTCAGCTCCCTTAATGTTTTCTACTTCAAGTGTCAAAATATCATTGTAAGCATTTTTTTCCCATGAAATACCTTGCTTTTTTATCCTGCTTAATGTGCATGAATCAACAAAATGCCCTATCTCAAAATAGTGCCTACATCTGAAAGCTAATCCTTCATAGTCAACAATTTGAACCCAAATCCAATTATTAACAATCAACTCTAAATTTGCCAAGAGCTGAGCATCCACATCAATATTGATAAGAATCCTTGCATAAGTAACATGGAGATATTCCATCGTATATTCATAAATAGATAATAATCCTCTGAAGGGGTCTTATTCAATCTCAATAAGTGGTTTTTTTCAAGTATGTTTTCAACCAATCTTCAAATCCCAACACTACACCTTTCCAAAGCAATCCATTATATGCATGCCACTGACCTTGACCATTTAAATAAAAAAATTGGATTTTATGGTTTTTTGACATGTATCACATTGAAATTTCATGGGGAGAGTGACCTATAAATATTAATGTTTAATATTTTTTCTATTTTCTAGGTATGTTAAAAATTTATCCCCTGCCATGGTTGGGATCCATCCCAACCACATGTACCATCATCTCATATGAGTGGCCATATTGAGAGTTTAAATCACTATGTATGTGCATGAAATCTAAATAATATTTACTATGGTCATGCATGGATCAAAATAACATAGTGGATTATAGAACATGGAATCATAACTAGAATAATTATGCATGGATAATAAGGAGGTACAACTATGATCATGAATGGAATCATATTAGCACAATGTAATTTAGAATAAATTTTGGAGAGATATCAACTAGCAAGATCATATATGGGTAGTTATATGATTGAACATGGAGATAGGTGTGCACTAATTTAAAACATACTCATTACATGGTTTACTCTCATGCTTCAAGGATAAAACATGTCAAGGAGGGATGGAATGACATAAACCAAGGGATTTGATAATATAATTTATATGGGTTGATGGAGATGTCAACATGTGTCACAAAACTCCCTCAGTTAGTTGTAACTGTTAATTATATTGGGTCAAATGAGTAACTTTTAGAATTAGTACTTCAAGTAATGAGGCAGCCTCTATTGGGATTAGGAGGTTACCTATCCATTATTTTTTATAGAGTTATTTATAAATGAGAGGAATATAATTTTAAATGATATCAAGTAAGTGTTATGTATTATATATGTTAGAAGGATATCAGAGTTATCCCCTATAAATAAAATTATGGAGTTATTCCTTTCTAAATGAGTATTGTATGGTGTTATGTATAATAAGGGTATTATTATATTTATTAATATATTTAATATTTGGGAATATTATCCTACCAATATATATTGTGTTATGTTGATATACATGATATTTTTAAAAAATTTAATATTACATGGTCTGCATCATTCTAATATTAAAAGTGTGGATCATAACATGATCTTTTAAATATATAGTGATTGAAGGCAACAATGTACATGAACTATGAATGGTAAATAGTTTTGAATGCCATGTATATTTTGAATTATAAGATATAGATAGAAATAATTAACAGTTACAACTAATTAGATAAAAAATGGAATCCAAATTCACTTTGAAAAATACTATTAAAGTGACACACATGAAAGTCTAAACTTATCTTTCATCTTTAGATAGAATATTAAATATCCTATTAAGAATTAATTAAATTTATTATAATGTATTTTAATTTAATAGTGATATTACTATATTTGAATAAATATTAAAATACAAAATTTAATGATATCTTATGAAAATTATCAGCATGATTGATCTTTAGCTTAAATAGTTACAAGCATTGTAGTGTCACAAAGCATGGGCATAATATCTGATGAGGGGAAATGATTTAATATTTCATTCCAACTATGTTAGTTATGTAAATTAATTTAATTATAATGAATTTTTTAAAATAAATTAATAACATTGATGAATACAATATGTGTGTACTTCAATTATGTTTTCCAATTATATTAATAGCTTCAAGTTAAGTTTCAAAAATATTATACATTTGGAGTTGTATTATTATCTTCCAAGATCATGAATTTTTAAATTGTTTTCCTTATTTTTCATCATAACTTTGAAAATTACCTAATCCATTAACCTTTAATATTATTTAAAATGATAAGATAACTCAAGATAATTAAAAGTGTAACTTATTTATAATATCCATCAATTACCATAAAAATTATGAATGGCTATTTATGTTTTATGAAAAACTAAATATTTTGTTCGATAATAATTTAAAAGATAATAAATATAAATCCTAATAATGATATTATATACATTTAACCCTTATGGTATCATAGTGTATTATAATTATAGAAATTATGATGTTTTCTCTAGCCTAGATTCAATGATATAAGCCACTGATTGACATTCAACATTAACATATATAATTTTTACCTCTAGTTTATCAATATGTTCCCATATAACTATAATTTAGGTTTAAAAATAATAAGATAATTTATCCCATTAAGATCTATATTTGTATTTTGAAAGGACTTTAACATTTTTGGTAGAAGATTTCTTCTCGACTGTATTTCTAGCTTGAATCCCATTCTTTAAATTAATGAACCTTTAATTTATTTTCATAACTAGATATTAATAGTTATAAAATTATTTTTACTTAATAATTATTAAACATATCTCATTATTTGTATGTTTTCTTAAGTTGGGCAAGTGCATAGAGTTTGGGGGAAATTATGTATACATTTAATCATAATGCATATTTGGTATTGCATAACACGTATGAATTATTTCATAACACATACGTATTATATCACCCAACCATAATACATAATTTTAATTGAGTCTTGGTAATCACCAAACCATAATACATATGTTTTATTTATAGTATACATAATTCATGTCTACTTTGTGTGTACACGTGCATGTTATGTATAGTATACATATCATGTATGTGTTATGCACACTATACATAACACATACATGATATGCATATTGTACATAATGCATATGCATTATAATGACTACAATCAAAAAATAAAAAGCCCAAGCCCATGGTCAAGATTATTTAATTTTTATTTTACTTTGGTGTCTCATCTCTAGCCTAGACCACATTCACATTATCCTTGGAGGAGTAGAACACACACTACCATTGGTCATTAAAATTGTTTCATTATTTTATTGTTAAAAACAATTTTTTTTTAACAACCCATTCAAATGAAATACAACAACATCCCAACCCTTTAGCTAACCCTCCTAGTCCTCTAGGTCTTCCGACAATTCTACCCGTAGGTACTGAATAGTATTTGGATACACACATAGTCAAGAATAAAATACAAATATAATAGAGAATTAGGAAAGGAGGGACCCACTTTGACCAATGACCATTGTACCTATTTTTATAATACCTTATAATCAGTACTAGGCCAATTTGACTCGATAATGAGTCAAATTGATAGATGGGCATAATTTAGGGATAAATGTAGGGATTAATATACTAACAAATTTTAAAACATGATGTGATAGAAAAAATATAAAAATACCTAATTTTTGTCATATTCATCAATCCATAAACCAATACACCTTTTCCATCATCCAAAAAATAGTTCCCAATCCACCGATGCTAGCATAATTTGATTAGAGATAATTTTTAGGACCGATGGTGGATGGTCTTTGATTACCAGCCTTGTAACAACCATGATGTTCCATTGTATTTGTTAAGTAAAATCTATTGTGGTTTTTCCCTCAATGAGATTCTAAATTATTTTGACTACTCAAAGTTTTAGTGCCAAGGGAAAGGCTTTACATAGGATATACTAGGTGCATGTCCTTCCCCTAATTGTCATATAAGAGTCCCTACCCAAAATTCACTTCATCTTGAGATATAATTTGAAGTGAAAGAGGTCTTTGATATTGATTCTTTTCATGCACTTCATGTGCTTACTAACACACTCGCTCAAAACAAGAGTAATATTTTTGAGACTGATAGGGAGAGTGGACATGAGGATACTCCACCTAGTATGCATCCCCAACCTCACACTTTTAGATGATATGGTGTTATATGCATTGGGACTTTAGATGATGATGGTGGTACTTATAAGGACCTAAATTCTATAGTTTTGAGTGATGAATTTTTGGCACATAAATTAGGTGTGCACACATTTACTACAGTTACATAGGTATCTTATATATTTAACATGTTAAATTTCCAATATATTTATATTTAAAAGGTAAAAATTAATTTACATATAAATTAAATATTGTATATTTAATTTTCTATGTTGTAGGAGGAGTTAGTTTGTGGGTCATCCATTACTACATATGTTGATGTTACTCAACTGATATTTACATATATATACAAGTGATTTTTTATTAATATTATACTTCAAGTACATGTGTGTGTGTGTGTACTCAACTAAAAATCATATTTTTTTGTTCATTTGATGACCATGATGGAGACTTCTCCATCTCTATAGGATGAAACAAACACAGACATTGATTCTAAAATTTCATCTATGCAGCCACTCACTAAGGTATGTTAGCTTGTAGTTTTGAATTGTAAATATAGACTAGTTTTAATAATTTTACTCTATACTTGGGCAAACATATCTCATGTGAATGTATTACATATTCGAGGTTGTCTAATGACATTTTATAGTCACATTTAAATGATTAACAGGGAACATTATCATGTTTTCCCCATTTTGTACTCATGTTCATGCACCTTGACCTACCACTAAACCTTTTAAGTGTCATAAAAAATTTTAATGTGAACATCATATTGTAGTAGGTGCATGTTTTAATAATTTGTGTATTAGTTTAAAATTAAGTTATGAAATTGGTTCCATGTCTAGTATGTAAATTTTATAATAATATTTATATATGAACAAGTTCATCTACAAGTAAGCTATGAGCATAAAATGACCTGAAATTAGACCTTGGAAGAATATAAAGAATTTGAGGGATATCCATCTATGATCAAGGCATCCTAAGGAGAGTCTTATTCAAGGAAGGAAAAGAGAGGGAGGCTTTTTTATGAGTAGGATTTATTATATGATGTACATTTTTGTATTCCTATTTGGAAATGTATGTGTTTTTGGCATTGTATGCCTATATGGAATTCCCCTGACATTCTATTATGTTCTTATTTTTTATGCCTTTATGTGTTGTGTGTGTATGTGATCACATTTTATGGTGATCATTTATTTTGTATAATTTGTCTCACATTATAATATGGATGTAAAAATAGATACATTTGGACGGTAAATGTGGAAATGGATGTAAAAATTCTTTGATAGAAATTTCACCATTAGATTTGATGTTAAAAAATTTATGTACACATGCATGTCAAATTTTTAATGTATTTAGGTGGAAATTTCAATTGTATTTATTTCTCTCTTACGGGTGGATTTCCACATGCTCTTTATTGTTTTGACTTGTACATTTATGTCAAAATCACTATGTCATATGTACATGTCATTTTGACATAATTGGCATTTAAAAAATAATAATAGCATAGCCATAAAGTCCATGTTATATTATTAGTTGTCATATTTTTATATCCATGATTTTCATATCATGTAATCGTTACATTTAGTAGAGGATATAAAAATCATGTGAAAGATTTGAAAAAAATGACTCAATGAATGTGGTGAAATGGATTGTAATGATGTACTTAGAAGATGTAGTTATGTTTTGTGAAGATGAAATTTTATTAGAATTATATAATGATGTTTCTCCCATGCCTTTACAATATAATGCATTCTTTTTTTCCAAAAAACATTAGAGATGATGTATATGTAGGTTTTCTATAATTGAAGAAGATGTGTAAATGAATATTTGTGTCTATGTTCAAGTATATTTTTAACAAGTGGGATTTATTGCTTTATTAAATGCGTCCTTTAAAAACCTTTATGCCCTTATGAATATAAAAAAACCTTCCCTCTTTTCTATCTTCAATTTCATGTGTGAGTATGTTGTGGAAGGGTGAGTTTAGTAATAATGTAGAATATCTTGTATCAAAACAAGTTGATTGATGGAAATGGTATGAGAGGCATGGGACTATTTTAGGCATGATTTAAGGATGTTAGTGCATCTTCCATAATAACATTATCATTTTATTTATTATAAAGGATCTCAAATTTATGTCTATAATTTCATCTTCCATTGTTGACTGATGAGTAGTTAAATCTAGAGTAGATATAAGACCTTGCTTTATATCCTCAAAGTATTTGTATGCCTAAATGTATCACTTCAAGGAATCCATCTTGGTATGGTCTATTATATAATGTTATATTATCGAGATATTCCTTTTGAAACCTTGTGTATAATATTACCAAGCCTAATAAACCATGAAATATCTTAAGATTCATAATAACGTGTCAATCACATATGACCATGATATTTAAATGGTTATTGTGCATCCCCTCAATATAAATAATGTGACCAATGTATTATAAATACTCTTATAATTACAAAACTAAATTTATAATTCCCAAACATTTTTAAATGAGTGAAATAACTCTTGCCCATGTCCTTGGACAAAATTTCCTTTTTCTTTCCCTTCTCATATTGATGTAGATAGTGGTCTTTACAACTTTCATCCTTCTTTATTATTACACATTGATCTCTTATTTGGATTGGAGAGTGGCGTAAACAAATTTTATTATTTTTGAAATATTTTTTATTTTTAGTGATACATTTCTTATTCTGACACATGGCCAAACAATGGTTATTCATTATACACAATGAATATGGATAGGTATTCTGACATTCTTCTATTATATGGCCTTTATTTATAAAATTGATGCAAATAGTGGAATACTTATCTCATGCATACCTTTTTGGGAGTCAATTATACACTTTAATTTTTAAATTTTGATGAAGTGATTATATTCTACTTCCTCCTTTGTGCTGTTATTTCTTTGGATATGATTTACATTATTGTTTGATGCTTCTACCTTTATTGAAAGGTTATCCTCTTATTGGAGTCAAATTAAATTCACCATGTAATAATGAAGTGATTTTTTACTATGTCATTCTTCATAGAGCCACTTTCATTCTCTTAGATACTTATCTTTCACCCTTTGAAGTAGTGAAATATTGTAAGTCCCATGTTTCATGAGGCATTGGAATATTTTCATGGTTATATCTATTTTGTTTCACTTTATCGACTTTGTTTTCTACCTCTCCACTAAACTTAGTTTTTCCATATATTATCTTCTCGTCATATCCTCTAAACACATACACACACACACACACACACACACACACACACACACACACACACACACACACACACACACACACACACACATTTTTACTATCAAAGAATCTCAATAAGATTTATTTGGAAAAACATCCCCATAATGAGGAAATAACACAAAAATTTACTAATATTAAAATGTTAGAATGAGGATGTTTTAAAATAGGTAGGATATCTTGTCAAATACCAAACCCTTACATATGACGTGAAAAATGATAAAATCAAACGTCTACACATACAACTATTGGGTGTTATATGCTTTTATAGTTACAACAAATAGAGATATCCACCTCTAGTGCTTCATGGCTAGAATATTAGACTAAAAACACATCGAAGGTGGTGGATAAAATTTAGGACCAGGTTATTAGCCTCATATCATGCCCATTTAAGAGACCTACTACCCATTCCACCCTCAAGAATGCCATTATTAATACAAGAACATTACAATTTTTTATGCTAACTTTAAATGCATGTGAAATGGAAATCGTAAGTCATTTTCAAGAACCAAAATAACCATAATGTATATGTCCAAGCTATATAATTTCACCTTAGATAATTTTTAATGGAAAATTGGAGATGAATATATAGCACACACTACAGTAATGGGTCTTGAAATGTAACACTTTTACAATGAAGAGAGAAATTATTTTCTTCCAACTAACATTTCCACCTCCAAGACCTCAAAATTAAAATAAATCACTTATAAAACATATGTATAGGAAAATTATATGTACTCCCATGAACACAACATCCAAATTCACTTGACTGCATGTTTCCACTACTATTCAAGAGTTTGGAAATGTTGATAACACATGTTAAAGTTGAAGTGGTAATTTGAGATCTCCACCTTCAATGATTCATGACTTGAAAATGGTGTTTAAAAAACATTACTAGTGGTAAATAACATCAAATAATAGTCTCTTAGACTTTGATCATGCCTTATCAAGAGACCCACTACCCATTCCTACCTCAAGAATTCATTTCCCAATAGAATAAAATTATAGTTTTTAAGGCTAACTTTAGACACAGATAAAACATAAACTTTAAGTCATTTTTACAAAAAAGGAATCCATAAATTCATGTTAAATACCAATAATTTCACCCCATATCATGTCAATGGAAACTTAGAGATGAATCTATGGCACACACTATAGAAATGGGTCATGAAATGCAAAAAATTTGTACTGAAGAGACAAGTTCTTATCCTCTAACTTATATTTCCACCTATGGAACCTAAAAATTAAAATAAATAACTTAAAACATGTATATATATGAAAATTACATGTGTCCCCATGACTAAGACATCCAAATCCACCCAGATGCATGATTTCAATACTATTTAGGACCCTAGAAACACTAATAATAAACGTTGTCAAAGTTGAAGTGACAGTTCAATATCTCCACCTTTTGTGCTTCATGGTTATAAAATGGAATTGCTAACATGTCCAAGGTGGTTTATAACATCTAGGACCAAGATATTGGCCTATTGCCATGCCTAGTTGAGAGACCTACTACCCATTCTGGGCTCAAGAACACCTTTCCCAATATGAGAAAATTGTAGTTTTTTAAGATAACTTAAATTTGCATTAAATAAAAAATGTAAGTCATTTTTATGAACAAAATTAGGCATCATATGTGTGTCAAATTCCTATAATTTTAACCTAAATCATGTTGATGGAACTATTGTCTATTTTAACCATCCTTGGTCTCTTGACACCTAATTTGCATAGGGATGGATTATTTTCTGCCAAAACTTCTTAAGTAAAGTTCTTTCAAGCACCCTCATGGTGATGTATCCACCCAAAAATATGTATACTGACACCATTGAGGTTAATTGAACTTTTTGCTTCATTGAACTAGGCCTTGTAGTCATCTATTGATGTCATGAATTGGTGTTAGTCCTATAAGTGGTCTACTGTGTTGGTTTTCAATGCAAAAATGGGTGTCTAAAGAGTTTTCAAGGTTTTTTTAACCTTGTTAGGCCCCATTCCATGTCTAAAATAATTCAAGTTGATCCCCAATGCATTTTCTTACCATAAATTCTAATAATTCATCCTAAGGTCATGATGGCCTAATGAATTCTATTTGATATCTAGAGATATAAAATGCCTTTCAATGGTAATATCCATAAAAAGAGTCCAAAATAATTTGTGAGAACCTTATTAGTTTTTTATAGGTAGCTCCCATTATTTATAATGTGAAATGAATAAAAAAATATTTTAATATCATTAACAAGGTCATAAATAAATAAAAAAGAGTCATACAAGGTGATTATGAGTTCATAAAGGAGTTTAAATAGGTCTTAATTTACTCATTCAAATAATTTTATAGTGGATTAAATGTTTCATAGGGTATCATAAAGTAATTTTTGTGTTTGAAGACTCTTCAATAACTCTTTAATCCATACAAATGGTCAAATAATGTGTTGAATTCAGTTGTTTCCCTCCATTTTATACCTTATTACTAATTTAATTATCTCATTATGAGGAGAGTGTATCAAACCATCACCAAACAATTATCCACATTCAAGCATGTTTATGGTAGTTTTAATTATTCCAGGAGTGTTTTTTACATCTCTTGAAGAAATCCTCAAGGTCAAATCACCAAAGTTAAGGCTTCTTCATGATTTCAAACCCTTCAAGGCCTAAAAATTTAAAATATGATGTTGTAGCCATTTTTTGCAAGTTTTATAAGATTACAATAAATAAAACATCATGTATAAAGGAAGTCACATCCTCAAAACCAATTCCAAGTCCTTTAGTGAAAAAAAGGCTCATTCATGAAATAAACAATAGGTTACAAGGAAGATCATAAGGAGGCAAGCCTTGAAGACAAGCCATGAAAGAATAATTATATGTTTGGGATTGTATATATATGATTGTAGTATGTTTATAAGTTTTATGCATAGAAACAAGATCTAAAATTATTAATCAAGCATCCATGAGGTGTATCAAACCTTTTTGATATACTAATAGGAAACACAAGGCACTCTCAAACATGGAGGATGACAAGAAGTAGGTTTTCAAGAAGTCTTCCTTTGAGTTTCAAAGTCTAACATTGGTCTTCAAACACAATTTAAATTTCATATGATCTACCATCATCATCTTCAGGCTCTCACATACCTTAAAATAATAAAATAATGCTCACAATCCTCCAAATAAGGTAGAACCAATTTAAAACATTGTTTGCAAGCACCTACAAGAAAATTTCATGGACAGTCTATCTATTTTTTGGAGTTTCATGGTTTCATAAAATCATTGGAGGACATGGGGAATGTCTATAGCACCCATATATAGATTTTTAGAAGCAATGAGAGAAAGATATGGCTTTGGACAATAATTAACAATCCCTAAACTACCTACAAGTCACATAAGAGAGACACGATTAAGGTTTTATATGCACTCTTATTTTTGTATGGCATGAATAAAGTAATGGATAAGGTTAATAGGTTTTTAAGAAACCAATTTGATTAATAAAACTAAATCAAAAAACTTATAATCATGTGGATCTACCAAGAATAATGCATGTAGTCTTAAACATTTATTAAACCCTAAGAATTGTGATTTTATGTTTTGGACATTTTAAGTTTATAAAGGCATAAAATGTATTTTTACATCTCATAAACATGATTTAAAGGATCTTAGGATGTATTTTATGTTGTTATGGTAGTGGTAATTGCCTTCAAATCATTCAAAAGTGTGTGTAGGTTTAGATACATCACCAAGGGCTTTAATGTTACATAATGCAATCAAATCTACCTACAACACCTCCTCAAGATTCAAAATGGTCTTCACCACTACAATTAGAATCTCAAGACTCATAAAACATCTTAAATATAATGTATACCATTTATGAAAAGTTTTAGACACCAAGAAGGTTTTCTTGTTTGATCAATATTGAAACTTATTCTCAAGGCTTTTCAATGGATGTATAAGTCAAGACTTAGTTTTATTAAACTAGTTTAAAAAATGGATAACATGATATGTAGTTTTAATAAGCTATCCAACATTTAACAAGATCATAATGTGATTTTCCAAAGTTACCTAGACTTCTACAATAAAGAATACTAACTTATAAACCTATGTAAAGAGAAAGGTATCAATTTTGGGTTTCAAGAGTTGTAATGGTACTCAATAGCCTCCAAATATTTCCCTAACTTGTTATAGTGTTTTAATTATTGTGAGGTATGTGAGGAAGCTTCATGGATTCAACCTTGATGGTTTGAAGTGTGTGTAAAACATGGAAGGATTTTAGATAGCTTTCAAGGTATTTTAAAGTACCTACAGTATTATAGGTTTGATAATGAGTAACTTTAGGTTTCAAAAGGGTTCTCAACATGTTTTATTGGATTATAAGATAATATAAATCATAAATGACCTAAGAAATAATAATAAAAATAAAAATAAATGTTTCATGGCTCTAAGATCAAGATTACATGCTTGTAAGCTATGAGTTCTACCAATCAAGGTCATTCAAAGCCAAATACTTTCATCTGTAGACCTAAAATCATGTTGAAATCATCATATTAGGTGTTCAAAGAAAGGATTGTGAAGTTATTGGAAGGTTATTGAGTAAGTTTTAATCCAATATGAAGATTCTAAGGCTTCTAAAAAATAACCTATAGGCAATATGTTACATAAACCCAGGACAAGATCCATTAGGGCTTGCAAACAAGTTATGAATTATATTTGTATTATAGCATAAATTAAAATTAAGTATAATGTTATGATCCATGATCATAGTATAATGTGCATGATTTATTAGAGGTTTTGTGAAATCTACAAGCAAGGAGTAGTGTTGTCTTAAACCTAATAATGTTCTTGTAGACCTAGGGTAATGTAATAAGCATAATAGATTGTAGGCTCTTCAATAACTACTGTAAACCTACCAATGCCAGGTTTACATTTGTAAACTCAAGATTATAAGTCTACAATATTATTTTAAACCTTCATAGTAGTTAAGGTCTTTTTAAAGTGATATAGAAGAATATTTAGGATTTGTAGGCTCCATATAAGGTCTCTTGAAGTTATCAAGGCATCAATGTTCTCAAAGTTATATCACACTCACTTTCAAGACTACATAATGTCTTAAGGGATACAATGAGATCTTATTGAGGCATTCAACATGTTTATAATAGTTTTGATGGTTTTAAGTGTTGGAAATATTGTCATTGATGTCAAAGGTCTAGCATTATTGGTGATATAGGCCCCATTGCATTTAATGTTGTTTATCTTGGCTAATGTGAGTTAATATTTATTTAATATTAACAAATATATTTTTGGTTGCATATGAGACAAAATAAGGGCCCATGGAGAAGTCAAAGAGCCACGGGGTAAAGACAAAAGAAGGATGGGACACACTTTCCCATGAAGAGTCATCTTGGGAAATACCAAGAGTCACCAAGGGAAGACAAAAGAGTAAGGGAAAAATTTCTCATGAAGGGACACTTTGAGGAATACAAAAAGTCACCAAGATAAGGACAAAGTGGGAAGGACGTTTTTGGTCACGAAGGGTCGCCACATGAATTTTTAAAAGCTTGAATATGAAGGGTCATATAATTTTGGCACCATTTTTTATAAGGATTGAAAGGTCAAAAATGGGGAAGGCCAAAGGTCATTTGGAAAGCTATAAATAAAGGCTTGAGAAGCCATTTGTAAATATGGAAGATAGAGGTTGCTTTGATATTATAATATCTAGCTTAGAAGAGCAATTGTGAGAGATGAATATGATTTGTATTTCTTATATCTAGCTTAGAAGAGCAAAGGTGAGAGAGAGGAAAGAGATGTTGTATTGATCTATCATTTGTTGAGATAGCAACATTGAGAGATAGGTGTGTGGTATACACAAAGGGGTTGGTGCTCCTATGGGTTGGTGCTCATGAATTGTTGTTGGGTTGGTGCTTGGCAAAAGGGTTACTGCTCTTGTGGGTTGGTGCTCATGAATTGTTGCTGGGTTGGTGCTTGGCAAAGGGGTTGGTGCTCCTATGGGTTGGTTCTCACAAATTATAGCTGGGTTGGTGCTCAATGAAGGGGTGTGGTGCTCCTATGGGTTGGTGCTCACAAATAGTAGCTAGGTTGGTGCTCAGAAAAGGGGTATGGTGCTCTTGCAAGCTTGGCTTGTGAATATTGTTTGGGTTGGTGCTCATTCATATACTTGAGATTGTTCTCTATGCTTTTTCCCACATTGGATTTCCACATTATATCTAGTGTCTCTCTCTATCTTGTGTCGTGTTTATTGTTTGAGTTTTATTGCATATCTTGAATGTTTGATTAAGTGGAATTTGGTTAAAGAAAATATTTATAAGATATATGATATATTGATTCATCCCCCCTCTTAGTATATCCTATGCTTAACAATTGGTATCAGAGTAGGTTCCTTCAGAAAGGGTTTAACAGCTTAAAGGTCGATCAAAGAAAAGCATAAGATGGCCAAGTAGCTAAAGAAGGAGAATCGAGAGTTGAAATTTGTGGTTGAGGCTCTTAAGGAAAAGGTGTGTATAATGGATTATAAGTTGGCTATAGATGTAAAATAAAATAATATATTTATTCAAGATCTTAAGAATCAGTTAGAGGTTGAAAATTCAATTTTAACATCAAAAGAAGAGTGTAATCATTTGAAGGATGAGTTAGGTTCTTTAAAGGATAATCATGAGAAGCTTATAATCAAGGTTGAGAAATATCATGAAATGTTGATCTAAGGAAAGAAGGATGCAAGTTTTGAAGGCAAATCAAAGAAGTCGATCAGGAAACCCAATGCTTTTAAGTTTTCAAATTCTTTTCGTGGCCGTTGTTTTGTTTGTCATCATGTTGGTCATATGGCAAGATACTATATGAGGAGAAGCAATCAGTCAAAGGGAGATCTTAGTCACATTCAAGAAAAAGGTATGATAAATATTGTTTTCTTTTGTTGTCATAAGGTTGGCCATATTGTTAAATTATGTCCAAAACAAGTAAAGAGATCTTCAAAGTATGTCAAAGGTTATAGAGCCCCTAAAAGATATGAGAAGAGTCAAATTAAGGTTTGGAGACCTTAAATAGTAAAGGTTAATTAGGTTGAGTTTAAAAATTAAAATGAATTACTTGTTATAGTAAATAAAGAATCAGATAAGAAGGATTGTGTAGAATCTCTTGTTACATTTGAGCATGAGCTTTGTCAATATAAGATAGTTGAAAAAGTTGAGAAAAAGAAAAACATCATAAATGATAAGGTTAGTAAGTCAAAAAGGTTAGACATTCTTAAACAAATTCTAAAATAAAAACACAAGAAGATCAA
The DNA here is from genome assembly GCA_037957365.1 of Torreya grandis. Classification (NCBI taxonomy): domain Eukaryota; kingdom Viridiplantae; phylum Streptophyta; class Pinopsida; order Cupressales; family Taxaceae; genus Torreya; species Torreya grandis. The sequence continues at coordinate 4,804,696 of JARHVA010000566.1, read as the reverse complement.
GGAAGAAATAGAGGAGATGTGGGAATCACCTGAGATTTATTTCTAGAACCCTATTGTGTGGGGTGTCTCTTTTAGGCTTCAAGGAGACACTTTTAAGAAAAATTGAAGCAGGGTGGATGCTATTGGGTCTTGGTTATGTTGCATAACAAGAAGGTGAGTTGCAAAATTAATTTGTATATATTTTGAGGGAATATATTTTTGAAGAAAATGTTGCATCAGTATTAAGGTTTGAGGCTATTAGAATGATTTTTGCATATGTAATGTTTTAAAGTTTTAAAGTGTTTCAAATGATTATGGTCACAAGAAATTAGAAATTTTAAAAAGAGCTAACAGTTTCAGAAAGAAGGAGAAGGATATTCACGTAGATTCAATGAAGAAGGATTAGAGTTTCAAAGTTCCATTCATCAGGAAGAAAGTTCATTCGTGTTCATGGTAGAAGAAACAACCTAAAGATTCTATGTTGGTGTAAATAGCTTTGCATGTAAGAAATAAAGATCAGCCATGGTTCATTAATATTAGATGTTTGAGGCATATGATAGGAGATAAGAGTAAATAAGATCAATGGTGGCATAGTGAAATTTGAAGATAAAACCACTGCCAGGATAGCCGAAAAAGGTATTTTAAGTTTGGATATTAGTAGAACCAAAGATAAGAATGTTTTGTATGCATAATATATTGAGTGTTAGTCAAATATGTGATCAAGGATATATATTAAAGTTTCATAAATAAGGTTGTGAGATTAGAAGAAAATATTCAAATGAGTTGATTTCAGATGCTCAAAGGACACGGAACAATGTGCATGTATTGTCAAATATCTTCTCAAAGGCACAATCAAAGGACAAATTCAAAGATCTGTGAGAGGAGTTGGGAGTAATTTCTATTACTTTTATGCCATTGATGTTCAACATCAGTTGAGGGGGAGCTAAGTGTTAGCTCCAAGTAGGCCCTTTGTCATTGATGTCAAAGGGGGAGAATAATAGGTATAGGTACAGGTGTAAAAAATAGGTACAAGGAACAAGTACAAGTTGCTACAATAAGGGGGAGTTATTGTATGTTTTTAGATGATAGTATGTGTAGGTGACAGGATGTGGCAGTTTTAGGATTGAGGTTTCCATCAATCACAAAGGGGGAGATTGTTGGAAATATTGTCATTGATGTCAAAGGTCTAGCATTATTGGTGATATAGGCCCCATTGCATTTAATGTTGTTTATCTTGGCTAATGTGAGTTAATATTTATTTAATATTAACAAATATATTTTTGGTTGCACATGAAACAAAAGAAGGGCCCATGGAGAAGTCAAAGAGCCATGGGGTAAAGACAAAATAAGGATGGGACACATTTTCCCATGAAGAGTCATCTTGGGGAATACCAAGAGTCACCAAGTGCAGACAAAAGAGTAAGGGCACAATTTCTCATGAAGGGACACTTTGAGGAATATGAAAAGTCACTAAGATAAGGACAAAAGTGGGAAGGATGTTTTTGGTCATGAAGGGTCACCATATGACTTTTCAAAATCTTGAATATGAAGGGTCATACAATTTTGGCACCATTTTTCATGAGGATTGAAAGGTCACAAAGGGGGAAGGCCAAAGGTCATTTGGAAGGCTATAAATAAAGGCTTGAGAAGTCATTTGTAAAGATGGAATATAGAGGTTGATTTGATGTTGTAATATCTAGCTTAGAAGAAAAATTGTGAGAGATGAATATGATTTGTATTTGTTATATCTAGCTTAGAAGAGAAAAGGTGAGAGAGAGGAAAGAGATGTTGTATTGATCTATCATTTGTTGAGATAGAAACATTTAGAGATAGGTGTGCGGTATACACAAAGGGGTTGGTGCTCCTATGGGTTGGTGCTCATGAATCATTGTTGGGTTGGTGCTCGATAAAGGGGTTGGTGCTCCTGTGGGTTGGTGCTCATGAATTGTTGCTAGGTTGGTGCTCGACAAAGGGGTTGGTGCTCCTCTGGGTTGGTGCTCATGAATTATAGCTGGGTTGATGCTCGATAAAGGGGTGTGGTACTCTTGTGGGTTGGTGCTCACGAATAGTAGCTAGGTTGGTGCTTGGAAAAGGGGTATGGTGCTCCTACAAGCTTGGTTTGAAAATATTGTTTGGGTTGGTGGTCATTCATATACTTGAGATTGTTCTGCATGGTTTTTCCCAAATTGGGTTTCCACGTTATATCTGGTGTCTCTCTCTATCTTGTGTGGTGTTTATTGTTTGAGTTTTATTGCATATCTTGAATGTTTGATTAAGTGGAATTTAGTTAAATAAAATATTTATAGGATATATGATATACTGATTCACCCCCCCCCCTCTCAGTATATCCCATGCTTAACATTAAGGGTCTATATGTAGGCTCATAAGAATAAGTAAACATGTTTCATAACCTCAAGAATTTTATGATGAGTTTGTATGCCTATAAGCTATGAAGTCTACTCGATAGTATCTTGTCAAGTATGGTGATTGGTTAAATGGAGTTAAAAAAGGTGAGAATAGGTTCCGTGAATTTTGAAATCATTCAAGCCTACCTTCCATGTTACCATAAGATCTCAAATAGGTTTTCACATTGTTAATAGGAAAAAAATGGTGAGTTTTGGGATCTTAAAAATATCTTAAGACAATCCATAGTTATGTATGCAATCTATATGGGTAGATGCCCTTAAAACATGTTTCAATAGCCTAAAACATGCTCTTAAGGCCTCTTGTCATGCTTCCAAGCATACCTCTCATGATAAATAAATAAATAAATAAATAAGTCTGCATGGGTCTTATGATCAATATGTAGGTTTGAAACTAGGGAATAGGAGTTGCAAGATTCTCAAGGATACAAGTATTGAATAGGGATTATCATTAGAATATTGAAAAAGATAATTTTTCTTGAGTGTAATTAAAAATTCATGACAAAAGATAAGCTTCAAGGCTCCTTCAAAGTGGTCCATAGGTCAAAGTTTCAAGATCACTGTGGGTAGAACTAATAGATATAAAACCATGATTTTAGATATTTGGATTGAGTTCCAAGGTTGATTGAAGGTTTTTTAGAAGACCTAATACCAAGGGGATTCTCAAGGAGGTTATTGACCTAAACCAAGAATCAAAGCTAAAGACTTGTTTTGAAGATATCCCCAAGTTTACCAAGGTGAAGTATTAAATCTTGCACACCTCTAATGACTACATATCAAGGATCAAGCCTAAAACCCACATATATGTTTATCTATTAAAAATACTTTCATGAAGTTAAAGGAGAAGATGAATTTTCTAAGTAATCTACAAGTCCTCAAGGCATATTCAATTTCCAGGCTTACTCAAAATAGATCAATAGGTCTATCCCATAAGCTTCATAAGTGATAAAGAGTAAATGTAAGGCTGATTATATGAGTGAAAATATAATTGGTCAACTTTCAAGTTTGTAGGTTTATGAAGGAAGGTTATTAAACAAATATGTACACCTATAGGCATGTTACCAAGATTACAATGATTCCAATAATGGTTAATGAAGTCACAAACTTACAATATATCCTCAAGGAATTATATGACTCTTAAAGGAGATAGGATCAAGAACGTAGGTCTACTAATGTGAGGAAAGTTAGGAGATCCCTAAGACCACCAAGGTGAAAGATTAAAGTTTTCAGGCCCAACTATGAAAATTGAGGTTTCTTGGTAAAGCTAAGGGACTTCATGAAAAATTAATGTGGAGAACAATCATTATAATGATTAAAACAATCTACTAGGCCTAAAATTTGATGAAATGGAGATGATCATGACCTCAATGCCTAATTTTAGACCTGAAAAAAGTTTCTATAAGTCTCTTAAAGTTGTGAACTAACTAGTTTTAGGGTTTTTAGGATACAAGATGGAGACTTTCAAGCAATAAGATGTAAGGCTTCATATCTCTTCAATCAAGGTTATAGGATAGGAGATGAGAAAATATGAGCTTAAGCATGAAAATGTAGGTTTCTTGAACCTCTTAAAGGATTATCTAGGAAAATATGAAGATGAACCAACTTCTCAACCTCCCCAAAAGGATCTCAGGTAAAATTTTAATCTAATTTATATTAGTCCATGTTTCTTCGACATGACAAGCACTACTAGGGGGATACTAATAGTCATTAATGACATGATCAAGGTATAAGGCATTGAAAAACTAATCTTAGAATCATGTAACTCCATATACAAAGTGGAAATAATACCAATTCAACTCAATACTTTAAATGGCATAGGAGTTATACTTCCAAGTTAACCATTCAATAAGATTTGACATACATGCATGAAGATGAAGAGATGGATAGGTTAGTTCAATTAATCTCAAATTTTATCAAATATAGAAACCTTAGAGGACCAAACCATGCTTGTTAAAGTACTCCAAAAGACTAAAATATTAGAAATGAAGTCTCTTCACCTACACTACTATGCTAACCTCCATTGAAGACCTTAATGGGAGAGGTATAATGCATTGGAAGGGATTAATGATCCCATCTCCCACTTATTTCTTCTCTTGCATAGGCTAAATTATGATTATCAACAACATTTATGTAGTCTTCCAATCATTTTCTATTCTCTTTTATCTCATTTTCTTGTATATAGGGATGGAAATATCTTATTATTGTCCCTAATCTTGGGTATGATAATATTATTATATTTTAGACAATTTTAATGCTCACTTTGAGCTTTGAATATAATAAAAATTGATATTTTTCTCTCCCAAGTTTTATACTTTCTTGAGTATTATGTGAACTTATCTATAGATCTTCATTTATGGATGTTTTAGTCCCTCTTTATGTTTTCCTCTTAATTTTACACCTTAATTTGTAAGTTATATGATATTTACACCACTACCTCCATGCAAATTACTTATACAAGTGTTGAGAAATTTGTAGGTCATGTAGGAGTTGTGTGAGTTATTATCAATTTTGAAGGTTTCTTGTGGTGTTATAAGTAAAGGAGAAGACCTCTAAACTATTTGTGCATCACCTTTTTCAATTTTAGCTCAATATCTTCCATTTTCTCCACTAAAATAAATTAATATTAGCTATAGATAGGTATTTTAGCACAATTTAGGTTTATAACTATTATTAAATTAGGTACATCTTATTTTAGGAGGGATTTGGTCATCTCCATAGGTTTATACCAAAATATCCAAGGTCGCACATCTTAGGGATGGTCTCATTATTTCTATTAGATTAATTATTTAATTGAATAGGTGTAGGATCAAAGTGATAATAGTTTTTGTCATGCCTAGTGGGATAAGTTCCATTGAATTGGAATAATTTAGGTAATACCTTGGTTATGTTCTTATTAAATTGTAGCAAAATTGAAGACACTTTATAATCATCTAGTGACTCCATACATTTCTAGTTTTATATCAATCCTTCATTTTCATGCCAAAGGAGATATGAACTTCAATAAGAGGTATTGATTTTTTGCCTTATTAAGTAATAATTTAATCTTATAAGAAGAACTACTTTGTCAATATATCTTAAAATAATGGGTAGAGGTTTTATACAACCTTCTCCAAGAGTTCAATACATACCTCCTTTGGTATATTCCCAAGGCCAAGAGAGAGGCTAAACTCTCTTCATCACATGAAAACCCAAAGTAATAAGATATATATTGCATTTGATATAGGTATTCCTTTAGTATTTAGCAACATGATGAAAATAGAATGATGACATCCCAGTTTTATCTCTCAAAAGAATCTATTTTTTCACTAGTGAGGGTGTTACCACTCCCATAGAACACATACAAGATGTTGCCAATATATGTTCAGTCCAAAACATAACTCAAGACAATGTGGTTATAATACTTCTTCATAATTAATTTAAATTAAAGGCTCTTCACTGGTATAGAGGACTAAAACTTGGTACAATCCACAAATGAGATTAATTGGGAGAAAGACTTTGTCAACAATTTGAATACAAGAGTGACCATCTCTCTCTCATGAAATAACTTACAACCATCAAGCGAGATCCTTGAAAATACATGATGGACTTCAAATTCAGATTTTAGAAGACATGGGATCAAATCCTACCCTTGGTGAAGCCCATTCCTAATATTTTTTTTTGTACTACTTGAGATATTTTAATAATGATATTATTGTCATGATAGAGTCCATGGGAGGCATGGTGCTACTAATTGCATATGATATTACCATAAGAGTTGAAAATGTTTTTAATCAAGCAAGGAATATTGACCGTATGCCTCCAATGCATTTATTCCTAAACCTCCACTAGCATAACCCACTTTGTCACCCATTCTAGTAGCAACTATCCAATCAAATCATCCTACTTCCCTTGCCAATGAGCTACATGAATTGAATACATTGATACAAATCTTTTCTAATTAGTTAGTGGCCTTAAAAAGGTATAAATACCAATATATAAAACTAGATCAACATTATAACCAACCTTATTAAGGTAATCCACAAGCTCAAGGCCAAATCACACATGATAGATCCTATAATAGTCAAAATCCCAATATTGTCATCACTTCAAAATCCATTGCACCTATGAAAAATAACTTGGTTTAGGACTATGTGGTATTATTATTTTAATTAGCCTCATACTTAGACTACCTATCCAAATGGAGTGCTCAACTAAGACTTAATGTTCCAAAGTGTGTCGAAGTCTGAAGGAAAATCAAGTGAATCATCTTCACAAGGATGAAAAGTACATGGACCATCTCAAGTGCAAGGTGAGTCAACTCTTATGAATTGGAAAGAGGGTTAATTTTTTGCCATGAATTAGAATTAGGTTTCAAATAAATCAAGCACTCCAGTATCCCACAAATACAAAGTTTACAATAAGATTAGTGGAGAAAGGGTCATCTTCCTCAATTATTCAAATACCTAATTTTCAAGATCCTCATATGGATACCAAGGAGAAAACGACTATGAGAACACATCAAGTGTAAGAAAATCAGGCCATTCAAAAGGAAACCCAACCTCAAATCAATAAATATCATAGAGAGAAGGTTGATGTTCCTAAATTATAATCAAAATGAGGATAAACCCCCTTCAATATGTTGAGAAATTGTAGGGAACAAACCTAAATTTCATCATGTATGAGGATATCTCCATTCCTACCCAAAGAGACTTTTTTAAGGAAGCTTTAAACCATCTTGGTAAATTAATCAAAGTAAGTACAATATCTTCTCCTCCTCACTTATGTCAACCAAAGGAAGTATATGTTGGTAATATTAGAAAACCACCCCCATTTCACATCTCTTGATTATTGGTAAACACCTTATACACAATTATATGATTTATTCTTGTGTAAGTAGATAATTCATGCCTAAAAAGGTAGCTAATATGTTAGGTTTAGAGTACACTCTAGTCTCAAAAGGAAATATCTAGTTAGATTGTATAATTATCAAAATAACTAGAATATTAAGGACTTCAGTCTCATATTACATGATTTTGCAAGCCTCTCCATCTCCCAAGATGTTTCAATCATAGACATTCCTCCTTACATTTCTCTATGTCTTTATAGGGACTTCACTAGAAATATGGGTGGGTATCTATCCTCTGATTGGTCACATATGTTTCTTAGGACTAGGTATGGTACTAAAGTTACTATTAAAACTAAGCCTATTTATAGAGACCACATTAAACCATATTCTTTTATTCTAATTCCCATGAATTTCATCATGTATTATCAAGAGGAGAGTGTTTTACTTATTGAGATTACTACAAATGTGGAGGAAGTTCTTGATATCTTACTTGATGAATGGGAAAATGATCACTATGGTTTTGATCCATATGATCATGTGGATGAGACTAGATTGCGTACCTACTATATTCTTGAAGAATACACAATTATTCTAAACCTTCTCAAGTCTCAAGCTGATCTTGGAGGTGTTTGGAATTGTTTTGATGGTTTTAGGAGTACAATGATGCTGGTGTAGGTATTGTATTAATATCAACTCAAAAGGATAAATACGTATTTTCATATAGACTACAATTTAGATGTACTAATAATGTTTTAAGAGTATGAGGCATTGATCTAATCCCTCTAATTGGCACAAAAGATAGGAATAACAATGCTTCAAGTGTTTGGTGATAGTGAATTAGCTGTAAATTAGGTTAATGGCCAAAATTTAATTAATAATAGCCTATTGAAAGGCTATAAACACTGAGTGTGGTATCTCATTGAAGGATTTAATACCTTCAAAATTAAATTCATACCAAGGACACATAATGTTTATGTTGATAGGATTACTAATATGATATCCCAATACAATATTCCTCATGATCTTATGAATTATTTAGAACAACTTGTCAAGCTAGTAGTTAGACCTACAATCCTAGATAATAATGTTAGTTGGAAAGTGTTTGAAAATGATGAATAAATCATCAACTTTATGTAAGAAGAAGAATAATTTTCAGCTAAGAATCAACATAGGATTCAATAAAAATATGAGGATCATATTATTCATATGATAGGTAACAAGTTGCCTAGAGGTTTAGTCATTTTAGAAAGCATGTTCAACTCAGATGATCAGCTGAAAGGTGAGAAGAGGAATGTGACAATCAAGGATGGAAATTATGAATCAATTGATATATCTAATGGTAATATTTTAAAGGCTAGTAAGGTGTGTACATAATCTAATAAAGAGGATTTTATTGGTCTTTATATAAGATATGATGACACATTTTTTTTAAGTTACCAATATTTGAGAGGTTTTGATCCTAACGTGTCCCAACACACCAATGAGATTGAATTCAATTCAAAATTAGTTAATAAAAAACAAAGACCCATAAAATACAAGATTGAACCTTTGATGAGAAAATAGATAAATAAATAATATTATAAAATTTAATACCATATTCCCTATCAAGCATTCCTCATGGGTGGCCAACCTAATCCCATTTAGAAATAAAAATGAGGAGATTGGGTTATATGTGGACTTTAGGGACTTGAATAGAGATTCCATTAAGGATCATTACCCTATTCCACTTGTGGATTATATCATTAAAATTTTATTATGGGTTGAAGGGTTTTCACTCCTTGCTATCTATTTTAGATATAACCAAATATTTGTCCAAGAATGTGATCAATACAAGACAACTTTTACCATAAAATGGGGTACTTTTACTTATAAAATAATGCCTTTGGGGTTAACCAATGATGGTTAAACCTTCCAAAGGGCCATGTATATGGAATTTGATGGAATTATAAAATTTATATATTTATATTTCATTATTTTTTCTCCAAGCATGAAAATGATCACTTGGATCACTTGAGACAAGTCTTTGATAAGTGTAGAGAGTTTACAGTGACCTTAAATCTAAATAAATTTGTATTTATTGTCCATAAAGGAAAGTTATCAGGGTATGTGGTTTCTAAATAAGACCTTGAAATTGATTCAAAAAGGGTGGAATCAATCTTGGATATTTCACTTCTAAGTCAGAAGAATGGTTTCTAAAGTTTCTTGGGTAAGATCAACTTTGTTAGAATATTCATTCCCAACTTTGAAACTTTGGTCAAACCTCTCAATACTATACTCAAGAAGAATGCTACATTTATTTGGACAATATAAGGTAATAAAAAAATTGAGTCAATCAATATAAATTTTTCTCAAGACCCTACACTCAATAATCTAAGATACGATAAAAACTTCATTATGTATGATTTTAGAGGACATGAGAGTGTAGTATCCATACTTGTACAATAAAATAGTGATCTAATGGAGTAGCACATTACATTTTTTAGTCAAGATCTTAATTATTATGATCTAAGTTATGATTTTGTTGAAAAATAAGTCCTTGATGTCATAATATCCCTTAAAAATCCATATATATGTCTTCTAAAATCAAAATATACCTAATGGTTTCATACTCAAGCATGAAAGAATTATTGTTGAACAAGGACATAGGTGAAAAGAGATATGGTTGGATAACCAAGGTAATGGAACATGACATTGACATAAAATTTAACATGTTTGTGAGAGGAAAAGGACTATGTGAGTAGTTGTAAGCAAACCTAGAGGCTGATAACAGGTTAGTTCTAGTGATACAAGAGGGTTAACAAGCTGATCATGAGGTTACTAATAGTTGGACTAGAGATATGGATACCTTATTAAAAACTAATGAATATCCACATGGCCCAAAAAAATATCAAATAAGGTATTTTATACTTCACTTAATTCCATATGTCATTGTTGATGGTGTATTATTTATAAAAGACATCAATGTTCAATATGCATAAAATCTAACCAAGTGATCAAGGCACTAGAAAAATTTCATGATGGCCCACGAGGACATTTCTATCCCAAAAATACTATTGTCAAGGTTATAAGGGATGGTTACTACTGGACAAATCTATTTAGATATGCACATATATGGATTAGGCATTTTATGAAGCGTGTCTTATTTATAGGAAAATAAAATCTAGCATCCCTCCCTCTCCACCCCATCTAGTTAGAGAATCCATTCATGCAATGGGTTTTAAACTTCATTAGGATGATTAAATCACCTTAAATTTTTGGTCATAAGTGGGTCTTAACTTCCATAGATTACTTCACAAGATGGATAGAAGTAGTGGCACTTAGAGATTCAAATGAAACCTTTGTATTGGACTTATATTAAGTTATTATTAATAGATTTTATAGTCCATCTACTATCATATCTGATAATTCTATGGATTTTGTTGGAACCAATATCAGTGAATGGTAAATAATATATGGCATCTATTTGAGCACCTCTTCCAACTATTAACTCCAAGGTAATGGCTTATTAGAATCCAAAAACAATAACCTAATCAAGATTATCAAGAGGACCATGGAGGAGAACCAAATAGCTTAGCATACCAAGTTTAAGAAAACATTATGGGTTGATAGGATAACACCTAAGAGAGGTATTGGTAATTCCCCTTTCATGTTAGTCTTTGGAAGAGAAGAAAGGATGCCTTTGTCACTTTATATTATAGCTTTAAAACATTAATCAACAATTGGAAATGATGGAGAATGATGTTATGACCATGAGGTTAATTGAATTGATGGAGTTGGAGAAGACTAATAACCATGCAATGCATGTCATGGAGATTCATCAATCCTAAACAAAGAGAACATTTTATAGTAAATCTATTGATATGTATTTAAAATAAGGAGATCTAGTGTTGAAAAGGGATAAGGAAAGAGCAAATGCTAGTAAACACACAATGTTTGATGTTATATGGAGTGGCCCTTGTATCATAAATATCTAAAATCAAGCCAATACTTTTCAACTTTTAAATCTAAATGGAGAGAAATTTCCTATCCTAGCTAATGAGGATCAATATTAAACATTGTTCATGAGGTTATTTTTAGACCTTGGACATAGTAGGTTAGTTGTTTTAATTTATCCAAGTTTTAGTGCACATTGTTTTTTGAGTAGTATAATGGTTTTCCTATTCCTCTATGTGATTTTGCATAGTTTTTATTTCTCTTTGATTCTTTATTTTGTGTTTTGAGGTAGTTTTTAGTTCTTTCAAGGTTGGCCCAACATTTTGTATCTATGGTTATACCTTTATAAGTGATTTATTGAGAAGATTATAGGAATCCATGCCCAATGAATGCTTAAGTCAACTATTTTAGGTGTTTAAGTAGGCAAACACACCTCAAAAGTCTTTATAATGTTGGTTATTTTAGCCACCCTTACTCTCTTGTCACCTAATTTACATAGGGATGGATCATTTTCTACCAAAACCAACTGAGTATAGCCCTTACAATCACCTTCTTGGTGATGTGTCCACTAATAATACATATGATGAGACCATTGAGGTTACTTTCACTTTTTGATTCATTTAACTAGGCCTAACAATCATCTTTTGAGGTCATGATTTGGTGATAGTCCTATACTAGGTCTATTGTGTTAGTTTTCAATGCAAAAATGTGTGTCTAAGGTCTTTTTGATTTCTTGTTAACCATGTTAGGCCCCATTCCATGTTTAAAAGAATTCAAATTGATTCCCAATGCAATATATTATTGGAAATTCCATTAAGTCATCCTAAGGTCATGATGGCCTAATGAAGCTTATTTGATAGCGAGAGATGTGAAGTGCCTTTCAAGGTTAATATCCTTCAAAAGAATCAAAATTCAGTTGTGATCACCTTTTTAGTCTTGTACAAGTATCTTCCATTGTTTCTAATGTGGAATTGAATAAAAAAGGGTTCAAAAATACTCACAAGGTCATAAATAAAGCAAAAAGGGACCTAAAAGGTGCTTATGAGTTCATAAAGGGGTTAAAAGAGGTCTTAAGTTATTCATTAAAATAATTATAGAGGGAATTAAATGTTTTATAAGGTATTATAAATTCATTTTGGAGTTTAAGGACTCTTCACCAACTCTTAAATCCATAAAAATGGTCAATTAATGCATTAAATTTAGTTGTTTCCCTCCATTTTGTTCCTTAGTGTCATTCAATTATCTCAATGTGAGGAGAGTGTATCAAACAATCACCAAAATATAATCCACCTTCAATCATGTTCATGTAAGTTTTTAGTGTTCTAGAAGTGTTTTTTTAGGTTTGTTGAAGAAATCCTCAAGGCCAAATCACCAAAGTCAACACTTCCTTATGATTTCAAACCCCTTCAAGGCCTAAAGCTTCAAACTATAAAGTTATAGTCATTTCTTTTAGGTTTCCTAAGATTATAATGAATAAAACATCATGTCTCAAGGAATTCACATTCTCCAAACCATATTTCAAGTCCTTCAGTGAAAAAAATGCTTATTTATGAAAGAAACAATAGGTTTCAAGGAAGATCATAAGGAGGCAAGCCTTGAACACAAGCCATGAAAGAAGAATTGTAGGTTTGGGCTTGTATGCACATGATTGAATTAGGTTTAGAATTTATATTAATGTACCCAATATCTAAAACCCTTCCTCAAGCATCCATAAGGTGTATCAAAATTTCTTGATGTCTTAACGGGCAACATAAGGCATAAAATCTCTCAAATATGGAGGATGACAAGAAGTTATAGATTTTCAAGAAGTTTTAATTTGATTTGTAGATTATGAAATTGATATTCAAACACAATTTTAAGTTCAAATAAGGTAACCTCATCATCTTAAATCTCTCACACATATTCAAATAAGAGAATAATGTTTGTAATCCTCCAAACAAGGTGAAACTGGTTTAAAACCCTGTTTATAGGCACCTACAAGTGAATTTCATGGATAATATATATTTTTTATAGATTTGAATGGTTTATTACATAAATTGAAGGACATGGGGAAGTTATATATGGATCATCTACAAGTTTTTATAGGAAGTAAGAGTAAGATTAGGCTATGAACAATCGTTAATAGCCTTAAAATTTCCTGTAAGTCACCTAAGAGAGACATGGTCAAGGCTATGTATGAATTATTCTTTTTTCATGGTTTGAATCAGGTAATGGATAAGGAAAAGATTTTTTTTAAGTCACCACCCAAATTCATCAAAATATATCAATAAGCTTAGATGGACATGGATCTACCAAGAATGTTTTAGGTGATCTTAAACCTTGCTTAAACCATAAGAATTATGAGTGCACTATTTGGATGTTTCAAGGAAATAAAGGCATAAGAATGGATATGTAAATATCTTAAACACCATTTAAATTATGTTAGGACATATTTTATTTTGGTATGGTAGTGTTCATTACCTTCAGGTCATTAAAAAATGTGTACTGGCCTAGATATGCCACCAAGGGATTTAATGTTACATAACTCAATCAAATATGCCTACACCACCTTCTTAAGATTCAAAAGAGTATTCACTTATGAAATTAGAGTATCAAGCCTCATACAAGATCTTATATATTTTCATTATGAAATATGAAAAAATTTAGGGACCAATAAGTTTTCTTGTTTGATCAGGATTGAAATATATTCTGAAGGCTTTTCAAGGGACATGTGGGTTAAGACTCAGTCTTCCTAAACAAGTTTTAAAAAAGGATAACATGAAATGAATGTTTCATAACCTCTCCATGTTAGTAGAGGTTCCTAGGTTTCACCATAACATTCTATCTATGGGGATAGAGTGTACGATGCAACATAAGGATTAAGGATTATAACAAGGAAAAACTCATAAATTGATGTCCAGTTTTATAAATAGTTTATGTGAAATATTTATGAGAATAACATTTACCATTCTATTACTCACATACATTTCAAAATCAATGTAATTGTCAACCATTCCATTAGATTTATTAAAAATACTTATAGGTATTAATTCTTATAGTTATAAATTTCATATTTACCATGCTAAAAATACATCTCCATAGCACATTCAATGGAATCTTAACCAACATGGAGATTCCTATAACAAATCCTAAAACCCCAAAAATAGAACACAATTGGAATTACCATAAGATGTTCTCATACATACAAATGGTTTTACATTTACCATTTACTACTAACACTTTCCCAGACTTAAAAGGTTGTCTCATACCAACACAACATCATAGAGGTAAGTAGTTTAAATACTAAGAAAGGATACAAAATATAGAAGTGCATAGGACTCGTAGACTTCACTCAAAGTGTTGGTAAAATTATTTTCACCCCTTGTGGACTACTTAGCTTCCCTTTTGGATTTTCAACTAAGTAGCATACTAGTATATCACTTTTACAAGTTTTTAATAGACTAGCTCTATGTAGTACTAGACAAACTTCTAAGTACAAAAGAATTGGACCAAAATTTAAAAATTGTTGAACCTGCACATGAATTAGTTAGCTGGTGGAGGCATATTCCTTCATTAGATAATTTATCATAGCTAATTGGGTGGAATGATCTTAATCTCATATATGAGTGGTGAAATTCTTGCATTGATGAGGGATAAAACATCCTTATAAGATTTTTAATTTAGTAAAATTTCCTAAGCACTGTGTCAAAGACCGTGTAAGGGAGCATGACTTGTCATCAATTGGTGAATATTGGTGTCAACCATCCTAAGAAAAGCAAACTTCACCATGTAGAATTTAATGGTGATTTCACTATGGAGTTAACCTAACTTATATAAATTTTGTTCCACCTACACACTGGAAAAAGAGCTATGCAACATTTAGTTCTTCCTAGTCTTCATATTTTACATGATAGTATCCCTCACACTAAATGAGGTTTGTAATGTAGAGTCCATGGAAATAGGAGTTATGTTTGGTGCTATGATATTATCATGTGTGAACGTAGTCATGGAAAATTTAGGCTACGTAATTATCCAAACTATATCTAACTACTTCTTCTAATTGAGTAGTTAAAGTGTAATTTTCATAGCCTGAGTACGAGTAATATATATCACGGTTTGATACTTGGCCAACAACTCACATAGAACCTCAATTTTAATTTTTATGGATTTCCCATTACATATGATTCCTAGTTTATTTAAGGTCTACTAATATGTCATCATCTTATTAAGAAGAAGAGTAAGTTGGTCCTTGTCAAGGAATGATGAATCCATAATCAGTTGGGTGTATAAATCAAGACAGGCATCCTTGATAGTCTTCTATGAAATATGCAGTTGTTTTGTGAATGTAAAATTGGTATCTTCAAGATCCTTAACCTATTAATCCAATGCAACTACCTTATAAAAAATGGACTATTGAAACATGCAATTACCTTCAATCTACTTTAATAATGATAGTTGGGAAACATCCAATGATGCTTTGATGGTGGAAGGAGTCAAGGCGAGATGTGTGATAGATGTACTCATAGGTGTTGATTATAATGAAATGATGGGAAGATAAAAAATAGAACATCATGTAGAATTGGTCATCACATCCCACAACCAAATATTATATAGGCTCAAGGAAGCACTATCATTCTACAAAGTAACTAGAGTGTCTCGTAGCTATAGTTGGAATGTCTCATGAGATGGTTGCATTTTAGTGGAATTAGATAGAGTTGTCATAGATTGGGCCTTCACAGTAGCCACTTGGGCTTCTTCATCTCTCTTCCTTGTAGTGTCCTCATGTTCCTTCTTGGAAACATCATCTTACATCTACTTGGCTACCTCTTCTTATGATTCATTTTGTGCATCTTCCTTTGACTTTTTATCATCCTCTACTACCTATGCCTTGTGATGTCATTATTAGTTATTAGATTAATTTTTTGTTTGATCTTGTGAAATATAGTTATTATTCAACTCTTCAGCTAATTCCTTCTATTTATGCTCTGCTTCTAATTTATCATCCTTGCATTTTTAATCGGCTATGTGTTGTTGTGTTGAGCTTGTTTGGTAACTGTGGCTTCCTGCTATATTTTTATCTTATCTTCTTCCTCTTATTTTTTTCGAATTTCCTTAGATAACTAAGAATAATTTCTATACTTTACTTCCTTGGCTTGGCATTGGGATTCCTCTCATTATTTTTATGCTACCTCTTCCTTTTTTTTAGCCTTAGCCTTACCTTGTGATTTTCTTATTAAAGCACATGATGCTTAGTTTCTCTTTGTAATTTTTCATGCGCAACTTGTTACTCCATGATAGTCTGAGTGTCTAGTGTGACTTATTTTGTGTTTCTGATAGACTCCTTAGATTTATATGGATAAGAGATAAGGATAGTTGTTTTCACCTCTTCTCAAGAAACATGACCCTTGTTAACCAAGCATATTATGGATTTTGGTGGTGGAACTTCTTGAACTTTTATTCTTTCATCATAGGTTCTCCAATGGTGTGAATAGGAATAGGTGAGGTTTATACCCTATATTTTCAAGGGTTACATGGAGTCCACTTACACTAGAATAGTGGTACTATATGACTAGTTTTGGTGGCTCCTAACTGTGATAGACTCACATTGGATCCTCCTACCTTAAACATTTGGCAAATTTTCTATAATTTGGCTTCTTTAAACATTATATCGATGATGATAGAGCATGATAAAGGAGGTAAGTCTATCTAAATATTTTAAGTCACTTTATTTTACACCTGGATTATGTGCACTACTTTCCAAAAAAATACTCTTTTTATTCCTCCTCATAGATGTCTCCATCCATATCGACCATCATCTTCTTATATACATGTTGCTCATCAATGCCTAAATATGATAAGTCATTGAGCTCAAATTTTTTGGAAATATTAGATCATCAAACCATGTGATATGATTATGAGCCTTCTACCTTGGATGAGATAGATATATTTTAGTTCTGGGTACCTTGTGCTTCCCAAAATCTCAAATTGGATTATTTGCTATTGAAGGTTTTATAGCTATAGTCATAAGATCTAAAATAGATGGTGGTATTGTCTACAATGGGGTAGATCTCATTACTATGATGCCTTATACTTAACCACCTCAGTCTAGATCATATTAATTTTGATAAAGTATGGGAGAGATAAACCTAAAGCCTTTGGTAGTTCATGAACTTGGATAGCAATGCCCTTTAGCAACTTTATGACAATTGCATGCTAACCTAAGTACTATATGACATCAAATGGTATGTGTGAGTTTATTTAGATAAGCTTGACCAAGTGGTTAAATTATCTTGATTCCCAAATTAGGTGATCATATGGGTCCATGTGAGATTTTAAAACTAGACATCTGACCAGTAGTCAACATCAGGATGGAGTTCACCCTCAAGAGACTTCCACTACATAAACACAAATAACGATATTAAAAATTGATTATTGAATGATTATTTCAATCACCAAAACTTTATTGATATTGGAGGTGAGTTTTCTAGCCTAAACTTTTATTCAATTGAATTCATCGTTATAATGGATCATTCGATGGGCAATGTTGATAACCCCTTTTGTAGCTTGTTTGGCATCTTTGGTTGTCTACCAAAATTTGTGAAAAATAATTTCAACCAAAATGTGATTTGCTGCATATTTAATATCTTCCAATTGAATTCCTCTTGAATTTCAAGAATACTTTTCCCAAATATCTAGAAGGATGGGTGTTATTCATGATTTCTAGTGCATGATTGATATCCCTCTCATGTGTAGTTTTGTTTCTATAGCCATTTTAATAGTATTAATGTCGATGGTTATATCTTAGGAAAGATAAATCTTTCCCTTATTTTATCAGCCTAAAAAAACCTAAATTACATCACTAAGTTACCCAAAAGTGTGTAAGAAAATTAACCACTCCATATTTATATTACGAAGACTATGTGGTTGCACTAATGCAGCTAGTTGTGCTCCTTCAACTATGTTTTTGACAAACATGTGAAGTTCTATATTGAAAGTAAATTCATAACCATTTAGGTCTATAAAGCACATTTGGCATAATACCAAACCAATGATCATATACTCTTTCTATACTTTTTAAAATCCTTTGATGAGTTGGGAGTCATCAAACCTAGCCATTAAACATCTCTCTTTAAAACAAATTCATGGAAGATCTAAAGTATAGATTAGGAATCACTTGGAAATAATTATGCACTTCAATATACTTAACAATGGATAATAATTGAGTCACCTAAGTGCCTAATTTATAATGTATCACACCTCCTTTGATATTTTATTATCTTGATGACCTGCATATCACTCAATCCTTCACATGAAAGATTTGAATGGAGTGGATGCTTTATGCTAATGTGGAATTTATTTTACTAATATTATATTTGATTATGGTAGTGGTTGATTATTTTTGACCTGTTTCATTAATGGGGCTTTGGTCCTACATTACTTATTCTATTTTTGACATAAAATCATCACTTTTCCAAGAGATTTGTCAACCTCCCCCACATACCTAATCATTAAATGCAATGGATTGATCTTTAAATTGCACTATCTACTCTAGATTTAGATGCACATGTCTTTCCCAGAATTAATTGATGTTCATACACTATACATTTGGCTACCTTCTCTAATTTTATTTGAAATAATGGAACCTTTGAATTTTGCATGGATCCTTCTGGTCACATACTATACACACACTTACATTTACCCACATGTGATAAAATAAACATGAAAAAACTAAAATACCATGAAACAACACTTTGCAAACCTAACTACAATCTACTTAGTGCAATTTAGCACCTTTATTCCATATTATTCTGAATTAATGGTAGTAGGACTTCAACCACAGCCATTTACCTACCTGGGTAATATATTTCCCTAAAAATCTCATAAGACCACTATTATAGGCTTCAAAAGTTCATGGATGATGTAAGGACCCTTCCACCAGATGTTAAGATTTTTAGGTAAAGCACTCAAATTGCTATCAAATAAAAGAACTAGTTGATTTACCTAGAATTCATTTTTTCAAAGGTTTTTATCATGTCATGCCTTGTACATACACTTATTTATCTCTTTGGCCCATATTAATCTATGCCTTGATTCATCCATGTGATTCAACTCTAGCAACCTATGAGTCATTGATCCAAATCACTCATTCATAGCACATTAGTAACTTATAGACTTAGAAGTACATTTTGCATAGGCATCATAGCTTCAATCCCATAGACTAACTGGAATGGTGTAAACCCTATCACACATTTCTAATGTGTGTGATAAGCCCACAAGACTACTAGAATTCTATCCTCCCAATAATCTCATTTTAAATCACATATTTTAGTGATAATCTTATTGATCACCTTGTTCACATCTTCAACTTGGACATTTGCTTGAGGATGACAAGTGGCGCTTTTATAATGTGATATCAAGAAATATTTTATGAGGGTATTAATGGTCTTATTCAAAAAATGAGTTCCTCTATCACTCACCAATTTAAGAGGACAACCAAACTTGGTAATGATGTTCTTGTATAAAAACTTAGTTGTGTCCTTCACACTAAAACTTGGGGTCACAATAGCTTCTACCCATTTGGTAAAGTAATCCATCATAATGATTATGTACCTTGCTTTGTTGTATTTACTTGGGGGATTGATTGGCCCTACAAAGTCAATGCCTTAATGTTAAAAGGGATGTTTTTATAACATTGTCTATAAAGGCATCTCATATTTTTGGTGTGGTTTCCCTATCCTTTGTCATATATTTCATTGATGTGTGAATCTTTGTGTATCCTAAAATAGATGGGGCCACCAAATTTTGCTTTGTAAAATATTCCTTGTAGTTGTATCTCTTATAAAGTGGTCTTCTGTGACTTCTTGATGCACTTCATTCTTTATTTTCACACTCTCATGCTCTAGTGACACTATGTGTAGCACTTCATATTTATCTAAGTAATACAAAAAATCATTAACAAGACTATATAGAAGAATTTTGGTCTAATATATTTTATCTCTTTTTATAGTGTTCTTAGACTATCCCTTGTTTGATAAATTATGAAATCTCTTATAATTTTTATAGAATAATAGTCACCCTGAATAAGTGTGCATATAATGACTCATCTTGGAGTCCCTTGGGTTCCTCACCATTAGTTATCCACCTGATATGGTCTAGATCAACATTATCCTATCCTAGTTTGACATTAATTCAAAGTTAAAATTCTTGGAAAATCATCAATTAGAATGATATTCATCGACCCAATAATGGCTTGTTCATGAGGTATCATAGAGCATTAGGATCAGTGAATAATTCAAATGATGTGTCCAACAAGTAGTGCCTAAACTTCTATAGTGAAAAAACTATCACCAAGGCTTCCTGCTTAATTATCATATAATTTTTCTCTATGACAAATAACTTTCTACTTGTAAAGTGGATCAGATGATCCAATCCTCCTTCTCCTAGCTATGCAATTACTATTCCAACTGTAAGCACTAAATAATCCATAGGCACATGAAAAGTTTTACTCTAATTTATGAAAACTAGGATCAGAGCAGTCACTAGTCACTACTTCAAATCAACAAATGTAACTTAATAGTCTTTTGTCCATATAAATTGGACTCTTTTTCATAGAATCTTCTCTAATGAGGATGATATAAAAGTGTACCCCTTGATTAATTTATAGTATTAAATGGTGTGTCCTAGAAATGATCATACTTCTATTAAAGTCTTGGGTGGTGGTATGCCCACAATGATTATAATATTAGCCTGGTTTACCAAGATTCCTTTACTACACACTACATGAACTAATAAAACACCAAAAGGTGTGAAAAATAGTTATTTATTCAAATTTATATTTATTCTAAACTCTCTACATCTCTTTAACATTAACCTAAGTTTTTATAAATGTTCTCTGAATAAAGATAACACTACCCAATCATCCAAGTATACTTCCAAGGAATCATGAATGAAATCCTTGAACATAATCAATATAGCTCTAGAAAACATTATAGGTGCATTTTTTATTCCAAATGGCATGATCTTAAAAGTGAATAAACCCCATTCTATTTCAACTGTGGTAGTTTTCCTATTTTTCTTCTATGATGGGTATCAAATGGTAACACTGAATCCATTTGTGAATGAGAATACTTAATGCCCTATGATAGCCTCTAAAAATTCATCTGTGAAAGGAATGGGAAATGGGTCATTGACACAAGCATAGATGAGTATGCGGTAGTATCAATAGATACATATCTCCCCAATATTCTTTGGTTGTAATACCATGGGGCTAAACTAATTAGCTTTCTTGATCAGGAAGATAATACTTACAGCATGTGATCAAGTTCAACTACCATCTTCATGTTTGGATTTAGCCTATATGGTTTCTTATTGATTGGTTGTGTGCACTCTTTTAACTCTGTCTGCATATCCCACAAATAAAGATCAATACCTTTGACTTCTAAAAAATTTGTAGGAAAGACATCAAAGTAGTCTCAAAGTAACTACAAAACCTCTAAGATATCTTCTTATGTCTAATAGTCTTTGACATGTACCATTTTGGGACCATCTTCTTTGCTAATATTTTTTATGTGTTCGTTTAATGGATCCTAGTACATCTTTCATTCTTCTTTAGGAATAAATTTATAGAGTATTTATTCTCCTTCACATTTTATGAACTATATATGTCATAGGTTTTCCTCTATTTCCTCTATGACTGGTTCCATTAGAGTCTCTAACTCTCTCTAGTTAAAATATATCCCCTATATCCATGTAATCCTCAATATCCATCCCATAATATTGCTTATCATCTTCTTGTATCCTATGACAAGGTTAAATCCATGGTTGGGCCTCATCTAGGTCAATTTCCTAAATCTTCATGATGTGATTTGGGTTTTTCACTATGACTTCATGTAAACTAGGTTATTATGGTGCTGGTAAATCTTCAAATTTGTCTTGGAATAAAAAAAAATTCATCTTGTGTAAAGTGGCTTGTACTTAAGGATTTTCACTTTAAAAAATTAATGTTTGAATGCAATCAGCTTAGAGCTAGGCCCAATTCTTTGCTTCTCTTCATCATTCCTGATGGATGTACCATGGGCTAGGAAAAAACCTATGGTATAAATAAAACTATGTGGCCAAACATTAGGAGTGATACCCTCTAACATCCATACCTTAATAAACTGACACACATGTAATTATAGGCACTCACCCTCCTGATAAATAAGCCAATCTCTTATGATAGTCTATAGCAATTAGAATTGATCTACAAGTATCTTGCATGCTTCTTCCCATGTTAACTACACATCCCTATGGATGGCCCACCAATTCATAGTAGTCCCCTTCATCACATAGTTGAGAGTGCTAACCCTCTGGTTCTCATTTGGTACATGTTGTTGGAATCATATATTGAATTTGCCAATATCCTCCATAGCAAAATACTAGGGTATTTATTGCTAAGTCACAAAGACCATTCACAATGGTCACAACTCATGATCTCCTTTTTCCAAGTTAAGTACATGGGTGTCTAAGTCTCCACTAATTGAAGAAGATCTATCCTAAGGGATAACACCCTATAGATTGGGTTCTATGTAATCCTGCTCAGTACAACCTATTTGATATATAAAATCTATATTAGATTATGTTGTAAATCTTACCATCATTAATTTTACATCGTCCTCAACCTTCTGAGGGATCTCTAAGGTAGTTATCCCCATCTTTTCCAAGAACCATTCTATGCTAAGAATCTGAGTCTGTGGAATAATATTCTTGTAGAGAAAACTATACTCAATTGCTCATAGAGCCTTATGCTTATCTTTAAGTATGACCTTTATCTAATTAGCATTGACACTAGCATAAGGTGATTCTAGATATTTTAGAATGATATAAGGCATATACTTAGTCTTGTTTAGAGGAATGACAATGATCTTGTCATCCTAATCAGACTACAAGGTATTCATGACTATGTTGGTAGTCGTACAAACATCATAGTCCCACTTCTTCCCTATCAAAGTAGGGTAGTGAATCCCATCTATCTTCATATTGATCACTTTGAAATCATCTCATAGGCTTAGTTTTATGACTTTGATTTCTACATCCTCTAGGCAATCAATAGGTTTGACCCTTCCATATTCCATAAGGCTAAGCATAACAAGACTATATATCAATGCAAGTCTTCCCAAGGCTTCCCAAATCAATCTGGGGATCATATTTATAGTTATTACAAATTTTAATATAGCATTGGGTATGTCATACCCAGATAGTTTTGTGTCCATATTTGCATCAATATCCTAAGGTTTCTTGGTATTTACAAACCCAACCAGATTATGTATCCATTGTTGGCCTTTCTACACACATTCTAGTAGGTTATGGAATAGGTTCATGATGTTCTGGAAGATATCCTTATTGCATATCATACTGAAGAGTTTCATCAAATCCATTAGTGTAGTGATAATCCCATCTTATCTTAATATACACACTATCCACTCATACATATATGCATCAAGAGTGGCATCATCCCCTTCATTCATCCATTATTGTTATATTGTCTTAAAAATCTGCACAATTTCCTACATTAGGCCCTTTTCAATAGTAGGTTTGGGGTATTATTCTAGTTGTGCCTTTTTAATACTCAAGTCTTTAGGCATTTCCAATGGAAGTAACCCCTATTATGCATGATATTGTCTAGTTATTTCCTATAATGTGACATCCTCCCTTAGTTTTGCATGGATCATGTTAATTATTATAATAGGTCTCTCCATTCATTATCTTTCTAAGACTAGACAATCTTCTATATTATTTTAATTTGTCACCTTGTAATATGTGCAGGATAATTTTTCTACACATAGTTTAATTCTCTATAGAGATAACAACAAATGGGTGGCCTAGGTCCATTATTACCTCAACCTCCTTGCATACCACCTTGATATCCTCCTCTATTCACCTAAAATTACCATCCACTTTGGTGTTATTATTGCCTTAAATGTCCAATATTCTAGGATGCATTCCATACTTGATGCTATTGATATTCATTAAATCTAGCCACTTGTGACTATGATGGGATTAGGGCCCATCTTGATTGTTGCACTTGAGTAATTTATAGATTCCATAGATTTTGATATGGATAGGTAGTAGTCAATTTTGGAAAGTTCTATGAGGTTATATTCCAATTCTATGTAATTGGTAGGGGACCCAATAGTGGATAAGGTTTTTATGTTTTATAGACCCAAGGCATGGCTGAGGTATTCTAACTCAGTATGATTCTCCCTAAGTTGTTAATATCCTATGACACATCTATGGCTTTCTACATATTAATATGTTATCCTTCAATTCTTGGAGTGTCTGACAATCCTTATCATCATGTGTAGGTGATTTGCATAATTTATAATACATGTTCTATGGAGTTTTTATGTATTATTTTAAAATATGACACTGTGATGTTACATTCCTTACCACTCTATATATCTCTCAAAACTCCATCTTAACCTAAGGGCATTCATTTAAATGATGCCCTTATGATCCATAATTTATGCACCATATATCTGACTTAGGTCTCTCAACCCTTCCTTGAAACTGATACAATCTACTCAAAATAGTTTTTAAGTTACTTTATAGCTTGGATGATGGGATAGTTACATCCCCATACTCTTCAATTTACTCCACCTAAATTAAAGTGGCTCTGGCATATACTTTATCTCTAAAATATGTTTGGGCCATGGTAAATCTGATCTTTGGTCATAAACCTTGTACAAACCAAGAGGCTTTATCTTTATCTTCTAAAACAAATTCTACTTTATTCATGATGTTAGATAATCTACGATCATAGTCACCAATGGTCTCTTGGGGTCCTTGTTAGATTGTTTGGCTTGAACTCTTCTTAGCCTTAAATTCATCGATGAACTAGTTCTTAAAATCATCTATGGATGTTGTGTTTGTATTATTCATAAATATGAACTCTAATGTATATCCACAAAAACAATAATCAATTCAAACTTCTTTATATTATTGTTAGTGAGTGTTTTTGCCTACCATTTCATGTTGTAGGTAAGTAAGTAATGTTTAGGGTCTATAGACCCATCATAGGGAGCCAAGTGTATAAAATCATCCAATTGCACTTCCATAATATGGTTTATTGTAGATATCATAATTGATTATGCTATGACCAGCATCAAGGATGGTTACAATTTTGGACACTTATGTGCACTTAGAGATGACTCCTGATCTAGTGGAAGTTGTGATGTATCCTTAATTCTATGGATGTGGTGGTTGAAGATACATCTCCATCATTTCCTTCCTATTCTTATAAGATCTAAAGTTTTGTAATGAAATCCTTAGCATGTGCAAGGATTAGAGGATCTATATTTATAACAATTAATGTTGTTATGTTCTTCTATTGTTCTAAAAAACTCAATGTAACTTCATGATATGCAACCTTTTATACTTTAGAGTTTTTATATGAACTTATTCTATAATTGGTCCTTACCAAGTGTCATCATCTAAATTTTTATGGGAATTACTATGATTTTGAAAAAATATGGACTTGGGGGATGTGTGCTTCTTTGGGAGATGATCCTTGCCTCCAAATATGTATCTCTCAAACTTTAACCTATATTATGTCTATGACTATAAATTAATCCTTGATGTTCTTTATGGAATAGCCTTTCTAGAAACTATGAAAATTTAATCATCTATTCTACTTATATACTATTGCCTTATTCTTTTGTCCATGCTAAATCCTCATTGCTTATTCTCACTCTATCTATACTTGTCCCATGATCTTTTATTTATTTCTATTCACTAAACCCTTCTCCTTATCATCTTCTCTCATCTAAATAATCAATGTTACTACTCCTATTCATAGTTTTACGAAATGAACACTATATATTCCATCTCCTTTGTTGCTTTAACTCTCTTTCTAACTCCATATTCTTTTACTTATCTTTCTCCTCTAGATTCTCCATGTTGAATTTAGGTTCAAGCTCAATATTTTCATCTTTGATTCATTCTCCCCTATCTCACACACACCCCCATACACCCAAAGTGAATAATCTTGATTATTAGGAGTGGGCACCATATCCTTTTTAATAGCCAACATTTTGATTGGTATCAAGAGTCACTGTAAAAAAATTCCTCTAATTCTTCTTAGAAATATATCTTTTATTATGTCAAAGGAAAAATATCCTTACACTATAAATTTAGTGATATATCTATCAATAGTGTAATCTATCCAATTATCAATCACATGAGTCCAATTTTTCTCCATATTCTACAATTATTATATATTTTCCTTGATCCACATAATGGTGTCACTTACTCATGGTAAAAAATAGTGATTTTCAATTCAAGCCAACCAATTAGCTATTAGGCTCAATAATTCATACCAAAATATAACATAAATTTCACCATAGATGTGTTTTTGTATAATCTCCCTTGAGGTATGCCTTATTATTTGGCCTTATTTCTCTATGAGTTCAATAATTTTATGGTCTAATCAGCTCTCCATGTCTCTTTGGGTTGGTAACCATCTCAACATATCCATGCTCACCATACCATTAACAAAGGTTCTTAGGTTTGAGTATAACATTCTAATTATGGGGATAGGATATGCGAAGTGTTATAAGGATCAAGGATTAGAATAAGGAAAACCTCATAGATTGATGTTTAGTTCTATAAATATTCTATGTAAATTTTTTTTAGAATAACATTTACCATTTTATTACTCACATACACGTAAAATCAACATAATCATTGACCCTTATATTACATCCATTACAAATACTTATAAGTATTAATTCCTATAGTTATAACTTCTAGATTTACCATGATAAAAATAGATCTCTATATCACATTTAGTGTAATCCTAACCAATATGGACATTCTCATAACAACTTCTAACAACCCATAAATATAATATAGCTAGAATCACCATAGGACATTCTTGTACATAGAAATGGTTTTACATTTAGCATTTAACACTAACTCTCCAACCTTTATTAAGGTCCAAAGGTGATATTCTAGAGGAACTCATAATTTTACAAGAAAGAAAACTAACTTGAAGACCAGTGTAAATAGAAAGGTATAAATTTTGGGTTTCAAGACTTGTAATGGCCCGCAATAGCCTTTAGATCCTTCCCTATCTTATGACAGTGTATTGAATCTTTTGAGGGATGTGAGGAAGCTGAATGGATTCAACCTTGATGGTTTGAAGTGTGTATAAATCATGAAAAGGTTTTAGATATATTTCAAGGTATTTCAAAGTACCTATAGTCTTATAGGTTTGACAATGAGTAACTACATGTTTCAAAATATTTTGTTGTATTACACGATAGTATAAAGTATAAATGACCTAAGATACAATATTGAAACCAAAAACATAGGTTTCATGGATTCAATATACTTATAAGAAGATTATAAGCCTAAAATCTATGATTTCTACCCATCAAGGTCATTCAAAGCCACATACTTTAATCTACAAACCTAAAATCATGTTGCAAGAGTCATCTGAGATGGTCAAATCAAGGATTTTGAAGTTATTTATAGGTTCTTTAGAAAATTTCAATAAATTATGAGGATTATATGGATTGTCATGACTAACCTATAGGAATTATTTTGTATAAACCTAGGATAAGATCCATCATGGCTTGTAATCAATATGTGAACTCTATTGGTATTGTAGCATAAAATAAAATTAAGGAAAATGTTATGATCCATGATTATAGTAGAGATGTGAATTATTTCTTAAAGGTTTTGTGAGGTTTGGAAGCAATGAATATTTTTTTCTCAACCTCATAATTTTTGTAAACCTAGAGTAATATAATAAACACAATAGATTGCAGGATCCTCAATAACTAACACAAGCCTACCAATCTAAGGTTTAAATTTGTAACATTAAGATGATAAGTCTAAAGGATTATTGGAACCCTTCATCGTATTCAAGTTCTTTTCAAATAAATTTTAAATAATATTTAGGATTTGTAGGCTCTATAGAAGGTCTCTTAATGTGATCAAGGAATCAATGCTCTCAAAGTTCTCTTAAACTCACTTTTAGGCCTACCCAATGTCTTAAGGGATAAAATGAGGTCTTCTTGAGGACTTCAACATGTTTCCAAGAGTTATAATGGTTTTGAGAGTCTATATGTAGGATCATAAGAACACTTAAACATGTTTTATGACCTCGATACTTTTATGATGAGCTTGTAGGCTTATATTCTATGAAGCTTGCTCTGTAGTATTTTGTCAAGTATGTGTTGATGTTAACAAAACCCCATTTTTAAAAAATGGGGACCCATGTGTTAAATTGTGTAAATTTGTTCCTTAAATATTAAAATAAACTTTTTTATAGTATCATTAGCATTATTTCACATTATTTCTATTTGAAGATCATTCACACCATGGTTTGGCTGACTTATTTATTCATGGTTTTGCTTTAATCTGATCTAAAGTGTTGATGTCATATATTTATGTTTTAGGTTATAGGTTTAATGGAGCCCATTTGGGGATAATCATGCATAGGTTTTTTGTGATTCAATGTTAAATTAATCATTTATTAACCTTGATCTATAATTGACTAATTAAATTTATGTTTTTTGAAACTCTAGACTAATGTCTTGCTTGAACCTTTTAATTCAAATTTAAATTTGGTAAGAACCTTTTATTTAAGTTTAAGTGAGAAAAAATTAATAATACCATGGTCTTAGTTTAAAAATTTTAGGCTTAGTCTATTTTATATCGCATGGTCCCTTTTATCTTAGCATGGTCTAACTAAAATGCAGGGTCACTTTTATTACTTATCCTAAGGCCTTATCCCAAAGTTCCATCATATTTATTTATACAATGAAACCTTAGGTTAAGACCTTATACTAAGTCATATTTTGTAGGGTCCTTTTTTATGTTTAGCCTAGCTTAAAAATCTTAGGTTAAAATCCTTGCACTTAGTCCCTTCTAGTTCTCGAGGTCATTTTTATATGTTGCTGACTTAGCTTAAACTTTAGACTAAAATATTAATAATTATTAATATGAACAAACCATGGTCCAAAGTCTATATGGTAAGTCCCTCATAATTCTTGGGGTCATTTTTATTTGTTTCAAACTTAACTTAATCCTTTTTATCCTAAGTCCTTTATACATGCTATCGAGCCTAACTTAATATTTTATAATGTAGGGACCATTCACATTCAAATACTTGGATCCAAATCTATGAACCATGTTTAAGAGAAGGAACCTAATCAAACAGAGCAAGATCAAGTCAAACATATTAAAATAAAGCACCAATCAATCAACACATGGCACATGCAGAATGTAGAGCAAACCAAAAGATGATAAGTGGTAGGCTTAGCGAACAGTCTCCATAACTATGTTAAAATTGATTGTCACACTACCATCAAAGACATTCTTCTAGACATCAAATGATGGATGCGAGGATGCCAATATTAACATAGTAAATATCTTAGACCATGTGTTTAAAATTGATGGTCATAAAAATGTCAAAGACATTCTCACAGACATCAAATGATGGTCATGAGGATGACAATCTTAACATAGTAAATAGCCTAGACCATGTGTTTAAAATTGATGATCATACAACTATCAGAGATGTTTTTATGGACATCAAATGATGATCATGAGGATGTCAGTTTTAACATAGAAATGAGCCTTAATCACATGGATAAAATTTATGGTCACACGATTGTCAAATATGTTCCCATGGATGTCAAATGATGGCCACATGGACGTCAATTTTAACATAGTAAATTTGGATCCAAATTTAAAAAGGCAATGGATAGTGATGAGTAGAATGACCCAAGATGCCATAGAAATGCCACATTAAAGTTTTATGAGTACAATTGGCCAAGTCAGAGACTTTGTGGACCTAGAATATAAAGAGTGGGAGCTAATTTTGTAATGTCTAAACTAACTACACCATTGGAGCATTTTTTATCTTCAAGTAGCTTGAAGATGGGAGCACACTTGTATGGGGTAGCAACCGAGAATAATGAAGACCCTATAGTAATTATAGATCATATCATTAGCTAGTATAAATAAGAATATTCTTTTTATAACCATAATTTTATGATATTTCAAAATAGGATATTATTTTATATAAACATGTGCAATTTTTAAGAGAATATATCATCTATAGGTCAGTGCACTAGAAAACATCATTTGCTCTGGAACATTTGAAAGGACACCTGTCTTATACACTTATAAAAATGTAGTTGGATAAGGATTGATCAACATGATTACTTATATCTTATAAAAATAGCATTATCAATTATAAAAGGAGGAGGGAGTTATTAGAACCAAATTACTTTGTAAACTTTGAGCAGTTAATATAAGCAAGGAATTCTGTAAAGACTGCACAACATTTGCTTGTGTGAAGTGTTATATGGTTTCTATCTTAGCTGTCTAGTTTTATTTTTAGATTTTAATGGTTCTTGTGGATTTTTGGTGTGTACATTTGATTGTAGAGTTGTTAACTTATGCTAATTCTAGGTTAATTTAAGGTTCCTTAGTTTTCTTCATTTTATTTTCTTTGTATTTGTAGATGTGCATTAGTTATATGCTTATATCAATAAATCTTTAAAGTAATCTTGGTTATGATTTGCATTATTTCTCATAGTCCTTAGTAGTCTACCTAATGCATGATGTGATTTGGGATTAATTTGTTTCAAGTTACACATTAGTTAAATACATATCTAGATGAAATCTAAACTTTGTCATAATGTCTGAAATGAGACGAACATTTTTCTTTCTACCCTACCCTTCCTTTTGCTCTTATTTAACCCATATCACCTTAGTTTAATTTTCATAGTAAATATCCATCTTATATTAGTCTTATATTAGTTATTGATCACAATTCACTTTTCTTAGCATATTTACTACATATTCTACATAAATCTACTATTTGGCCATGGTGGCTCCTAACCACCAAATAATATGAATATTGTGAAATAGTCACCTTTTCTACCTCTATTCCACCAATAGGTAACAGGATCACCGTAACCCATAACTCATGCACTAAATTCCTAGAATTCTAAAATGAGAAGTGTTTCTTAAACACTTTGGGCACTGTGCTACACATTTAGGCATCAACAGTATAGTGATTGACTAGATGGAGTGGAAAACATAATAAAAGGTTTCATGAAGTTTAAAATGATTCAATCCTGCATTCCATGCTCTTGTAAGATCTCAAATAGGTTTGCACAATGTTAATAAGTAGAAAATAGTGAGTTTTTGGATCTTGAAAATCTCTTAAGAAAATCCATAATTATGCATGTAGTCTATACAAGTAGATTCATTTAAAACATGTTTCATTAACCTAAAACATTCTATCAAGGCCTCTTGTCATACTCTTAATTATGCCTCTCATGATAAATGAATAAATAAAGAAGTCTCCATGGTTATCAAGATTGATATGCAGTTTTATAACTAGGGAATAAGAATTTTAAGCTTCTCAAGATTTCAGATCTTTAATAGGGATTGTAATGAGCTTATTGAAAAAGATAAGTGTTATTGAGTGTATTTTAAAATTCATGATAAAATATAAGCTTTGAGGCTCCTCAAAATTGTATTATAGGTTAAGGTTTCAAGATTACTGAGGGTTGAACTAAGAGAGATGAGACCATGATTGCATATATTTGGATTGAGATCTAAGGTTGATCAAAGGTTTTAGGGAAGACCTAATACCAATGGGATTCTCAAACAAGTTGTGAACCTCAACCAATCATAAAAGTTACTTACTTATTTCCAAGATGACCCCAAGTTTCCCAAGGTGAAGTCTTCAAGCTTGCAGGAATCTAATGAGTGCATATGAAGGATAAAGCCTACAACCCACCTATAGGTCCATCTATCAAGAAGACTTCCATGATATTAAAGGATAAGTTGAATGTTCTAAGAAATATACAAGTCCTCAAGACATAGATAAGTTCCAGGCTTATTCAAATCAAATCAATAGGTTTGTCCATAAGCTTCATGAGTGATAAGGAGTAAATGTAAGGATGATGATGTTAGTGTAGGTAGAATTGGTCAAGTTACAAGGTTATAGGCTTATAAAAGGAGGTTTTTGAATAAATATATGCCTCTATAGGGTTTTTACTAGGTTTATAATGATTCTAAGCATGGTCAAAGGAGTCAAAAACTTGAAATATGTCCTCAAGGCCTTCTAGGGCTCTTTAAGTAGCTAGGTACAATAACACATGTCTACTAATTTGAGGAAAGTCTAAATATCCCTAAGATACCAAGGTGAAAGCTTCAAGTTTGTAGGCCCATATGATAAAATTGAATAAATTTCAAGGTTTCTTAGTAAATTTGATGGACTTCATGAAGAATGAATGTGGATAAAAAGCATGTTAACACTTAGAAACGATCTACTAAGCCTAAAAATTGAATAAATAGAGATTATCATGACCTCAATGCCTAGTTTTGGACCTACAAAAAGCTTCCAAGAGTCTCTTGAGATTGTGAAGGGGTTGATTACATGTTAAAGGATAAAATATGGATCCTTTCAAGAAATAATACGCAAGGCTTCATGGATATTCAAGGAAGGTTTCAAGATAGGAGATGAGATAAGATCAGCATAAGCATGAAAATGTAAGTTTCTTGAGCCTCTCGAGGGGTAATTATGGGTAAGGATGAAGATGAACAAGCTTATCAACCTCGCTAAAAGGCTCTCACCTAAAATTTCAAACTAATTTATATTAGTTTGTGCTTTTTCACATGTTAAACACTACTAGGGGGAGATTACTTGTCATTAAGGGAATGATGGAGGTACAAGGCATTGTAAAAGTGATATTATAAGAATTCAACTCCCTTTATGGACTAGAATCATACCAAGTTAACTCAAGGCCTCAAATGGCATAGGAGGTCTACCTCTAAGTTAACCATTCAACAAGATTTGGCATGCATGCGTGGAGATGAAGATATAGGTGAGTTAAGGAAATTAATGTAGGATTTTTTCAAACATAATAGCCTTGAATGACCAAACCATATGTTCAAGAAATCAAAAAGATGAAAATTATTATAAATGAAGTCTCTTCACCTCCACTACTACACCAAACTCCATTCAAGGGCTTAATGACCCCAATTTCCACTTGTTTCTCTTCTCTTGAATAGGTTGAAATATGATGTAAAAATAAAATTTATGCAATATTTTAATGTTTTTCTCTTTACTTTTAACTCATTCTATTATATATAGGGCTAAAAAAACCTTATTGTTGATCCCCCTTCTTGGTTATGATGATACTCTACTCTTTTAGAGACATATTGATGGATTTGAGCCTTGAATATAATAAAAATTGTTATTTACCTCTCATATGTTGTAATTTTTTTTGAGTATTTTGTGAATTTGACTGTAGACCTTCATTTTGGGATGTTTTAGTCCATTTTGATGTTGTTCTATCAATTTTACACCTTTTATAGACACCAAAAATTTGAACACTATGATTCTGAATGTCAATAAACCCCCTGGACCTACCTAGGATCCTCTTGGGATCAATCTACACCAATCTAGCCTAGCCAAGGTCACTTGTAGTCTATTTCACAAACTTACTTAGCCTAGCCTTTAGGACCTTTTACTTTTGGGACTTGACCATTGATGGTCAGGGTAACCATTGATGGTCACCCTTGGGAAACCCTAACCATTAACAGTCGAGGTACACATCCTCAACCAAAAACATGCAATCATTCTCCAAACTTTTCTGAATATAACTCATCTAAATCTTATTGAGAGCCTTTGCATGGAAAAATTATATTTAGATGGCCTAGTTGCACCTTGACTTCCACCTCTTGCTTCTACCTATAAGAAGAGAGGATCCTAGAAGATAAATCCATCTATAATAATTATCAGAAACTCATAAATTTAGGAATTTTATTTTGTAGGTAAATCAATGATATTAGCATTATTAAGAATCATCAACAATCTTATTGAGAGTTGACTCACCATCGTCTCTCAATCAAGTTATCAAGTACTATTATTCTATCAAAATCAAGCCAAATTCCACCAATAGGTTAACTACCTCAATTGCTCACCCAATCAACTTCTGGTAAGATAATTACTTATTTGTTAATATTCATTTACTTTGTTTCCATTTTGTAATCAGCCCAACCCTTGCCCATCTCCCAGAATCCATCTTTTAGATCTCATTATTTAGCAATTAATAACCTAGAACTTATACAATAACCATCAATGGTTGATTAAACCATTGATGGTCTACCAAACCAATGATGGTCAGCTTGACCATTAATGGTCTCCTTAACCACTGATAGTTACCCTCACCACTAATAGTCACTATGGTAGTGAAAACTAGTAAGTTATTTTCACCCATCTGCCCTCAACCAAACCTAGTTTTTGTGTTCTTGTTTGTCCAAAAACCCCTTTCAATTGTTTTGAATCATATCCCAACCCCTTAGCACTATTATTAATTATTTTATCACTAATTTGATCATTTATAGTTTATTTCTAAGTAGACGATCTTGTGTTCAATTTTATTACCTTAGATTTATTGATGCAAGTAATTTTATTTCTATTTTGTGATATTAATTTTTAAAATGTGTGGATTGATAGCCCCTAAGGAATCTCTCACTTCTAGGATCTAGTTATTTCTAGGCAATCCACCCAACTATCTATCTAACAAACAAGTGTGCTTTAGTGCTTTCTTATCTACAGGTCTTCCTCCCAAGCCAAAGAGGAGCTCTTCACAATATTTTGATCCAACACATACACAAACAAACAAGTTTTTTAACCATACCTATAATGATTTTATTTTCCCTCTTTCTTAGAACTTAAATCAAAAATTTACATGAAACATTTTGGCATGTTCGGTGGGACCTAGAGTCTCTACTCATATTTTTATTTGCATTTGTATGCTCTTCTCTCTATCTATAATCATAATTAAAACTAAAATTTATTTTGGGATTAAAATCAACATCAACCATTTCTTGATTTTAACATTAGTTCACTTTTAATTAAAGCACAATAATCTTATTGTAGTACCACTTTTGTTGCACACACTAGCTAAACCACTTTCATCAATCAAACATCAAAACAATTTTAAACAAGGCCTAACTAGGATTTCATCACCTAGAAGTCAACTTACCCTTTTATATAAATCATACTTGGAGTTCATTACCAAGGGGAGAACCAACTCAACTCTCTGGTTGAGTATAAACTCTGGATATCAATATATATTGGCTACGCACCTGACACCCTTATTGCTATAGTGTGTGAAGTGAGGGGGTAAGCCCCAATACCAAGAAACATATTGATTACAATATATATTCTTTTGAGAACATAAAAAACAAAAAAACTAACCATAGAATAATTGTATAATATCTGATCTATAATCCAAATTCTATCACACATTCTCATAAACTAAGGCATAATCCAAAAGTGAGATTAAAACTAACTTCTAGGCTTAACATACTTTATAGTGTGTTCCTTGATTACCTTGATCATTTTTTTGTATTATTATTTTTTTAGTGGTTAGTTTATTCTTGTATTCTCTCCCCCTTTATTACATGGTTCTTACTCGCTAGCAGTGAAGAGACCTAGTAGAGCAGATGCCATCACTGGACTAACTAACCTCTTCTACTTCCCCATCTATGGAGTACATCTCCAAAGTAGAAGACTCACCCCATCCTTTGGGAAGACATACTTTTCCTCAGGTATTTTCCTATGGAGAAATATAATTTACCACTTTTTTGGATAACAACCCAGTTGCCCTTTAGCACTACCTTAACACCTCCTCTCACTATGCCCCGATTTTAACTCCATATCTAGATCCTCCTTATGGTATGCCATCCCAACTTATGGGGGATGTTTTTATTGTTGTGGTCACTCCCCAACCTTTGACTACCTAGGCATATTTGCCTACTAACCCTTTTTATGCCACAACTAAAACCAACTATTACCCTTATACCTTTCACCCTTACCAATGACTCCTCTACCTCAAGAACAACCCAACCACTAACCCATCATACTCCACTCACTATTGGATCACCTCCCATTAGTAATACCAACCTTCCCCCTATCAACCCTAAAACATTAATTAATACCCCTTAACAAATTTGATTTTATCTATACCCTCTACTTCACCATCCATTAACATGAAGGTCATTACCTCACCTCTTGTCACCAACCCAACTATCGCCCATACCCAACCTGAAATAATCCCTCAATACATATCCATCATGCCCAACCCAAGATACATCCCTAAATTGCAAGGGTATGTACCCACTACCCAACCATCATCATCTACCTACCCATACATACCACCTACCCAACCTCTATCATCCACATTCCAATATGTGGCAACCCCTCAACCACCAACCAATTACTAATATATCACTCAACCACAATATGCACCTTATGATCATTTGGGTGCACCATCTTAGACTGACTTAATGAAGATGCTTATAGATAAAATTAAAAACCTTGAGTCATCCATTTCAAGGTCTTATAACATCCAATTTTATGATCATATTTTTAATGAACCTAATCATCCCTTTGTCCCTATCAGACCTTACCCTCCTCAATGAGAGCTTTTAAAATTTACCAAATTTCAGAGCAAGGAAGACCCCCAACAACACCTTAGGTATTTTAGATACGTATGTTACATGATTTATTAAGATGATACCCTTCTCCTTCATACCTTCCCTATGTCTTTATCCATCTTGGCACTTGACTAGTATAGTGCCATTAGCAAGCATTCAATCTTTTCTTTCACCCAACTAGCTCAAGTCTTCTTAGATCACTTTTCCATTAACATTTTTAAGAAGGTCTCTATCACCAACCTATTTTCTATCAGGAAACTTAATGATGAATCCATTGTCAATTTTGTCACCCATTGGAAAAGCTTGATTAATCAGCTTTCATTTTCTTTGCCTCAACCTAAACTTATAAAGATTTTTTCTTGAGCCTGCGCTAAACATATTTCTTCTACATTGTGTGTCCAAAGCTTTATAACTTTTGATGAATCTTTTACTATGGCATGTAAGATAGAGAACTGAGACATAGATGAGGGTAAATTGAAGTTCCAAACAAGAACTATATCTTTAAGACCAACAAAACCTCTTCCTCCAAACTAGGTAACTAAGTTAATACTAAAACCTAAAATAAGGGAACTACAAATACAGTTGTCCTTAAAAATACCCCTCTACCCAATGTCAATTAAAAAAATTCTCCAATTACCCCTAACCAAACCACAAGGAACCCAAACTAAAATAGTCAGAAGTAATTCACCCCACTTGGAGAATCTTATGCCTCAGTTTTGAATAAGTTAATAAAAGATAACCTCATCCAACTTCCACCATCAAACCTCCTCAGTGATTTGATTCTTCTCATCCTACACCTACTTGGTACATTGAGAATGACATTTGTGCTTTTCATTGGGTAATTAGACATGTTATCAGCTGATGTAATACCTTTAATAATGTTGTTTAGAGAATTATTGACAAGGGAGAACTCATGTTGGATAACCCCAATGCCACTTAAAATCAATATCTTGACACATTCAAAAAATCTTTCCCCAACCATGCACCTATCAAAAGTGAGGACACACATGTCAAATTATCTCATGATGCCCACATATTCAATATGGTCCTTGATACACTCATGCATGAAGACTCAAGCATCCAATCTACCTACTCCTCCCACATCTCATCTACCAAGGTGGTGGAGTCACCCTCCCCTCCTTCAAAGACCCAAATTGAGGAGGTTCCTTTCTCCCTAGCTTCACTCTTAGAGGCTTTAAAATCATCAAATACAACCTCGACTATCATATCTAAGAAAATAACCATTATTAATTTACCATCTCCCCTGACTACTAAACAAACCACTACCCCTATGAACATTATCCCTAAAGGAGAAACTTCATCACCAACATCCCTCATATAAAAATTGCCTATTTCAACCTTACATCCCTACTCAAGGAAATGGACCAAACTACCACCCATCCTCTTTATCTTATGAATCTATCATTTGCATCCACTACCCAAGGATCAAGACCGATACATAAACCTTTCTCTCTATTAATTCAAACATTAAAATTTGCCTTAAAACTAGATATGGATCAAACCACTTTCTAGAAATAATTAGGACTCCCTTACATCAACAAACCCCAACCTTATATCACACCTTTAACCAACCAATATATCATTTCTCCACCCATATTAAACCAATCAAGAATTCTACCAACCTTTTACCCTCTTAATCAACCAAGGAAATCATATCTCAAGCAATCAAATAGAAAACCAAACCCTTCACAAATCTTGGTGCCTTTCCTATATGGAGTTTGGTATGCCCATCTTTGAAAGTGGAATTAACCACATATGAACCTATAACCAAGCCTCGACCTAAACCAACTAAAGTGGTGAAACCATTAAAAGGCCATATGGTTAGGACTCTACCTCCTTCCACCTTACCTTCCATCTTAGGACCTCATCCCTCAACTTTACTTGAGAAATAGGTTCCTTTTAGCATATGCCACCAACCACTATTGGTTACACTAGCCCACTTACTATTTGATAGGCTGGTTGTTCCTAAATTATCAAAGGCTAGACTATAAACCTAAAACACTCCAACCACTAGCATGCCTAAACCAAAACCACCATAACATCTAGACCCTTCCCACCTCTAGCTGAGTCTTACTCAACCATTTTTCAAAGGCTACTCCAATATTCTTTCCTTACCTTACCTCCTATCATACCTTTCAATCCTCTTGGTTCAAAACTAGCTTGATATAATGACCGTCAAGTCTGTTCCTACCAAAGGACACGAAGACATGGCATAGAGAATTGCAAAGCTCTCCAAGACATTATCAATCATCTCTATGATGAAGATGATCTATCATTGGATGAACTTCCCTTGACCCTCTACCAATTCACCCAATAGTCATTTTTCAAAGCATACCTAATCTCCCACTCTCACCTTAGAGTGATGGGAAACCTACCCAACCTCCTATCACATCTTTCCCTTCTATCCACACCATTAATGTGGTCACACAATCATAATAAAATGATAAAGAGAAGATCAAAGTGTTCATTCTATAGACATCCCCATCTTCTCATCCTAAACCAAACCAGGTCCTAATCTCTTCATCTTTAGCTAAGTCCAAAGTGATCATCATATGCATCTCTAAGGATAACCCTTCTGAATCCATTAGGAGGGTTATTCTTAATAAACTCTACTATACCCCAACTAAGATGAGCCTCTATGAGCTAATTTCCACCTCACCTTATCATCGCTAAACCATGATAAAGGCTATGCAAGCCATTGAATTTAGACCAAGAGACTCCTGACCTATAGAGGCCTTCATAGGTGCTCTACAACTCTCCATCCTTGTTACCTTCAAGGAATTGAAGATATCTTATATACACCATGAGGACCTAGATCCCCCTCTCTTTATTATTTCCCATATCAACCAAACCCACATCAAATAGTTTATGATCGATGGGGGAGCTAGTATCAATATCATCTCTTTCCATTCCTAGGACCAACTCAAATTGATGAACAATATCATGTTCAAAAATTCTACCATATTTAGATCCTTTAATGACACTATGACCACTACCTTTAGAACTATTATCCTCCACATTCATCTATGACCTCACACGGTCCCCAAACTTTTCTATGTGGTTGAAAGTGAATTTTAGTATAATGTTCTACTAGGGAGACCTTAGATATACTCTATGGGTTGTATACCTTCTACCCTCCATCATTATGTCAAGTTTCAACATGACGATTAGGTTTTCACCATATAAGTTGATCCAATCCCTTTTATAGCATGAAACATGCCCTACCAACCTAATTATGTCCTCCTACCCTTGACAAAAACACCCCAAACATCTACCACCAAGCCCTCAACCATGAGAAATAAAGCCATTGATTCCCTTCTTTAGAGGCAACTACTAGTTCATTTATTCCTATGGGCTAGATACCCACCACTGATCCCTTGGAACCTACCTTACAATTCCTTACCCTTGGAGGATACCATCTCCTTACCCTTGATACCTTTTAAGCTCCCCAAAAATATGGGAAACTCAACCATCAACCAAGTTATGATCCCAACATTAGATATATTATTCCTTTGAGACCTCACAACTGTCAAATTAACTTCATCTATGGGAGACTTGAAAAGCCCCTTAACACTGTCATCTTACCCTATTCACCTCAACCACTCACCTTCACCTTCTCTTACTTGGACAACCAAGACTTTACCAAAATATACCTCCAAAGGTGTGCCTAGAAAGGGTATGGTTTAGGATGATATGAGCATGTCCCATACATATTATCTTGATTGAGACCTAAATGCCTCATAAGAAGCATAGCCTTGGCTTCATTATACCTAATAAGA
Source organism: Torreya grandis (assembly GCA_037957365.1). NCBI lineage: Eukaryota > Viridiplantae > Streptophyta > Pinopsida > Cupressales > Taxaceae > Torreya > Torreya grandis. The sequence goes on along the minus strand of JARHVA010000566.1, from coordinate 4,764,233 downwards.
ATAAATCCACACAACCTTTCATTATCATTGTTGAAAAAGAAATCCCTTCCTCACCAACATCCCCTATACCTAAGTATGAGGATGAGGACATCATCCCACCTAAATTTGTTTTCATCAACATGATCACCCTTGGCCCCCTAACTTATTTGAATGAAGGGCACCCTTATCCATCCCTTTGACCCATCCTAAACTTGTGGGAGAAGAAGACTCTCCTACCATAAACATTGTTCAATATGAGGATGATGATTCTATTCTCACCTACCTTGGTGCACCTGATTCCTCCATCCACAAATCCTTACCTCTGGAAACCTAAACCATGTTAAATGAATCCACAATGGATATTAACATAGGCACTTTGAGTAACACTCATGTTATCAAACTTGGCCAATATATCACCACTAAGGAATGTTAGGACTTCTCTAGCTTCCTCCAAGATTGTAACATTACATTCCCTTGGTTATATGTCGACATGCCTGGTATTGACCTAACCATTACCACCAAAAACATCATAAATAATCATGAATCTAATCATATTAGATAGAAACTTCAATAAATACATCCTCACATAGCCCTTATTATCAAATAAGAGCTTCAATACCTCTTCTCTATCGACTTCATTAAACCCATTGATTATTCCTAGTGGGTTTCAAACATCATACTTATCACTAAAGCCACAAGGGGACTATGTACATGTGTGGAATTTTGTGACATTAACCTCACCTACCCAAAGGATGATTTTCCTCTACCTAGCATTGACCAACTTATTGATCTTATAACAAGCCATGAGATGTTGTCTCTCATGGATATGTTCTTGGGTTATAATCAATTTTTGATTGCCCCTGAAGATCAACGCAAAACTATCTTTATCACCCTATGGGGGAATTTATATTATAGATTCATTCCCTTAATTATTAATAATAATGGTGCAACCTACCAATGTGTTATGACCTACATCTTCCATGGCCTTATCCATATAATTGTCAAGGACTACGTGGATGACCTCTTTGAGAAGTCTAAATATCATAAGGACCACTTATCTGTTCTCAAAATTATCTTTGAGAGACTAATCCATATAATTGTCTACCTTAATCCCAAGAAATGTATTTTTGGGGCTTGTCAAGCAAACTCCTTAGCTTCATCATTTCCCTTTAGGGAATCAAAGTGGATATGGCCAAAATTAAAGCTATCCTCAAGATGCTACTTAAAAATAATCTTAAGCAACTCTGTAGTCTACAGGGGAAGCCCCAATCCATTTGCTGCTTCATTTCTCATCTCTCCAACTGATGTCAACCCTTCCATCACATCTTGAAAAATTATATCACTTTCAAGTGGAATATTTATTATCAAAAGGCCTTTAATGTACTATCTCCACCTATCCTCACACTGCCTAGAGATGACCAACCTTTCTAACTTCATATCTCTACCACTAATCATTCCCTAGGGGAAATGCTTGCCCATTAGAATGAACAACACAAAGAACAATCTATCTATTACATAATTTTCACCCTTATAGACTACAAAAACCAATATACTCACACTGAGAAAATTTTCTTGGTCCTAATCTTCATGGCCACCAAAATTCACCACTATATTTTGTCATAACCAATACTAAACCACTCAAGTACATGCATTCCAAGCCATACCAAAACCAACATATGGCCAAGTGGATCATGATTTTAGCTAAGTTTGACCTTGAGTTCCTCTAGTAAAAGTTAATTAAGGGGAAAGTCATCACTGACTACTTCGCTGACACACCCCTAAAAGACAACCAATATCCTCCTCTTGAATTCCTAGATGAGTCTATCGCAATCCTATCCCAAGTGGATTTCACCAATCATGTAACCATGTTCATCAATGGTTCCAAATGTCAGCATAGTGGGGGAGCTAGTATCATCCATATCCCCCTTGTTAATGACCCATTTCCTCTCTCTTTTAAACTTTAATTTTAATGTACCAATAATATGGTCAAATATGAAGCCTTATTAATAGGTCTCCAAACCATGTTAGCTTTGGGAGTTAGAACAATCAACATCTTTGGTGACTCCCAACTTGTGGTCAATCAAGTCAATGACATCTACCAATGTAAGAATGAGATTTTACAGTTGTATAGATAGTTAGTTATAGAACTCTTAGCATCATTTAAACACTACCATATTCAAACCACCTCATGATCTACCAATAAGTTTGTTGACACCATGGATCCTATTACCTCTCAGATCCCATTAGCACCCTCAGACTCTAAACTATCAGTCATTATCCATTGACTCACTGAACTTTCCTACATCAAGCTAGACACTCCAGGCATCTTCAATGTGGAAGGGATCTAGCCTAAACTTTGGTATCAACCAACCTTCGACTACCTTAACCTTTGAATTTTTCCCTCTAGCCTCTCTAAGAATTCCCATTGAGCATTTATTTAGAGTAGCTCTTATTATATAATTATGGGAGGAATCCTCTATAAACATGGCTTTGACGATCTCTTTTTTTATTACCTCCATGGTCCAAAAGCCTTTCACAGTATCAAGGAGATGCATGATGATATCTATGGAGGTCACTTTAGTAGACTTGTTGTGACTAAGTGCATCCTCTACCTAGGCTATTACTGGCCTACCCTTAACCAAGACTATAGCGATTATGTGAAAAAGTGTGTCAAATGTCAATAACACACTAATTTTCACCATGTACCCAACCATACCCTTCAAGTTTCTATAAAATTTTAGCCTTTTTAACAATGGGTTCTATACCTAATTAGTGAAATTAATCCCCACTCTTCACAACAACATCACTCTATCATCACCATGACTAAATATTTCACTAAATGGGTGGAGATTATTCCTCTTGTCTTGATAAAAGTTGAAAAGATTATCGAATTTATCACCCATCACATCATCTACCACTTTGGTGTTCACCATAATATCATCATTGTCAATGGAAAATCCTTCAAAAAACAAACAAGTTTAAGGTCTTTATGACATATTTGGGATTAAACTAAGCTTCTCATCACCTTATCACCCACAAGAAAATGGACAAGTAGAGGCCTATAATAAAACCCTTAACAATATGATTACCAAAATGGCTAGTGCTTTAGGTTGGGATTGGCACTTACACATCTCTTTCACCTTATGGGCATATTGTACTAGCATCCAAACCGCTATAGGTTCTACAACTTTTTCTCTAGTGTTTAGATCTGAATTTATATTGCCTCTTGAAGTCCAAAAACCTTCTCTTCACATATCTTTATGTGACCTTATTTCAAAAGATGATTATCATAAAAAATGTTTAACCTAAATTGAGATACTTGATTAGTGTTATTTGGCCACTCTTTCCCATCTTCATTTCTATCAAAATTGATTCAAGCATGTTTACAACAAACACCTGAAAGTGTGAGAATTAAATATTGGTGATCTCATTCTCAAGGAAACTTAACATGTAACCAATATGGAGAAAGGCAAAAGGGGAGAATTTTCCTTCAATTGGCTTGGACCCTACATCATAACCCATAAGTATAGATCAAGATCTTATCATTTATCCTCTCTCAAAGGCAAACCAAAAGTTGAGCTTCTTGACACTTCACATTTGTGTCTTTTCTATTGTTAAATGAGGGGTCACAATCATCATTTGTCTAATTTAATCTCATCCCTTGAAACCACATTCTTCTCCCTATTCTTAGGAGAAATCAACTACAGTTGAATCATGTGATCATCCATCATATTCATAGCCTAATATTAAACTATGGATACCATGTCTCTACCCATGGCATGATTCTCATTGTACTTCCCATCACTCCTCAGGGTCGGTTCCCATGGTCATTGTCACCTAATCTCATTTCACCTACACAACCTTCTTTTGATCTTAGTCTTGCCTTCATAAAGGTAACTCCTTGAGCATGAATAATCAAGTCTATGTCAATCAAAATCAAATAAAATAAAAAGCAACACCAAAGTCAAAAATTAATCATGGGTCATTCTTATCATTCACAGACTGCTCCCTTGAAGGGTAGCTATTGAAAACTTATTCAAAATTACAAAAATGTAAGGTGTATTTCTCCCTCAAAGGATAGCTATCAAAATCATTTGAACTAATCATATAAACTTAGACCACTCCCTTGAAAGAAGGTTGAGTTAAGCACTTATCAAAGCTAGCAATTTATTAGAAGGTTTCCACACCAATCAACTTCCTCAACCCTAAAGCACAATCAAAAGTAATGAAAAACCCATAAGAAAAAGAAATAGTAATGAGAAACACCACAATTGACTCTCATAAAATCAATAATATTGGAAATCCACAATCAACTCTCCTTAGTATACTTCCCACATCAATCAATATACACTTTATATATGAGCATAGACTTTCTTATACTATCCTCTTCAAAGCCTACAAAAGAGGCATGCTAGTTTCACAAAAAGGTTATAGTTTCACCCACACTCCCTCCATATATCATATGCGCAAGACTACGATCTTACTTGACATAATGTGATCAAAATACCCATTTATAAACCTAAGCATGCTAATGCAAAGCATTTGAAAGGCTTATTTTCACTAAGCCAATCCAACTTTGGGTTTCATTTTTTTCCATACCAATGAAAAGGCATCATGTTACTTTTCTTATCTTTTATTGGTTTATGTAGATGTACATCTCATGATTCTTATCACTTTCCTTACATTTAGTTTGTTATCAACTTAATTTATGTATTCTCATTACATCCTTAACCATGTTTACATTTTATCTCCATGAACATAAATAAAAAACATCAAATAACAAACACAACATTGTGAACTATATCCGTCCAACATATTATATATGTATCTATGGTCAAAACACAATAAAATCACATCACATCACATCATAACATAAACATCATCCTAACCATCTACCATTTAGACATAATCATAATGTATACCATATCATAAACAACCTTAATTACACCATTCATCATCATTAACATCAACAAAATTAATCATCAAAACATCATGAACCATATCATATATCATATACCTATCCATTTATTAACCATCACATCTCAACAATTCATCTTACAACATCAACATAACCATATAAAAATTCATTATGATCACATTATCATATGACATATATCCATCCATATCATATCCTCTCATATCCATGAACCAAATTAGAGAATCATAATCATCTTTTAAACATCACATGCCCAAGATATTGAGTCAACATCTCATAAAGCATATACATGAATCCATAGACCATCGACCATAAGCATAAACTTGAATAACCACATTAGCATATAAACCATGAACCATAAACATACATCATATATAACATCATAAACCATACATCATCATCATATACATTATGTCATCATAAACACATGTAATAATGTGTAAACTCTCTCTCAAAACATGTACATCTCACTGCATCATTACATAGGCCAGTATCAAAATAATGTACACCTATCTATACCAACATATCATAACATATATAAATCATTCCCATAGAGCACTTACACCACTAACACATACCCCTGCACTCCCATTTGGTGGTCGCCCCTAGTATCCTTGCCTAGCCCACTATGGAGTTCCATTGTCTTGGGGTAGCTATAGTCGGCCCACCGATCAAATTATCCCTATCCTCCCCATATCTCATCACTTATGGTAGTTGATTTAACACCATCACCTCATAATACCTAAGCTCTTCAATGATGGCTAAGTATCGAAGCCTCAAAACTATGTTTGGTGGTCCTTTAGTCGTCAGTGTTGGTCCCCCTTCTGTTAATCCCTTATGTCTAAGAGCATCTCTATCCTATGTTATTTCCCCAAGGGATTCTTGTCCTTGATCTCACTCACCAATTAGAGTCACCACCTATGCCTATAGAGTGGCCACCTATCCATATAACACTATAATTTGGGCCTCCACTATTACTAGTACCACCTATGCGTCCTATGTTTATGCCTATGTTGAATCCAAATCCATAGGCTACTAACCCCCATCCCCTCATCTAAAATTGGTAGATACATATCTAGCCTTTTACTAGGTTATATATCCACCTACCACTCAAACATTGTCAATAGGATATCTCACATGCAACTCCTCATAGTCTAGGACAATCTCTTATGGTTTTGGCTCTAGGAGTAAGAACTCAACATCCTCCCTCTTATATTAAGGAAAATATAAAGGTATCCCCTATAAATATATGAACTACCTCCATACTCTATTAACTAGGAGGATCTTAGTCTCACCCTCTCATCTCCCATAAATCCACATCTAGCTCTGTAGTGATAAAGTATGATGACTATAGCCTGCCCAGATTGGCTAACCCAAGTAAGGTCTTCACACCATATTACCAACCACCAAGCCATCTAGGGCATCTCTAAACCACTCTATATCTCAGGCACCTCCACCAACCCCTATCAGTGCCAAATCACCTCTTCATATAATAAAGCCTACCCTATAGTCTATAGGCATAAAACCATCCTATGGGAGCCCCAGTGGTCTAAGCGCTCTAATATGCTCATATTCCTAGTAATGGAGCATGAACCCAACACTAATCTCATACCTCTTATGTGCATATAAAGCCTAGATCTCTTTATAAATTTGTAACAATAAAATGGGATCCCACCCAAATACAACCCTCCCTAAAAACATCTCTCCTAACACCCCTAGTAAAAAATAGGGGAAATGGCCACTACTCAAATCAATAAGGGCAAAGCAAGATATCATCATCATCATCATCATCATCATCATCATCTTCAATAGGCACCTAATTATTGGTGCACTCTATTATAATGACCCATAATGCATGCCACTTGCATGGAATCTCACCTTTTCCCTATCCTCATCGTAAATCCACTCCATGTCGTAGTCTCACTACTCACTCTTTATGTGGTAGATCAGATCCCCATGAATTAATAGTCATGTAATATGATGTACATCCTTTAATAATATTCTCATCTCTCCAATACGTAACACAAAAATATTTGCGATTGCATCCCATTTATCAATGAGAGCCACAATCATTGCTACCTCCTAAGGCAAATGTTGATAATGCCTCATGACCCCTAGGCCTACATCCTCCATATGATGCCACTCATCATCTATCATACCATCATAGACCTCTAAAAAGCTATGTGAAACTTAGCCTTGTATCTATATTTTCTCGCATGCCTGCAAAATAATCATATTAGCATGCATGCTTAGTTTTCCACCTCGAGCTAAGTATCAAATTATATCTACTTTTTTCAACTTACTTCAACCTACCCACTTACATTTATGATCTAAAAATACCCCAAATTCTCTACATCTTAACCACATCCATTTTTGACCCATATGATTCTATCACAAAAACCTTGCTCCACCTCTACCCAACATAAACCTTACAACAATAAAGTTATTTTACCACCCTATCAATATCAAACTATCAACCAATATTACCACTTTAAACATCGTAAACCTACCCTAATGTTTACAACTCTACACCCTTAAACTATTTTATCCACCACTTCTTAATCTAAATATAACTTGTCTAAATCTTGTTGTAGGCCTTTGCATGGATAAATTATATTTAGATGGCCTAGTTACACCTTGACTTTGACCTCTTACTTGTGCCTATAAGAAGAGAGGACACTAGAAGAGAAATCAATCTGTAATAATTATCAGGACCTCAGGGATTTAGGAGTTTTCTTTTATAGGTCAATCAATGATATCATCATTATCAAGCATCATCAACAATCTTATTGAGAGTCAAATTTCCATCATCTTTCAATCAAGTTCATGAGTATTGTTATTCTATAAAAAATGAGCTAGATTCCACCAATAGGTTAACTACTTTAACCGCTTACCCAATCAACTTTTGGTAAGAAAAGTACTTATTTGTTAATATTCATTTACTTTGTTTCCATTTCATAATCAACCCAACCCTTGTCCATCTCCCATAATCCATCTTTTGGATCCTATTATTTAGCAATTAACAACCCAAAACTTACACAATAACCATATATAATTGACTCAACTGTTGATGGTCTACCCAACCATCGATGGTCAGCTTGATCATTGACGATCACCTTAACCACCAACGATTACCCTAACTACTGATGGTCACTATGGTAGTGAAAACCAACAAGTTATTCTCACCCATCTACCTTCAACCAAACCTGGTTTTCTATGATCCTATTTGTCCACAAACCCCTTTAAATTTTTTTGAAGCATATCCCAACCCTTTAGCACTAGTATAAATTATTTTATCACTAATTTTATCAATTTTAGTCTATTTATAAGTAGGTGCTCTTGTGTTAAATTTTAGTACCTTTAATTTATTGATGCAAGTACTTTCCTTTCTATTTTTTGAGGTTAATTATTTAAAACATGTGGATTGATAGCCCCTAAGGAAGCTCTTACTTTTAGGATTTAGCTATCTCTAGGTAATCCACCCAACTATTTGTCTAACAAACAAGTTTTCTTTAATGCTTTGTTGTCTGTAGGTCTTCCTCCCAAGACAAATAAGATCTCTTCACAATCTTTCGATTTAATGCATGCATAAACAAATAGGTTTTTCAACCATACCTATATCGAGTTTATTTTCTCTCTTTCTTAGAACTTAAAGTGAAAATTTATATGAAACACCTTCATTTGCAGGTTATATGTTATGTAGACCATTAACTCAATGAAAATTACTTATGTAAGTTTTGATAAAGTTGGAGATCTTGTAGGAGTTGTGTGAGCTATTGTCAATTTTGAAGGTTTCTTATGTTGTTATAATTAGAGGAGAAGATATCTAAATTATTTTGTATCACCTTTCTCAATTTCAATTCAATATATTTTTTTTTCACCATAAAAAAACTTAGTCTTAGTTTTAGATAGGTCTTTTATCATAGTTTAGGTCTATAACTAATCTTAAATTAGGTACATCTTAGTTTAGGAGGGAGTTAGCCCTATCCAAAGGTTCATCCCTAAAGAGCCAAGGTCTCTAACATTGGGGATAATCCCATTGTTTCCATTAGATCAAATTTTTGATTGATTAGGTGTAGGATCCAAGAGACAATATGAAATTTGAATACAAATTTGTGGCACACACTGTAGTAATGAGTCCTAAAATGCAACTTTTTTAGTGAATAGACAAGTTCTTGTCCTCCAACTAACATTTATACCTTTGGGACCTCCAGATGTAAGTACATCACTTTTAAAACATATGGCTAGGAAAATAACATGTTATCCCATGACCACAACATCCAAATCCACCTAGATGTGTGTTTTAACTACTATTTAGGAGTTTATAAACAATGAAAACAAATATTGTCAAAGTTGAAGCAATAGTATAAATTATCCACCTTTGGTGCTTCATGGCTAGAAATTGGCATTAAAAAAAATTCTAGGGTGGAGCATAACATCTGGGACAAGTTTCTTTGCCTCTGATAATGATTAGCTGAGAGACCCACTAGCCATTTTGACCTCAAGAATGCCCTTCTTAATATGAGAAAATTATAGTTTGCTAGGCTAACTTCAGATGCATGTCAAACATAAATCATAAGTAATTTTCACAAACCAAAAGAATCCTCATGTGAATTTACAATCCCTCTAATTTCACCCTATATCACTTCAATAGAATCTTGGATAGGAATATGTGGCACACACTATAGTAATGGGTCTTGAAATGTAACCCTTTTGAAGTGAAGAGATAAGTCCTTAAACTCCAACTAAAATTTCAATCTCTAGGACCTATAGATAAAAATCAATAACTTTGAACACATATGGATAGGAAATTTACACATTATCCCATGACCATGACATCTATATCCATCTAGATATATGTTTTCACTATTTTTCAGGAGACTCGAAACACTGACAATAAATGTTGTCAAAGTTGAAGTGACATTTTTAAATCACCACTTTTGATACATCATGGATATAAAATGACACTAACAACACATTTGGGGTTATTGAGAACATCCAAATCTAGATTATTATCCTCCTATCACACTCGATCAATAGACCCACTACTCCTTCGAGCCTCAAGAATGTGTTTTCCAATTTGAGAGATTGTAGTTTTTAGGATAACTTTAGATGAATGTAAAAATAAAATTTTACGTCATTTACATGAACTAAAAAAACCCTCAACTTGAATGTATAGCCCTATAATTTCACCTTAGATCATGTCAATGTGACTTTGGATATGAATCTATGGCACATGTTATAGTAATGGGTCTTGGAATGCAATGTTTTTACAGTGAAGAGATAAGTTCTTATCCTCCAACTAGCATTTCCACCTTTGGGAACTCCAAATTCAAATCCACCACTTCAAACACGCACACACGCACGCACGCACGCACGCGCACACACACACACACACACACACACACACACACACACACACACACACACACACACACACACACACACACACACACACACACACACAATTTACCCATTCTCCCATTACCACAATGTCCATATCCATTTTGATGCATGTTTTCACTACTATTCAAGAGCTTTGAAACATTAACAATAAAGTGGCAGTTTGAGATCTCTAGCGATGGTGCTTTGTGGTTGGAAATTACTATTGCCAACACATTTGAGCTAATGGATAATGTCTAGGATTAGGTTCTTGGCCTATGATCATTCTCATTTGAGAGACAGAGTACCCATTTTATCCTTAAGAACACCCTTTCTATAATAATAAATCACATTTACTAAGCTTCTCTTAGCTTCAAGAATATAAAATTATTTATTAACTGTGCTAACTATGTGAAGTTGGAAGCTTATTTGGCACCAATAACCTACATAAAATTGTTATTAAGTAATTAAAAATGAAATTTAATTTTACTATATAAAAAATAAATAAAATTTGGTAAAATTAAATACATCTATATTTGAGAAGTCAACATACCTTAGAATTTCAATCCAACAAACCACTAGAATCTGCTCTAATATTGATAATATCAAGAATAGATTCATGGTCTAACTCATGAAAATTTCATAGATTATTTTTCAATGGCCTTCCATGATATTTGATAAAATCAATATTTGTTGGAAAAACTAAATTTAAATAGTTCACTATCTTCCTATGTGTTTAAAATTCTTCAAACAACCATACATCTAAAATTTTGATAGGATATCATCAAAACAAAGTTCTAGTGACTACCATAGACCCAATGGGATAGTCAATGTTTTCTCCATCTATGACTAAGGAAGTTAAATTTTTTTCCCTCTACACACTGACATAAGTAATAATTTTGTACCTCTTCATTGTCTTCATCAACAATAACTATAAAAACATGCCTTGTATCACCAAAAATAAATTTTAATGACATTATCAAGATAGATAATGAGAATAAATAGTACATAATGATTAATCTTATACATGGCTTCACTAGATTAGATACCTGATCAAATCCATGTGATGATATCATATTTTTAATTTTTAAGTTTGGTGGAACTTGATATGTGTTGATTATAATTAGAGGTCTACATCTCCATTCATCTACCCAATATTGTGACTCACACTCATTCCCAACAAATTCCATGAATGCAAAACATAAACATTACAATTATCTCATATAAATAGTCCTAGAACCTACATTTGAGATACATAATGAGTGAAGCTCACTTGATCCCATTAAGATCATACATTCCTCATAATTTTCCAAGTGTTCTTCCTCCATCAACAAGAAATATCTATGTATAGTATAATTTTATCGAGCACTAGGACCATTTTATCATTACACCATTCAACAATGGTTTTTATATCAATAAAAATACCCCATCTTCAAAGTTAAATTCCTCTCTTGAAACATCTATTTTTACACATGATTCAACACCATCATGTTCCCCTTTTCTATGGATAGACTCAATGAAACTCCAAATATGGTATACATCAGTGGTGAAATGCATCTTTATCAACCACTAAAACATCCATGCATTCTTGAATTGTGATGTGTAATTGTTTAACCAAATTAATGTTGTTTGAAATTAATGTTCCTCTTGTTTACCTTTCCATAAAACATCTAAAAAAATCCTTGCACATAATTTGTAAAATGTGATTGATCATCATTGACATATAATTGTTACTCCCTTAATATTTTTTTATAATGATCTATATTATTATATGTATGCATGAATCCAATATGCATGAATATGGAAACCTATATTGAGTTGTAATAATGTGACTAACTTCCACTTATGGTTCAAATGTTTAATTCTCAACAAAGTTGACTATTGAAATAATAAAACCAAGTGGAAGTATGTCTTTTCTTAACTTGAAATGTTCATTCAATGATCTATCCTTGTGTGTGTGTCTTGCATATTCAAATAGTTTCCTCCTTGAATTTGACCATAAATTCTAAAATAGGTATTTATTTTTTAACAAGCTCACACCTTTTATATTCTTTGCCATGTTTTAATTAATATATCATGAATTTGTATTTACTCAAACCAAATTATTCCTATCCAATTGCACTTGTACTCTCATCATGGATACAATTTTTTAAATTTTGGTAATCCACCACAAATGCTACAATTTAAATTAAAACATGATTTGTTACAAAAAAAATATCCATTTGGTCTTTCACAAAAAAAGGTTAAAAAAATTTCCCTTGTTTATTTTGTCATAACTTATATGCCACACTCCTACAAAATATTTTCAATATACAAAGCATAATGTATATAGAATAAAAATCATAATGCATTGAAAATTCAACATGTTTTCTATAACAACAAGTGGTGTGTGTGATTTATTATTACAAAAAGGGTTTGGCAATCTCAAAATGTATTTAACTAATATAAATTTATGGATGATTTTATAAAAACATAGAGTACAATTATGTTTGAGTCATATCCAAAAAAAAATTGGATGTAGTTCATGGTTATGAGAACCAACTCTTCTTTTCACTACATATATTGTGTAGGGTGAAACTCTTGAATTATCTTTTCAAAATTGTGCAATAAATCTTTGATATAATTAGCTATAACCTTGTCCTTTCATGTAATTATACCAAGAATTTTTTTGAACTCATTAGTATTGACATCATTAAGTCTTTTATGTATTCCAATTACTTTCATTATTATTTTTATGTTTATGTTCACTACATAACTAATTTTTAAAACTAGTGTTTTCTCCTTTATCACCACTTAATTCACAAGTTTTAATTATGTGTTGGACAACATTACAATCTTCGTTGCATGTTTTCTTGCCTAAAATATGATATGCATCATGGATATTTTATATAATTTCCTTGTTTTCACCATCCATGTTAGATGTTCTTAGTCTTAGGGTATACATTATAGGTCTCATCTTAATCAATTTCATCAATGAAACAATCAATTGACATTTTTTACTATCAAAGTATAATTTTTTGAATAAATTATCCCAAATTATTTCAACTAATCTTCTTGAATGGTAGCCAAATATATATTTTTTGCATTGGTTTAAAAATGTTTTCATCAACTTCAATTAAGTACTTTCCTTTTGAAAGCATAATCCTTGGAAGTGTTGCTAATAGTGGATTTTTTGAGATGGTGTTTCCATATCATTATGTTCACTACTAATTTATTTATTATTATTTTCATTGTTTAGTTTTTCCATGAAATTTTCTTCAGTTTTACTTTCATCATTCTATGTTTCTATGTAATTTTCTTCATTTTTAGGGGATAAATCATCAAGCATAGACTCATCATCAACAAAATCAAAAACATCATACTTTGAATGTGGGCTTGAAATATAATTTGAACTCTTAGGTAAACATTCATCATCCTTATTCAATTCATCATTATCCATTTCATCATTGTCTATGACATTTAGTTCATTAGGGATAGTGTTTGTATGTTGTCTCAAGTGAAATGCTCACATTTATACCTTTTATTTTTCTCTCGACACTTGTAATTGCTCTAGTTTTTTGTGATTTAACTTATTCCTAAATTTTATTGAGATTCATTGCCTATGAATAAACAAACTTGATATCTTTTGAAGGTGGGGTCCAAAAAATAACTTGACAACTTTTATCCTTAAATTTGTATGCTGTAGAATGATGTAGAGAATGCAAGTGGGGATAAAACTCTTGATCAAGGTTAAAAATAATGGTTGAAAGAATTTGTTTTAGATATTATGAATATAATGTGTATTCATTATATTTACATAGCACGTGTGTTCTTTATTTACATAGTTGTGTATCGTATAATTGGCACTAAAATTTTATTTGATTCAATTAGCTCTTAATTGAGTCCAAATCACATCTTATACAACTTAAATTAGGTTTAATTATCCCAAATCAACATTGTATACTTTAAATTAGGTTCAAACGGTTTATATTATCCCCAATTGCCTGTCATTGCATTTGTGATAAATTTGGGGTCGATTAATCCCCAAATAACATTCTATGGTCATAATTAGGTTGAAAGGGCTCAAATTGGCTCAATTTTCCTTCATGATTAAAATGGTGGACTATTTGATTTAGGTTTTTATGAAATTAGGTTTGATTGACCCTAAAATTACATCTTAGAAATGGAAATCCCAATTAGGCATCTAATAATCCCAATATTAAAGTTAAAATTCCCAATTTATATTTATATAGATAGTGGCAACTAGAGACTAGTTGATAATATAAATCCTAAACCCATAGTTGAGTTCTCATTTTATCTATATGTCATCATGAGTATGTCCATAGTAGATAATATTTCCAAATATATAGATAGGTGGTCACCAATCTAATATAGTTGATTCTAATCTAGTAATCGGTAGAGTTTGCTTCCTAACCCAACATGATTTATACCTAACTTGATATATGAATGCATTAAATGGAATATGCCTTAATCTAGTGTATTTTGGATGCGATACTTAGATATTAGGCATGGCCCAATGGGGCCTAAAGGCTAATTTAGGGCCCTATTATACTTTGAGTATGTTGTGGTCCCCAACACATTATACCAAAGGACAATGTAGGAATTGGACCCTCATCATATATGTATGGGGGCACCATTATGAAGGCCTTATTATGATCTCAAACTTTCCATACCTATTTCATATATTCTAAGGATTAAGGTAAGGGAATATTCCCTTCTTGATATTTATATTTACTTTACATATCATATCAAGGGAATTTTGCCTTCTCAATAAATAGAAAGGGAGTATATCATAACTATCAAGGAAAATTTTCCCTCCTGATATCTATATTTATTTTGATATATGTTATTAGGGATGAGGAGGGATGAGGAGGGAGTGATGATGGATGATGAGGGAATGACTAGGGTTGATGAGGGAGTAATTAGGGATAATGAGGGTTGATGCGTGAGTGATTAAGGATGAGTCCAATCCCAAACCCATATTTTAGTTCTCATTTTCTCTATATGTCAATGATAGTCTATCCAGAGTAGAGTGGATCATTATATAAACAAATAGATAGATAGATAGATAGATAGATAGATAGATAGATAGATAGATAGATAGATAGATAGATAGATAGATAGATAGATAGATAGATAGGCGGTCACTAATCTGGTAAAGTGTGCTCTAATCCAATAGCTGGTAAAGTGTGTTTCCTAACCTAATATAATATATACCCAACCTAATCTATACCTAACTTGACATATGAAGGGAAGGAATGGCATACTCCTTAATCCATTGTATCATGGAGGGGATACTTAGAGCTTAAGCATGGTCTGGTGGGACTGAAAGGCCAAACTAGAGCCTTGTCTTACTCTGAGTATGCTTTGGTCCCCAATACAGTATATGAAAAGATAATGTAGGAATGGGGACCTTGCCATAGATAATGGGGGAATAATTCCAAAGGCCCTACCATGATCACAAACTTGTCCTAACTGATAAATCACCGAAATCTTTCGTTACATATTTCATCTATGCCAAGGAATAAGTCAAGGGAAAATTTCCTTCATGACATTTATCTTTACGTCACCCAATAACATATCAAGGGAAGTTTGCCTTTTTGATAGATAGAATTAGGGCATATTTATGAAGGGAATTTTTCCTTAAGGCATAGTTATCAATGAAAAGTTATTTTCTGATAGATAGCTTTATTATTACCCTACCTACATAGTTATGTCCTACTTGATAAAGTAAGAGAAGCTTTATTCCTGATATGTAGCTTCATAGCTTTATTATTACCCTACCTACATAGTTATGTCCTACTTGATAAAGTAAGAGAAGCTTGATTCCTGATATATAGCTTCATTAGTATCCTTCATACTTAACATTTATATAATATATTCTTAGCTATCAAGGTAAGATTGCTTCCTAATTGATAACTTGCATATATTATTTCCCTACCTACTTAGTTATGACTTACCCATATAGATTTTATTTTTGGCAAGGGAAGTTTGATTCTTGATAAATAGAATGAGAAATAAATGTTTGAATCATGTTATGTATGTAATAGATATATATTATTGAGTATTCCCTACCTACTTAAGTATGCCCTACCTAATTGAGTATTTTCTACCTACTTTACCTACTTAATTATGCTCTACTCAATTGATAATCTGAGTTGTATCTTGATCTTGAGTATGCCCTACCTAAATACTCAAGACATATCTTGATCTTGAGAATGCCCTACCTACCTTATTGTATTTGAGTTACCTACTTGAATATGCCTTGCCTACTTGAGTATGTCGTACCTACTTGAGTATGCCCTACCTAATTAAATACCTGAGACATATCTTGATCTTGATTACCCTTATCTAAACATGATCGTATCTATCATATATGACCATATCTTTAATATCATGTACCTAATTGAATACACAATCCATACCTTGAAAGGAGAGGGGGCATTATCATGCTTAAAAATTAGTAGAGAGGGCATTATCAGATCAAGGGATAAAGGAGAGTGGGCATTATTAGATGAAGGGATAAAGGAAAAGGTGCATTATCATCCTTGTTTTGCATTTTATCCCTTCATGACTTTACTATAACATAATGTGCACATGTTATTGAGTGTATGTGCTATGTTATAGTCAAATCATGATAACTTTACTAGAAAATAGTGCATACGTACAGTGTTATGTTCAAATTTAAAAACCAATCATTTTAGCTCAAAAATAGCTTGGATTCCTAAGCCAAAGGTTTGAACTTGTCAACACATAGCTAAATTCAAGATCTTTGACAAAAAAAATAAGAAAATTCAATTCTATCACCAAAAATACTATGAAATTCAATGTTACAATTGATAAAATTATAAATATAATGGTGAGCACGCTCTCCTCTTTCCAAATATATTATTTTTTTAATTTTAAATGGACTATTTTAAGGTTTCCATCTATGTTGATTTATAAATCTAGTTTTTTTAGACCACTACATTCTGTAAATATACATCTCTGTATATGTTTATGTATTTTTTTCATTGATCTAAATGTAAAAAGTATATATGGTCCCAAACTAGGCCTAATTCAACACGTATTTAAAAAAACTAATTTTCAAAATTTAAGGTAGTTTGGGGCACTACATGACTGGATGTGCATTGTGTTGTCAGTTCTTAAGATCTATTTACTTGTAAAATTAATATAATATATTTTCATTGAAAAATTATTAAAAAATATATAGATAAAAAACTAAATGTCTTATCTAAATTTTAACCAAAGGGTTTTAAACAATATTTAAATATGCTAAAAAATGAGGAGTTACATGATCAACTATCTAATCTATTTTCCTAAAAAAATAGAACCATCTCAGATTATTTATAAGAGTTCAGATTTCCAAATTTTTAGGAAAAATAAGTCCACGGGTTGAGATTTCCAAATTTTCAATAAAAATAAGTCTACATGATGTAAGCTCCTTTTTACTTCTAACTTTTTGCACTTACCTAATTATGTATCTTATTTTCAAAATTCTTAACTATTTAAATTAGAAAAAAATTGTATCAGACTTCAAAAAATTCAAACGAGTCTTCTGAAGTTTTCTATATTCTCTTGTATGCATTTTATGACTAGTTAAGGTATTTTTTAATAAGGAAAAGGTTTTCTTTGTATATTCTTTACTTGTTTTACTATTATGTGCATCTTGGAACTTCACATACTCGTGCAATAATATTATTAATTATTAATTAATTTATATTATTTAATGATTGATTATAATATATTTAAAAAAATAAAAAAATCGTAATTTTATATTAATAAAAATAAAAAGTTACATTTTGAAAATTAAAATAACATTTAAAAAAAAAAGAGAATTAAAAAAAAAAAAGAAAAAAGAAAAAGTCAGTCATCCCAACAGAGAAAGCACTAAAGGGTGAAAACCACACAGGGTGTAGACCCAAATACATGGAGAGAAAATGAACAAATAGCAATGAGGCCCCAAAGAAAAACTTAGGAACTCATGAAAGTCCCTCAAAAAATCAAGTTTTATTTCAAAGAAATGGAACTCGTTACAAAAAATAAATACTTATCATAAATAAAAATGGGATGTATGATATTTTAATAAAAAATGATATTATTATTTTTTTAATTTAATAATTATTTAAGTAAATAATTTTTTAATAATTAATATATAATAATAAATTAATATTAATTAATTCTTCATTATTAAAAAATAATGAAATAAAATTATTTAATTTTTATTTATTAAAAATAATAATAAAATAATATTAAAGAATTATAATAATTAATCATAAAATAATATTAATTAATAAATAATTTATATTAATCAATTATTAAAAATAATATAAAATAATTATTAATTATTAAAATAAAACAATATTAATTATTAATTATTAATTATTAATTATATTTTAAATAATAATAGTTTGGAAAAAATAATAAATTTATTTAAAAAAGCGACTCGTTGCCCAAAAAAAAAAAAAAACTAGGAGTTGTTACAAATAATTAGAATTTAAACAAAAGAAGGCCGAGGGGAGGCGACTAATAATAAATAAATGGGACTTATGATATTTTTATAAGAAATGATATTGTAATTTTTAAAATTTTAATAATTATTTAATTAAATTAATTATTGATGATTATATATGGGTTATAAATTATTAGTAATTGTTTAATATTATTTTTAATTTTTAATAATTAATATTTATTTTATATTATTTTTAATAATCCATTAATATAATTATATTATTAAAAACAACTAATTCATATTATTTGATAATTATTTATAATAATTATTTTATTTTATTATTATTTTTAATAATGAATTATGTACTTTTATTATTAAAATTTAATATTAATTAATTATTAAAAATAATTTTAAACAATTATTATTAATTTATAATTAATATATAATTAGTTTAATTAAATAATTATTAAATTTATATAAATAGCAATGTCATTTCTTATAAAAATATGGTACGTTTCATTTATTTATTATTGAACCTTTTTTGATATATTCTAATTATTTGTAATAACTCCTAGTTTTTATATTGATAGGTGTTCTTATAATAACATCGAGGTCATGATAGACGGGTGGGTTGTGGTTGGGAGCTAATAACGTGAGAATGTTAACATTTAATATATATATATATTAAAAAAAACGTAAAGAAATTTGTAGAATAAAGAAGAAAAGAGCATAAAAGAGCACTAAAACAACATAACACAGTGATATAATAGATATTTATTTTAATTCTTTTATAAATGTCATTGTCTTTTAATATCAACTTAATGAATTTAGATTAGATTTGAAATGGTCTCTCCCGCTCCTCTTCCCGCCCATGTGCCTTGTTCCCAGGGTTCAGTTGCTACTGGGTCTGTTGCTATTGAGACTGCTACAGGGTTGTTTGTTATTTATAGTGTATTGTCTGGTGCTATTGTTGGTGCATATTCGTGTCAGAGGGTTTTGATGTTGTTAAGGCATCATCTAGGGGATTGCAAGGTTCTGTCATGGTTGGGGCATTGCCTGTTGGTGGGGTGGCTACTACTACTATGATGCCCATGACTGGCGCTGTGATTGTTGGTACAATACCTATTTTGGGTTCTTCCTTTGTTGTTAGAATCTCTTTTACTAATGTGATTCATGTTGGACCCTCATCTCTTTAGAAGAAGATTGTTACTTGTTCTTCTCCGGTGATTAGGGGTAAGGTGAATCTTTCCGCACTACCCCCTCCTGTTGTGATTGTAGGGGATGAAGTGTTAAAAAATGAGGAATACTTTTCTCAAAAGGGTTTAATTTACAGATTTGATAGATTCTAACCATGACTCTAGGATCTAAACACTTGGATCTTTGAACAATGGTCTCCCCTTACAAAGGACTAAATAGAAATTTATCCATGTGCTAAAGGATTCTTTGTGGTTGTTTTTTATTCTCTCCCTGATTGAAATGCTATTTTTGATAGTCAAGCTTGGTTCTGGGGATATCATGCACTATTGCTAAAGCCTTGGATTCCTACCTTTAACCCTCTCACTAAATATTTAGATAGGTTGTCAGTTTGGATTCGTCTACCAAATCTACCTCTTCATTTTTGGCATGAATCTTGCTATAAAGGCATTGGCAAGTCGATGGACAGTTTTATCATGGTGGATCATGCCACTACTCACTTCTCTCACACCACTTATGCTCGTATTTTAGTGGATTTGGATTTGTTTATGCCTCTTCTGACAGAGTTTGTTTTACAAGTTATTGATCACTCTTGGTGTCAACCCTTGGATTATGAAGGTATCCCATTTTATTGCCATAGGTGCTTTAATATGGGTCATTTGGCATCTAAATGTCCCCATTTGAAGCTTTTTTGATCTTCATCTTGGTTGAAGGATGATCTACATGAACACCTTACAATAGATGTTGACAATGATGGTTCAAGCTTAGAAGCTTCTAAGCCTCCTTCTGATGATGGGAAGGATTCTCTTCCCCCACTACATGACTCTTCTGCTGCAGGGACCTCCCTTGCTATTGTTGTTACTTTTGAGACTATTTTTTAGACTTTCCCTGCTGTTGTTGTTGTTGGGACTATTGTTGGGATCTCCCCTACTATTATTATTATGGTACCATCAGATTTACTTGGTTCTTTTGCTACTAGTACTGTAACAGGGACCTCCCCTATTGTCTCCCTAGTTGTTGTTATTGTTACTGGGACTATCATAGAGATATTGACTTTTGTTGCTGCTAAGTCAAGGACGGCTATTGTAGGTATGCAATTTGTTATTGGGGTTGATGCTATTGTGTCTACTCCCCATGCTCCACCCCCTTTTGAGGACTTGGTGAGTTTTTCACCTCCATCTCATATTTCTGCAAATGGAGATTTTGATGCTTATTAGATTGTTGTCCAAAGGAGGAAGCAAGCTCTTCCTAAGCACGTTTCTTAGACCCACTTTTGGGGCAAGGGTGTTTGACCTGCTAAGTTAGGTTATGTTATTGTATAGTTTGTTGTTCCTTGCGACATTGTTATTTTTTGATTGCTTAGCCATTTTGGCTTTATTGTTCATTTGTTTTCACTGCACTGTTTCTATTTTGTGGGTGACCTTTTAGTTTTTTTTCCTTGGGTGTTGCTTTGTATAGGGCTTAGGACCCTTTTTCCTACTGAACTAATCCAAAACATAATGAATTAAAATAATTTAATATTTACAATAACCAACCATGTTGCGGGCTTTTACCTTTATCACTATTATGAAGTATTAGTGTATCACTACCATAGTTAAAATATGCATATGAATCCTTTTGTCCTTATTATGTATAGATTTATGATATATAATACCTTATGAATTTGTTTTACGAAAGATATGTATAGATTTATTAAAATATATGCATCCTTGATATATTTTATTGCAATGTCCTTCCTTAATATATTTTATTACAATGTCTTTTTGTATATATTCCTTATACTGCAACATCCTACTATAAAAATCCTTATTGATCTTTAGATATATCCCATAGTCTATTGATCACCTATCATCTAAAGTAATATACATAGAAATAAAGTGATATACATATAAAAACCTATATACCCTGTTCATCATGGAAATTATAAATATATATGTCGATCGATTATTCATCATAAAAATAAAATAAATAGAATATTTTATATATAAATAAGAAATAAAGTAAATTACAATAATACATAAATAGTTTGTATATAGAAATAAAGTAAAATAAATAAAATATTAATAAATCTAAAAAAAGGATATTCCAAAGAAAAATAAAGGGAAATTTAATAACTAAACCAAAAATCAATCTATAAATTAAAGAATATATATACCTTAGTTTGAATATATAAATTAAACCATCTAGACTTATATTAAGGTCTTGAATATTCTTTAATAGATTTATGTTAAAGAAGGTATTTCTTTAATAGATTTATCTTAAAAGAAGTTTAATACCTAAACCAAAAGTCTATCGATTAATTAGGATATTCTAAGGTCGTCTTGAATATCCTGGATTAATATATATAAATTAAGATTTATATCAGGGTCTTGGATATTCTTATATACCTAAACCAATTTATAGATTATCTATTAATATATTATTATAAACCTTCTTATATACGGATTAAGTAGTATAGTTATATTTACAATAATTTACTTTATTTCTTATATATTTACTTTAGATATATCACAGGATATCAATATTATAAATTAACAAGATATATATATATATATAAAAGTTAATTTAATATTCCGTAAAATAAACAGATTCATAAGGATATTTACAATTACTTTATGTTTGAAAGAGTCTATTTTATTTATATAGATATTTTGGTAGTAAGTAAATTACAATAATGTATTTTTTTATTTTAAGATTTTCAAAATATTTAAATTGTGGTAAATGTTATAAAATTTTAAGGTTTTATTTTTAATAATTAAAATTTGATAAAATGTAAAGAATATGGCTCAATTAAAAGTATAGTTTGAAAATGAACAATAAAAAAAGAATATGAAGAATAAAAGAGAGAATAATGAAGAGAATATGTTCAAGAATACCAAAGATAAAAATGACAAGTACCAATGACAGATGAGGAGCAAAGAGATAAAAATGAGTATAAAAAATAATGATTTACAAAATGTAGAGTTGATTTGTCAGTTGAAGAACTAGAAGCACAAATGAGAGAACATACAGATCATATGAGAGATTATCGTGCACAGACATCTCAACAAGACTAGTTTAAATTGCAGAGAATATTACAAATATTAATGCAAGTAGATCAAATGACTAATGCAAAAAGAGAACAACTACGACAACGTAATCAAAATGCAGTACAAAGATACCATCCCACAATTTCTAATGTTGAGGTCGATCATGATGAAGCCACTATAATCGATATAGAACTAGTCATAAGATGGATTTTTTCAAAATCCCTATCAGATTTGTTGGTGAAAATGAAAGTGGTATGGAGAGAGTACTAGAAACTATAGTGAAAAGATTGATAGATGCATTGGAATTCAATTTTACTAGCATACCTAAGAATAATCCAAGGCATATGCAGAATCAAATAAAAGTAACAACTGTTAAAAGAAGTAAGAATAAGAATAAAGCAAAAAATAGTGATGCACCATAAGAGAGACGGCCAAGTGAAATTCAAAAGTCCCAAACAAATTGACAAGAAAAAGAACCTAATCAAAACAAAAATGTTGATGTTGATGTCAAGATTGTATAATTGATATTTTGATGTGAGTTAGACAAAATTTAATTACCACATATGCGTTATATCTATCAAGAGTGTTATTCTAGAATGAATATTCTTCAAGCTCCAGAAGGGCCTGTTTGTAGTAGATGTCGACAAGAGAAAGGTATCCATAATTTCTATGAAGTTAGTAAAATGGATCCTGGGCTCCAACCACTTGAACTCACAAATTTGATTCAAGTTGTAGAGATGTTGATCTCATGTGTGAATCCAATTATTAAAGTAACACATGCAATAGGAGGGCAATACAAATACAAAGGACATAGCATTTGTTTTCCACAAGAAGTCAAGAAAATTTCAAAAAAGTTACCACATCATGTTTCAGATCTTCTGATTATCATAGTACAAAGAAAGAAACAATGTGGAACTACTTAAAGCTTTATTGTGAATAAATATCAAGTATATAATGCATTGAAATATATGATTGAAAATGATAAGTTCTATAGAGATGTGAATATTGATGAAATGACACTAAAACATCTTCCATGCAATAAGTCTACAAATGTCTTTGGAAAACTAAACTCTGTCAACCTAGAATTTAAAATAGATTTCAATGAATGTGTTTTTCCATGTCCATTACTTAAGACAAATGAAGGAAATATTATAGATCACATGTCATCTATGGCCACCAAACCACCCAATGTTCCAAGAGAAATAGAAGTGATTTGAACTTGGGTAAACAATCCAAACATACATTCTAGTGAACTAATAGCTTGGCCACATATTGGTACATCTCTATTGAATGAATACATAACAGAAGGTTTGTTAGACATGGCTTTGCCAACTCTATTCCCTTATGGAAGGTGTGATTGGTTAGAACTATGATTAAAGCATGCACATTTGTATGAATTTGTGAAACATCTCATTCTATATTAGGATAATCATTTTGGCACACACCCACGATTTAGGTATCTTGTCATGAATAGGGTAATGCAAAGTTGAGCACAAAATTCATCAGTAGTAATTGTAAAGAAAATCCTTCAATAATTACTCATTACAATTGATGAATTATGTGGACACATAGATGATATGTCAGAATCTCATCTTGTTGATCACTTAATGTGATATGGAACTTCACTGAGAGGCACACGTTCCTATTGGACAAAGTGTTGTGTAGAGTTAATTGGCCTATTGCATCAAATTGGAACACCAACCATCTTATTTACATTAAGTGTAGTAAATATGAATTGGCCAAACCTCCATGCACTAATGCTAGGAACTCCACCTATAGATCTACATGAAGCAGAAAGATGACAATGACAAAACATAATTAACCACCCACACATAGTTTCTTATTATATTCACATTCAAAATACAATGTTCTAAAAATAGATTCTATAAAATATTATAATGAAGTTAAAAGATTTGTGGTGTAGATATGAATGACAACATAGATGGTCTCCACATGTGCATGGTTTTTTATGGTTGGACTGAGCACCAAATATGGACACCTTAGACTAGAAAAATGAAAATAAAGTTAAATTATTCCAAAAATATTTTGATGGAATTATATGCGTGGAATCCTTAGGGAGATGCACATCAAAGAAACATACATGTAAGAAATGATTAATAAGTTACTTATATGATATAAAAATTAACTATTCTAAATCTATATATTAATTTTATTTCATGTGTGATACAAGTTGTGCCAAATTTTAGCTCGCATCCACGTTTGAGGAACATAATAAATATTAATCAAATATATCTATATCAAGACTATGAAGAATAATTAATTATGTGGAGCACCATGCCATGTGTAAATATGGAGCTTGCCTACAAAAAAAAAGAGGAAAGAAGGTTTGCAGGTAAGAAACATAACTCTAAAAAAATGTATTAAGTGTTTGTTTATACATGAATAATAAAATGAAATTGTGTTTGATGTAGGTACAATGCCCCTTGGCCTTTGCATCTCAATGGATCAAAACTAATTGTAGATGCAAAGAAAGGAGACAAATAATATGAGCCAAAAAGAAATGATGATCGTGTGAATATACATAATCGTTATGTGTTGTAATCATGGTGTGCAAATGTAGATTGACAAGTAGTACTCTCAAAACATATTTTTGTAAACTACATTGTGAAGTATGCTACAAAAGCAAAGAAAAGTTTAGAAACATATCAACAAATGTTAATACAACTTGAAAATGTTGAAGACCTAGAAGGACCTGCTGCACAAGCATATAGACGCCTCTTAACTGAAACAATTGTTGAAAGAGACATAGGTGAAATGGAAATATGTCACATGTTGCTATAACTTCCTTTGATGGAGTGTAGTAGATTATTTATATCATTGAATTTTGGGCATAAAGTTTCTAAACTAGTATTAAAAAGGATGATGAAAATGAAAAAAATGGAAAATCAATAATTGATGGGTACATTGAAAGACCTCTCTCAATGGAACATGTGCCACTCATTGAGGTTATAAGATCTTGGATGTATAGTCCAAAAATTAAAAGAGATGAAAAGTGGAAACCAATAAAAATGTGTGCTATTGTGAGGGTATGGCCAAAGTTTTACAGCATCCTAAACCAAGATAGTCAGACATTTGTAGATTTTTGTTGGTCAAAGTTAATATTGTACACACCATTTTGTGATATTGAGATAGACATTCGCCTTGATGAGGATACAATAAAATATAATAAGGGTCAATTTTAATACAATATTTTTCATGTCAATCAGATAATTCAAACAAATAATGACATTCAATAAGAAATAGAGGATGAAGATGATGAAGTTATACAAAAAAATACAATTGAACATGAGTGGGTGATTATAACGGGGATACACCAAAAATAATTTCTACATGTTTCTAATATTGATATGTTGGGTCGAAGAGATATTGATAGACAAGGAAATTGGGATGCAGAGAATTTGGGTGAAGAATAAATGAAGAGAGCTCTTAAATTTATAAGCATGGAAAAATAGAATGGCTTACTTGATATGGAATAAATGGAGTTTAATTTTTGTTATGAAAGCCTAAGTGAGAAACAAAAATTAGCATTTGATATAATTATAAGACATTATAATCAAGGACACACTACAATGCCCTTGCATCTAATAATTCAAGGAACTATAGGAATAGAGAAATCTTATCTTATTGGAGGGATTAAACTAGCATTTATCGAGTTATCACAATCACAACATTTTTCATTGTTACTACTTGCTCCAATTGGAGTTGCAACATTTAACACTGGTGCATCAACAATACATACAACTTTGTGAATGCTTATTTTAGATTTTGAAAAATTAGAAGGAATAAGATTAATGAGTTTTTAATAAGAAATGAAACATGTTAGATATATTTTAATTTATCAGATGAGTTTTATAAGCCAAAAGATGCTTTAAAATATAGATTCTCAACTATGACAAACATTTCCAGAAAATGTTGATATGTGCTTTGGTGGAAGGTCTATGATTTTAGTTGGGGATTTGGGATAATTACCTCCTATATTGGATAAACCTCCATATGCAAGTACAAGACAAGAAAAATTACTTTGGAAAAACTTTAGAATCATTGTTATACTCAATAAATCTTTTCGACAACAAGGTCAAACTGAAGAACAATAATGGTTTTGGGATGTTTTAACAAATCTAAGAGATGTCAATCCAACCATTGAAGATTGGAAATTGTTGATGAATAGAATGGATGTTGTAGTTGAAACAGTTGAAAAGGAGGATTTTAATGATCAACACATTCATTTATTTGCAACAAATGAGAATATGTGTCTTCATAATAAAAAAAAATGTATGGATTAAATCAACATGTTGCTCAAAGCATTACAACTAGAGGGCAAAGCAATAATGTTGTGGGATTAGATGATGAATAGTTGGAAGTTGAGTTATTGATTTATATTGGTGCAAGGGTGATGCTCACTATAAACTTATGGACAGAAGCAGGTCGTGTCAATGGTGTACTTGGATATGTTTGAAGCATTGTATACAAACCAAGGCTACCTCCACCTAAACCACCTACATATGTAATGGTACAATTTGATAACTATAGAGGGATTCCTTTTGTTGATGAAACTCTAACTACAATTCCAATCACCCCTACACAAAGGTATCATGTGTCTCAGCTATCTTTCAAATGGCATGGGGATTGACAATTCACAAATAACAAGGCTTAACACTTGACAAAGACACAATTGATATAGGACTTACAGAAAGACAAGGTTTGACATTTGTTTTTATATCATGTGTCAAGTCACTACATGGATTAAGGATTGCACTGCCTTTCACATATGACAAGTTTGAGAGATTGATGAAAGGAAAAGGAGTGAATAAAAGAAAAGAGGAAGAACAAAGGCTTCAATTGTTAGAGGATCGCATGTATACAAATTGAATATCATTAACTGATTGTTATATTGCTTACATATATGATATATGTGCTACTTGCTCTCTCTTTCTAATTTTAACACCAAATGTCTATAGTTTGAATATCATAAACTTAGTGTCATATTCTATGTATGTAGACATCAAATGCTCTCTATTTCCCATTTTATTATCAAATGCATACAATTTTTTATATATCATATATGTGTTGCATCCTAGTTTTCTTTTTGATATTACATTAGATAATTATATTTAATATAATTTTTATGAACAATAAAAATTTACCTTTGCCTTATGTGATGACACGTGCTACTAGCATATATATCTTAGATAAATTTATGTAAAACATATCGATAGATATTTTTGAGGTAGTCACAATTCAATATAATATAAGTGTCTCAAGATTGATATCTATCGGTATATTTTACATAGATTTATTTAAGCTATGTATGCTAGTTTATAATAAGTCCCATTCTTTGAAATCAAATTTTGTTTTCTCACAACTTTTATTATTATAATTAATAATTATTTTAATAATTATTAATATAATTATATTATTAATAATTAACATTAATTAATGATTATTTATAATAAATATTTTATTTTATTATTATTATTAATAATTAATTATATAGTTTTATTGTTAATTAATTAATACTATTTAATGATTAATTATTATTAATATTATTTTCTATAATTAATTAATATTATATAAAGATAAATTATAATAATTATTTTATTATTATTTTTAATAATAAATAATTAATGAATATTAATTTTTTTATTATATATTAATCATTACTAATTAGTTTAATTAAATAATCATTAAATTTAAAATATTAAAGTGTAATTTTTATTAAAATATTATACATCTCATTTATTTATTTATTTTAACGAGTCCCATTCCTTTAAAATAATATTTATTATTTTGTGGAACTTTTATAAGTTCCAAGTTTTTTAATGATCATTATATATACACAAGATTGAAAAATAGAAACATGTATATTTTTTTTTAATAATTATTTGAAATGATATATATATATATATATATATATATATATATATATATATATGTGTGTGTGTTTTTTGAAACCTTAATAAAATACCCTCCGAAAAAAAAAAAGTCTCACTTGTTCAAACCCTACAAAATATTTACATGAAAACATAATGACTTACTATCAAGTATCATTTCAAATAATTAAAACAAAAAAGAACAAAATTTATATGTTTCCATTTTTTATTAGTGTATATATAAAAGTGCCATTTCATAATTTGGAACTCATAAAAGTGCTTCGAAAATTTGAATTTTATTTTAAAGTAATAAGACTTATTAAAAAAATGAATATTTAATTTAAATAAATTGAACGTGTGATATTTTAATAAAAAATGATATTGTATTTTTTTAAATTTAATAATTATTTAATTAAATTATTTTTTAATAATTAATATATAATAATAAATTAATATTTATTATTTAAAAATAAGAAGATAATATTAATTAATTATTTATTATTAAAATAATAATAAAATATTATTAAATAATTATAATAATTAATCATTAAATAATATTTATTAATAATAAAATTATATTAATTAATTATTATTAACAATAATAAAATAATTATTGTAAATAATCATGAAATAATATTTATTAATTAATTATTAATAATATAATTATATTAATCAATTATGAAAAATATTATAAAATAATTATTAATTATCGAAACAAATAATAATAATTAATTATTAAAAATAATAACAAAAATTATAAATTCAAAAATCAATAATTATGACAAACAAATAGTTGTGGTGAACTCCGGCAAGAGGTAAAAGAAAGAAAAAAGGTAATAAGGATAAGACAATCAATCTTTTAGACTATTTTCTCACCCACTGATGGCTTTGTAGCTACTATTGATTTTGGATGTTTGAAAGCGTTGTTGTTTAATATTTTTATGATTTTTTGACCATTTGATGTAATTAGTTCTTATATGGCCATGACGATTCCACTTGACCTTTTTGTATAATCTTTTTTATTAAAAAGGGAAGGGTCCCACCAACTCAAAAAATATATATTTATTTCAAAAGAATAAATTCATTACAAAAACTAAGAGTTATTATAAGCAATTAGAATTTAAAAAAAAAAAAAAAGACTAATAACAAATAAATGGGACTTATGATATTTTATAAAAAATGACATTATAATTTTTTAAATTTAATAATTACTTAATAAATTAATTATTAATGATTATATATTAACTAAATTAATACTAAATAATTATAATTATTTAATATTAATTTAGTTAATATATAATCATTAATTATTAGTTTAATTCATGCACTTGAGATGGCCTAATGGTGAAGAACATGTGTTTCTAATCATTAATTATTAGTTTAATTCATGCACTTGAGATGGCCAATCCTGTAGGGGGTAAGTTATGCACGGCTTCGTGAAAAGTATCCACATGCAATGGACTAACTGATTCAGTGTTCAATGCAACAAGGATCGGCAAGTAGATTGAAACCTGTGTTCAATGCGACGAGGTATTCCATGGCTAGGGATACTATTCACCATTGGTTTGGGCATTTCAGTTATAAAAATGCATGTACCCAAACTTTAACCGAAGAGATAGGGGTGCATTAGTAAAGTAACTTAGTTGTTATATGTACCACTTAGGTTCAATGCGACGAGGTATTCCATGGCTAGGGATACTATTCACCATTGGTTTGGGCATTTCAGTTATAAAAATGCATGTACCCAAACTTTTACTGAAGAGATGGGGGTGCATTAGTAAAGTAACTTAGTTGTTATATGTACCACTCAGGTTCATATTCTGGTATCAATCGGTAGTAGTTGTTGATATAATTAATTCAATTAGTCTGATCAAAAGCTACACATATACCAAAATAAAAATAAAAAATAAAAAAATAATTAATTGAATTAAATAATTATTAAATTTAAATAATATTATTTTTAATAATTATAATTATTTAATATTAATTTAGTTAATATATAATCCTTAATAATTAATTTATTTAAGTAATTATTAAATTTAAAAAAATTGTAATGTCATTTCTTATATAAATATCATAAGTACTATTTATTTGTTATTTGTAATATTTTTTTATAAATCCCAATTATTTGTAATAAATCTAGGGTTTTTGTAAAGAGTCTGATTCTTTTAAAATAAATTTTGATTTTTTGAGATTTTTATTATCATTTTTAACAATTCAAAATTAATTAATGTTAATTTTTTATTTTATTTTTGTGAATAGATCTTTTGTCCTTAATAATAAAATGAGAATAGATTAAAACCAATCAAAAGAATGTGAATCATCAATCATAAGGTAAAAGGAACCCAGGGCTATCATGATTACAATGTTATAAAGGATGCATCATAACAAATAATTACAAAAAAATCCATGATCACATTATCCAATAGAACTAAATTCCTCTGTTGCCTTGTTGAAGTGAGAATGGAGAATCATGGAGGAAGGTTCAAGGATGAAACACCCCTTTTCTTAATCCTCACTCTTATTCAATTTTCTTGGTTAAACAAATTCTCTGAATCAACACCTAAAGGTGTACACATATCAACTCGAGGGCCTCTAGAAGTAATGATCCCATGAGATAAATTCACATTGAAAATCCCATCTTTCACAAGATCTTCAGTAATATATTCCGTAGAGGTCAGAGACGAAGTCATAACTTAAGGTATACAATCTTTGAGCTCCACCTCTTAATTATTTTCTGTAACTTATCTAACTGGTTGAGCATGAGTGTTGTCTAAAAAAATTATGAGATGATCAACACCAGCATCCTTACACCAAGAAGAATCCAATTTACATTTGGAGATAAGGCAAGAACTGGCCAAATGACTAATTTTGAAACATTTGAGACATCTTAAGGGCAACCCCTCATAATCAAAGGTTTGAGTTTAGCACTGGCTTTTGACCCTCAGTTCATGGCTAATGGAAGGTCTTGAGAAACATACAAACAAAAAGGAATCTGAGCAAAAGTGGTGTGGAAGAAGTTAGAGGTAGTAGCATTTATGTCTAACATGTTACCCAAGGATTCACCAATGGCCAACATGCAATAATCTACCTAAAACTAAAGGGGAGGATATAATAGTTGTACCTAGATGGCTGTAATGGTAAGGTTTTTGAGAAGAGGGTAAGATGCAGGGAACCAAGAATTCAAAAATAAGAGGTGTTGATCCCAGCTTCAAGATTTAGCGTTAATAACTTTGATATAGTTTGCAAGACTATAATAAACCATAATAAAAAAACCTCTAGCATATGGGTAGAGTTCCAAGTTATCCTCCATTAACATCCACCACGAATCAGAAACTAATAGTATTTCTGAGGGTTCTATATACATCAATTGAGGGTAAAGGCAACACATGCGAATGCCCTATGGCAGCCTTTGGACACCCACCAATCACAACCCCTGCATCCTTCCCAAATCCATTTCTTTCATTCTTCATGATGGTCACAGACACCATGGAGTCACTTATACTTAACGAATGCAAATGCACTAGGCTGGTGATCATAACTTTATTGACCGTCTCCCTAAACTACCTATCCATATGTGGATAAATCCTAGTGACGACGCACTATAATACAATAGGCATCACGAAAAAAAATAGAATTATTTTTTATTTTTAATAATTAATAATTAATAATTAATAATTATTTTATATTATTTTTAATAATCAATTAATATAATTATTTTATTAATAATTAACTAATTAATATTATTTGATGATTATTTATAATAATTATTTTATTTTATTATTATTTTTAATAATTAATTAATATAATTCTATAGGATGGTGGTTTCATCACTTTTGACCCTTAGATCTCAAAAGTTTAGTGATTTGGGTGGGTTATTGACATTGTTTTTTAGCCAAAGAAAAATAAATCTGTGTTTAATTTTTATTTGTCATTATTGTTGGAGGTGGTTTAACTTGGGGTGTGGTTTAATTTTTAGAAAGGAAAGAAATGGTAAACGTAGGAAGGAAACTACGTTTTCCTATTAAATGCAAGATGGAATGGTCGGTGGAATTGTTTTTTTTAGCCTCGTATTTTCGTATTTGTTTTGGAGGGATCCAAGTGGCATGGCGAGTCATTTTGGAAATAAATAAATAAATAGAATCTGTGTTATATATTATTGAAGTTTGTTTTGTGGGGGATGGCGTTTTAACTTAGAAAGCATGCCAAAGTCCTAGAGGGATTTTTATTAAGAGGATTGGATAGATATTTTGGGGGGAGAGGCAACAGATAGGAGTTTTTGAAGAACCCTAGAGTGGTCATGGGGGCATGGTCTTGAGTCTTCAAAAGGGTGAAGGTGGATTATGGTCGGCAATTTGAATAAGTGAAACCAGAAAAATTGGTTTCGGTTGGTTTGCATTCATCTACATGTAATTGTTGTTCTTGAATTCATATGTGATTGTGGTTATATCATTATGTTTTTATTATGGATGGAGTTATTAAATTAATTTAAATCATTAAGGGTTCATGGTAAAGTTGTGCGACTTCACGATGAACCCTACATGTGTATAAATTGATTATGGTTGATTATGCTCTATTTGATAGGTTATGGGCTAATTTTGAAGTTGGATTGTTGTTGTGATAGATTTGCCTTGATGGGTTTACCATAATTAAATGTTGAATTCTTTTTTATAGAATAATGAGCATAGTGTTTGGCCCAATGTTGGTTAAAACCTAAATACCTGTTAGGCAGGGTATTTCGAATGCCTATTTTCATTGTGTTTAAACTAGATTGGGTAATGCAAACTATCTTGGTGATTTATATTTTTATTTTGATAAATCGTAGCTTAGACCTTGTTGGGTTCAATTGAGTTTTTTTTCATGGTTGGTAGTGGCAACTTATTAGTGTACCCCTACTATCTTCCTACCCTGTCTCAGCTATGGTAAATGTATGAAATGTCTTCCCTTCTTCATTATGGGGTTCGGGTATTAGATTCAACCATTTAGGTCAATTTTAATAGTGGATCATGCTTTTATTGATTAAAGAGACTACTATAATTAACTTTAACCTAACTATACCCTTCCTTCAATTCGTTTGGTTCAGGATTGTGTGTGGGTATGTGTTTTGAGTGGTTTTGAAGCTGAGTTTTCTTCCTCTTATTGTTGTTGTTGTTGTTGTTGTTGTATTTGGTCCCTTTATTATTTATGGTAATGCACTCTTTATAATTTTGGATCTAATTGGGTAATGGTGTAACCCCATCAATCTAGTTTACTCATCTGGAAAGGTATATGGGCTACATTGTAATGTCTAAGAAAATTGTTATTGGTTATACCTGTACATGTTTGGGGGTTTTGTGAGCTATGCCATGCTTGAATTTGGCTCATTTCATCAGCTATTACATCATATTAAAACCTTCTTTTTGCCTTATGCTAGTGATTGAAGTGAATTTGTCAAGACCCCTTTAAGTTTCTCAGGTTATGTGATTTTATGAACAGTTGCAATGGCAAGAGAAGTATTGTGGCAACAATTATAATGCTTGTGATATTAAAAATATTGAGACTTGGAATTTGTGGACATGTTTTAATTAAATTATTTCACCTGAGTTAAAGTTAATACTAGCAGGTTGTATGGATTTTGTTATGCTACTCCTTTTGATGAATGTCTTTTTCTTATTTCATATGAAACCTTGAGTGTTGAAGGGTAATTCCCCTTATAGGTTTTAGGTAATTTTGTTTTGGAGCCTATTATTTGTTCTTGATTACTTCTGTGTTTGCCTTTTGGGTTGTTTGACTATTGTCAAGTTGAACCATGGCTTGTGTCATTATATGCTCAGCTCTACCCAAAAAAACTTGGATGCTCGATTCCACCATCTAGCTGATGGTTGGGGTACTCCCCTTATACTGATTTTGGATTTTCGTGTTGTGGTTGATTGTTCTAGTGAGTTCAGTATATTATATACATGTTGAGGTTTAGTGATGCTAATAGTAGATCCCATGAATGTAATTAATGATTGTGTAAACTATATTTTTATGCATGGTTCTATGGTTGTAGACCTTATATTATCATTGTACATGTTGAAGTAGTGTTGAAATTAGAAGCTTGGTTAATCTTCCATCAGTTATCAATTACTTGTTAAATTCAATTATAATAGTTAAAATATGTATTAATTTCATTATGATATTTTCAATAATCCTATATTATTTGTTGTTAGTGTGAGAATAATGAATATGTTTGCATCCTTGTTTTATTTATGCATATGGTGATGCATTATTTATGATGAAGTTTAGCCTAGCGATGTTTGAAAGGTTATTTCTTTACTTAGAAGCTTTTGTTTCATATATGCAAAATGCTTTGATGTTTGTTTAAATCATGATTAGGAAAATGCAGCTATTAATTATATGATTAAAGAACAATTTATGAGGTTGTTATACATTTATGTTATGCAAGAGATTTTCTATAGAAGGCTGATAACCCTAGTGTTCTAGTCATTTATTTTATTTCATTTTATTAAAATTTAAGCTTATCAAGATGTACCTTATTATTATCATCTTTGTTTGGTATATGTATTCAGATGTCTTCAAAAGTTATGTTTTGAATATGATTAAAATTGAGATCTGGTGTTTGTTATTAAATGTTGCAACTTAATTTATTTATACATTTTCATTGTGTAAAGAAATGAAATGAATATAGCCAAGTTGTACCCAAAATATTGGATATATATTACCTTGTCTTGACCTGAGCTTGATCAAATCAAAACTGCATTTGAAATAGAGTACTTATGTATAACCTTGGTAGAATCAACATTGGTACTTAGTGCATATAATAAAAGTATTTGTGGTGTATGGTTTTGTGAAGATTATTATTTATTTATTAATCCTTCTTATGGAGAAATGGTGTTGAGATTATTATGCACATTAATGATAATCAAATATATAAAATTATTGTGTAAGTTATATATTTTATGAATGGGGTTCTAATCACTCTTAAATCCTATTTGGTAATGTTATATCCTCTTATTCTAGCCTACAAGGTATGTTATTTGATGTTGAAACTTTGTCTAAATTGCATATATGGTGTACCTTATCTCAAGTTGGTAATATCATGAGTGTTAATATTATTACATTTAATTCCTGGTAGTAGGATGAAGGTCTAGTACAACTCCAAATTAGAGGCTTGATTTTTATATATTTAAAACATGTTATAATCACTAATAATTCCTACTTATGATTATGGACTATGGAAAGTTTGAAATACTATTGTTATTATATGAACATAATCAGATGCATAATTAACCCTTGACACGTAAACAATAATTCTAATACAAAAAAATATCATGTTGTGTGGGGTTACATATGAAAATGCATGAATTTATCAAAAACTCTTGCCTAGTGTATGCAAATATCTTGGTATTTCCTTTTGAAGTTCGGGTATACTTGTGAACTTTTCAGCTCTGGATTGTTGGAAAAGTATGGGTTGATTCCTGCTAAACCCAAAATTGAAGGCAATAGTGCATTTACCAATCAACAACATACAATGTAATTTATATAAATTAATGTATATTTCTATCAGATAATATTGTGATGTTCTAATTTATTGGAAGGCTCTGATTAGTCCCAACAAAACTGTTCAGGTGAGAGAATAGTTATATTTAGTTGTGCATTGTTGGTTGTGTGCATTAGATGTTTTAGTTCCTCATTTTTTTCATTGAACGCTTAGTTGTATATTCAACTTTGATAGATGATTGTAAGTGGTAATTGTTAATGTATATATTTATTGGATTCAATTACCTTTAATCATTTATCAACTTACACACATAGAAATCATATACATATATATTTTAAGATGTGTTGTTGACTTTGGTAATAATGAGATTAATGACTAACCATCAAGATGTTATGCTTTTACTTTAGCTTTGTATCCTTGTCTAATGCAATCTATTATAAATAGACATCTGCCTGAAGTGTCCTAATGAGGCACCACAATTAGGCACCACTAATTGTGAAAAAAATGTGACATATAAGTAACCTCTTTTATTAAGAGGTAAGCTAAATCTAGCCCATCGAATAATGCCACAAATGTTGTTGTGAATGAACCATTGGGTTTTATACAAAAGACCCAATTGGTGTCTAGGAAGGTAATCCATTGTGTAAACTTATGATATGTTTATGTTTGGGATCCCTCTTCCCATGTAATGACTATTCTTATACATAATGTGCTCATATATGTGGCTATATGTCATGGATGGTCAAATCACAATGAGTTAATGTTCACTTGAGTGATTCCATTACCATCCTCTCTTATGCAGGTCTAAGTTAAGATGGACTATGGGGTGTTATACTTGAGTTTTCCTGGTCACCCTATTCACCAATGTGGTGGATTCATGAAGGTATGGTTTTACCCTCTGAACCTTCAACTTGATTATCTTAGGAGATAGAGATGCTTATGTAGCATTATCAGACTACTAAACAATCTTATGACGGGTCCTTGCTCTGAGTATAGTGTTTGGCATATATTGGTATGTGTGCATGCACCAATATACCCCAAACTATATCTTCCCTTTTTATGAATATCTCTCTTATAGAACCCATTGATGATGTGGTAATATTGGTTGAGTGTTCACTATTGCCTAATAGAATATTGGTTGAGAGCACATGAGTGTGAAACCATTTAGTATGTTTTCTCTTGACCTCAGTTTATGTGTGGGTTTATACATGCAATGTTTTTGTGTAGTATATAATCTAGTAACTCCCAGATTTTTTTGAGGGTTGTTTCATTTAGTATTACAGCCTATGCTTTAAAGGTTTTGGATGAGTTTTGGACATCTTAAACTAATTTTAGCATATACTTGAAAACCCAATTGAGATTTTGTGTGATTATACATACCCTTGCAAAGGGTTATATTTGCATAATATACTCTTGGGTGGTTGTAAATACACATAATGTAGATGTACATATCCTTATGGAGGCTCATTTTATATCAACATGTATGTTTATGCTTGTATATGGTCAAATAATGATTGTATGATTATGTTGCCTTGTTAAGATTGAATTGGCAAATTGTATGATTGAGTGCATACCAAACCATGGGTAAAGATAAATACCTTATGTGGAAAGATATATGTCTTATATGCTTGAGAAGAATATGCTATGACTTTATAAAGTTATTTAGCCTCTTGGGTGAATTGAATAGTGATTTTTTATTCAAGTTTGAATTGTTGTAAATTCTTGTATTATAGAATGCATGTGTGTGCAAAAATTGGTAAATTTTAGCAATAATTTTTATGATGCTTACCCTTAGAATTAGTTGGGTTAAACCTTCCCTTATTGAGTTTCATTGGGTAAGTATTACCTCTTTACTATTATTGACTTGTATGGGCAAGTCAATAGAAGATTGTTGATAACCATTTTACCCTTAGAATTGAGGAAAATGGTGTTCGATATCTATTGTTGACTTGTATGGGCAAGTCATTCATAAATTATTAGAACATTATGACCTCAAGAAGACTAAGGGTTAGGATTAAACCTAGAGGGATGAATGGGGTAAGAGTATACAATTTACTTGGCTAAATCAATATGGCTGGGGATATGCACTATGAAAGAGTATTTTGAGTTGAATTAGAGCTTGATCTTGCTTTTGAAATTGGCCTCTTTTGAGTTAAATTGGAGAAGCATGTGGCTTCATAACTCTAAAGGGTAATAGTTAATAAGTGTTTGGAATGTTTCTTTCAATCATAGATATGTTTTAAATCTATGATGGTTATTTTGATCATGGATAGATTAGTTCCATGAGGATG
This sequence comes from Torreya grandis, assembly GCA_037957365.1. Lineage (NCBI taxonomy): Eukaryota > Viridiplantae > Streptophyta > Pinopsida > Cupressales > Taxaceae > Torreya > Torreya grandis. The sequence goes on along the minus strand of JARHVA010000566.1, from coordinate 4,725,596 downwards.
CTATGATAACCATGAGCATGTTTTAAATCAATGAGGATGTTTTTTTTAAATTTTGGATGAGTTATGTATCCATGATGATGCCTATTTGAAAACTTAGCTATGTTTTGACACGTATGGGATGGATATTGTCATACAGATATGTCCTACATCCATGAGGATATTATTGCGAGTTTTAACTAAACTTATTGATTGTGGGAAACTATATTTGCCACATTAGTGGTATAACATTCACCTTGTGCCTTGGCTAAGCCCACCCTTTCCTAAAAAGATGTTGCATCAAAGAAAGCATCACCATTCAACCTTTAACTTGTAGAATTTAGTCAGTTGTAAGAATAATGATATTAATTTTAGATTCCTTTATTGTAGTTGACTGTTTCAGTGAGTTTAGTGTATTATATATTTATTGAGGTTTAGTGATGCTGACAATAGTTCCCATGAATGTAATTAATGTTTATGTAAATTGGGTTTTTATTCCTGGTTGTATGGTTGTAGACCTTATATTATCATTATACATTTTGAAGTAGTGCTAAAATTAAAAGCTTGGTTGCTCTTCCTTTAGTTATCAATTGCTTGTTAAATTCAATTACAATAGTTAAAAGATGTATTAACTTCATTATGATATTGTAAATAAGCTTGTATTATTTGTTGTTAGTGTGAGAATAACAAATATGTTGCATCCTTGTTTTATTTTTGCATATGGTGATGCATACCTCATTATGATGAAGTTTATCCTAGAGATTTTTGAAAGGTTATTTATTTACTTCAAAGATTTTGTTGCATATATGTAAAATGATTTGATGAATGTTAAGATCTTGATTAGAAAAATGTAGCTGTTAATTGTATGATTAAACAATAGTTTACGAGGTTGTTATATATTTATATTGTGTAAGAGAGTGGCTGCAAATGACCGTGAACCCTAATGTTTTAATCATTTATTTTATTTTCATTTCATTGAACTTTAAGCTTATCAAGTTGTACCTTGTTATCATCTTAGTCTGGTCTATGTATTAGGATGTATTGAAAATTTATATTTGGGATATGATTAATATTGAGATTTGGTGGTTGTTAATAAATATTATAGATGAATTTATTTATACATTTCCACTGCGTAAAGAAATGAAATGAATATAGCCAAATTGTACCCAAAATATTAGATATATATTATCTTGTCTCAACCTAAGCTTGAGCAAATCAAAATTGCATTTGAAATAGAGTACTTATGTATAACCTTGGCAGAATCACCATTGGTCTTAGTGCATATCACAAAAGTATTGGTGGTGTATTGTTTTTTGAAGATTATTATTTATTGATTAATCCTTCCTTCCTATAGAGAAATGGTGTTGAGATTATTATGTGCATTAATGATAATCAGATATATAGAATTATGGTGTAAGTTGTATATTTTTTGTATGGGGTTCTAATAACTCTTGACTTCTATTTGGGAATTTTGTATCTTCTTATTCTAGCCTACAAGGTATGTTATTTAATGTTGAAATTTTGTCTAAATTGCATATATGGTGTACCTTATCTCAAGTTGGTGGTATCATGAGTGTTAATATTATTGAATTTAATTCCTAGTAGTAGGATAAAGGTGTAGTACAACACCAAATTATAGGCATGATTTTTGTATATTTGAAACATGCTACAATCAAGAATAATTCCTACTTCTGATTATGGATTATCGACTGTTGGAAATACTATTTTTCTTATATGTACATATTCAGATGCATAATTAACCCTTAACATGTATATAATAATTGCAATACAAAACAATAACATGTTGTTTGGGTTTGTATACGACAATGTATGCATGTATCAAAAAATCTTCCCTAGTGTATGTTAATATTTTGGTATTTCCTTTGGAAGTTTGAATATAAAAGTGAACTTGTCAGCTCTAGATTGCTGGAAAAGTATACATCGATTCCTGCTAAATGTAGAATTGAAGGCAATATTGAATTTACCAATCAATAACATACTATGTGATTTATATATATTCATATATATTTATATTGGACAATATTGTGATGTTATGATTTAATAAAAGGATTTCATTTGTTGTAAAAAAACTATTCAAGTGAGAGAATAGTTATATTCAACTATGAATAACTGGTTGTGTGCATTAGATGTGTTAGTTCCTCATTTTGTTCATTAAAAGCCTAGTTATATATTTAACTTTGATAGCTGACTACAAATGGTAATTATGAATGTATAGATATATTGGGTTCAATTACCTTTAATCAATTATCAACTCTCTCTCTCTCTCTCTCTCTCTCTCTCTCTCTCTCTCTCTCTCTCTCTCTCTCTCTCTCTCTCTCTCTCTCTCACACACACACACACACACACACACACACACACACACACACACACACACACACACACACACACACACACACACACACACACACACATGTGTTTTTGAATTTGGTAATAATGAGATTAATTGCTAACCATCAAGATTTTATGTTTTTAATTTGGCTTTACATTCATGTCTACTACATTTTTTTATAAATAGACATCTATCTGAAGTGTCCTAATGAGACGCCACTAATTGTGAAAAAAAACATTGCATTTAAGTAACCTCCTTTATTAATAGGTAAGCCAAATTTGGCCCATCGAGTAATGCCATCAATGTTATTATGGATAAACCATTGGGTTTTAAACAAAAAGACCTGATTGGTGTATAGGAAGGAAAACCAATGTGTAATCTTATGATATGTTTATGTTTGGGATCCTCTTCCCAAGTAATGGCTATTTGTATGCATGATCCAAAACTTAGAAGTTCTAGTTGACAAATATTTCAATAGCATAGAAATAACACAATAACCATGAATTCACTGAGAAGAAACATCGTATTACTTCAAAAAATTGCAATACAAATATAGGCTTATCTCTGGGAAGAGTTGTCTGCCTCCCCATTTTGGGAAGTTCTTCTTTTATACATATTATCTCGTGGGAGATTGAGTGGCTCAAGGAATTAATGGGTGAAGACTTAAGACAATACAGCATTCGAGGAAATAACTATCACTGACAATTTGACTTCCAAAATTTAAAACAATACAGAGCTCGAGGACATAACGAGTGAGGATTTAAATCAATAGAAAATTCAAGGAATTAATTGTCACCAGATAATTCAGCATCCAAGATTTAAAATAATATAGAGCTATGCACAACCCTACCCAGTCTACCAGCCGCTCGCTCTAGGGCCTTACAACAATCGCTTTGATAGATGGAGTCCATTGTACCACCACATCTTGGCACTCGTTATACCACCTGAATTATCACCCAGATCATTCCTCCCTTCTTGAAAAACAATGATCCCCATTACATCAATGTTCCCCATCAGGTGTGGTAGTTGTGTCTTGATTTGATTCCCGATGCACACTTAGAAAGGACTATGGTTTATGGAACTATGTGGGGCCTGATTGTTCACCATTTTTGTCTAACCATCAATCTATGGATGGAAGGCCATGAACTTCTTCAGCCTGATATCTATTTGCTTCTATTGTCGTGTTGTTTGTGTAGTTAGGGCTGTAACATCGGCCCTTTTGGATTCCTTTGGCTTGACCACCATGAGAACAAATATCTTGGCACTAATAAGAGAGATAGATGTATAAGGTGGTACTTTTGGTACCCTATAGCACCGTGTTCCAAGAGTGAGAGTGATCCTTCTAGCTCTTGATTCATATATACCATGTCGATCATACATGAATGGCTGACCAAAGAGTACATCACAAACATCTAGATTGACCACATCACATAAGACCTCATCTTGGAAAGGTTGTATTCCATATGAGAGAAGACATTGGTGGGTGACACGGAGGTTTCTCCCTGGACTCAACTATCCAATATTGTATGGTTTTAGGTGAGGCTTCATGGCCAGATTTAGGCTTTTCACAACATTATTAGAGATTAAATTCTTTTGACTTCCACTATCAAGAAGGAAATGTAGAGGCTTACCTTTCACCCATAACTTAGAGTGAAACAACCTTTCCTTGTCATCTAGCATCTCATCGTGTGTTTGTGATGAAGCTATAATGGCTTCAGGATCAACATCTATAATTTCTTCTTCAACCTCTTCAACTCCAGGGTTTGTATGAGGTATAGCAGTAGATGTTGAGGATGGTGACTCAGAAAGCAATGATTTGATAGCTCGACATTCTTCTTTAGAGTGAGTTCTAGATTTGTGATAAGCACACCACTTCCCAGTCTTTCCTTCCTTTTGCTTCCAATTTTGGCCTTATGTTTGACCTTCTTCATCATTTTTCCATTTTGAAGACTAATTCTTTATATCCATTCTTCCATGCTTCTGCTCAATCTTTACTGCGAACTTGTATGCCTCACTAATGGTTTCCAAATTGAAGAGTTACATTTCTCCTCGTATGTACCACTGTAGTCCACCATGATATTTGAGAACCTTGTGTTTCTCACTTTCTTGGATGCCCAGTCTCACAGATAGAGGATGAAAAATGTCAGTGTAATCTTGAAGAGATTGTTCCTTACCTTGGCGAAGTTGCTGCCACTCCATGTACAAATCATCATATGCTCCAAGGGGATAGTATTCTTCCTTCACTACTTCCATAAAATCATCCCAGGTAGTTTCCACCCCAAGGCCAATGATATCTATACTAAACCTCTTTTTGTACACTTCCCACCAATTTTTCATAGGTAATGATGATTTCAAAAGAGAAAAAGTGATCTTTTCTCCATCAGTGAAATTATTTACAGAGAAGTAGGAAGACAATTGATCCAACCAGTTTTTTACTGCATCAGCATTGATTTTGCCTTCAAATGTGGGAATATCAAAATTTACCTAAACCTTGAAGGGCGCTGGGGCACCGAAAGGAAGTTCCCTCGATGAGGAGATAGGACGTGTAGCCACAGAGCCAAAATTTCCCATCAAAAGTGTTTGAAGAATTTGAGCAAATTATTATAGTATCTGCACTTGTTGCCATTGGAGGGCTTCATTCACCATTCCCTTGAAAGAATTGGATGTCTCAGTGTTGTCCACCATTTGAAGTCATTTGGAGCAAATAGGTGGAAAGTTTGGAAGCTCTGTCGCTTCCCACCCAAGTTTCCTATATCCTAACCTCGTCCTCGGGATCATACACTCTCAAGACAAGCCGCTCTGAAACCACTGAACCAAAACTCAAAAGTTTTGGTTGACGAATATTTCAATAGCATAAAAATAACACAATAACCATGAATTTGCTGAGAAGAGATGTCATATTACTTCAAAAAATTGCAATATAAATATAGGCTTATCTCTGGGAAGAGATGTCTGCCTCCCCATTTTGGGAAGTTCTTCTTTTATACATATTATCTCACAGGAGATTGATTGGCTCGAGGAATTAACAGGTGAAGACTTAAGACAATACAACATTCGAGGAAATAACTATCGCTGACAATTTGACTTCCAAAATTTAAAACAATACAGAGCTTGAGGACATAAAATAATACAGAGCTCGAGGACATAACGGGTGAGGATTTAAAGCAATACAAAATTTGAGGAATTAACTGTCACTCGACAATTTGACGTCCAAGATTTAAAACAATACAAAGCTATGTGCAGCCCTACCCAGTCTACCAGCCACCTGCTCTAGGGCCTTACAACAACCGCTTTGGCAGCCACGGTCCATTGTATCATCGCATCTTGGTGATCATTATACCACCCAAATTATCACCCGAATCAATGCATAATGTGCTCATATGTGTGCCTGTATGTCGTGGTTGGTCAAATCACAATGATTTGATGTTCACCTAGGTGATTCCATTACCATCATCTCTTAAGAAGGTCTAACTTAAGATGGACTATGGGGTGTTATACTCAAGTTTTCTGACTTTCCCTATTCGCCATTATGGTGGATTCATGAAGGGATGGTTTTACACTCTCAACCTTCATCTTGATTCTCCTAGGAGACCAAGATGCTTAAGTAGCATTATCAGACAACTAAATGGTCCTATGAAGTGTCCTTGATTTGAGTATATAGTTTGGCATATATTGGTGTGTGTGCACACACCAATACACCCTAAGCTATATCTTTATTTTTCATGAATAGCTCTCTTATAGGAACCCTTTGATGATGTGGTAACCTTGGTTGATTGTTCATTATTGCCTAATAGAATATTGGTTGAGAGCACATGAGTGTGAAACCATTTAGTATGTTGTCTCTTGACCTCAATTTGTGTGTAGGTCTATGCATGTAGTGCTATTATGTACTTTATAATTTAGTAACTCCCATAAATTTGGTTTTTGGGGTTGTTTTAGTCTTTTATATAGGGTCTGGGTCCTTAGTTAAAAAAAACCCCCACCCTTTACCCAGACTAAAAAATATAGTTCTATCATTAATTAATTAATATTATTTGATGATTAATTATTATAATTATTTAATTTTTTTTGGTAAAGGTCAGGATTTTTAAAGGGGTCTCATCCTTTTACAATAGAAATAAAGATAGAACATTAAAATCTGAACAAGACTTCTATTCCAACAAAAATAAAATTGACTACAAAAAGTCATGATAAAATTGATATCAAGCTAAAGAACAAAAAAGAATTTAAAACTATGAACCTCCCATAACATTTTATTTTCTAGATTTAAGGGTCATATTCAATAGTCCATATCCCTTCTTACCTCTACCTCTCTTTTTGTTACTCTCCACTATCTGATCTCCTCCTTCCCCTGAATTTGAGAAGATGGGAATGGAGGCTTCAAGAGCTTTAATTGAATTATAGTTCTTCAATGGACTCTTTCCCAACAAATATTCACTTGGATCCAAATTTACAGAATTAATTTTTGAAAATGATACATATTTCAGAAATTTTTCATTTGTATTTGAATTCTCATCCTCCGTGTGACCCAAAGACTCTATAAGGGCTACAACAAGTCCATGATCCTCCTCTCAATAATTTGCCTTCTCTCAAATCACTTTTTGGTTATAATTAGATTCAGTTTCCTCCACCTCATCCTCTAAACCATGCTCAACAACATATACACACATCACTATGAGATGATCGGGGAGGGCATCCTTCCACCATGAAATTCCCAATTTTTTCCTAGCTTTTTAACATGCGATGTCATGTGACAAAATAATGTCTATTTTTTTATTTTTTATAATTAATTGATTTTATTTAAAGATCAATTAGAAAAATAATTTTATTGTCATTTTAATAATGAACAATAAATTGGAGATCGGACTTGATGGCTGCGAGCGACAGGCTGAGAAATGGCAGCCAGACTGAAGCCCACAGGGAGGATCGGCCTTTCCCTAGGGGGAATGTGCAGGAGGGTGAGGTGATGTATGTCAGTGAGAGCTCTAAGCTCAAGAGGATTAATGGTTGTCTACCGTGAAGTCAGGAGTGGCCTGTCCTAGTTATTGCCCCAGAGGCAGTAAAGGAAGAGGTGGAATACCTGACTTCCCATGCTCTAATCTGTAAATTCTTAGGTATCCATATTTCTATATCTACCTTGGAAGCCTGGATTCACCTGTCATGGTAGATAGAGGGGGACTTTGACATTATGTTGGCTGGAAACAGTTATTTTATGGTGAATTTTTCCTCTATTTTGGACCAGAATAGGATTTTTGAAGGAGGCCCTTACTTCTACGATCGCATTGGTCTTTTCCTCAAACCCTGGCATGTAGGGTTTAACTCTACTGAAGATCTTCCAGCCTGCATCCCTGTCTTGATCTGTTTGCTGAGACTTCCCTTGGAATTTTGGCGAGAGGATATCTTGCACCAGATAGCTTCTATGCTTGGAACACCAATAGTTATAGCGCACCAAATGCTGGACAAAAAGGTAATTTCTTATGCCCATATTTGCATTGATATTAACTTGAATAATCCTCTGCCAGATTCTTTGGAAATTTGTATGGGGAACTCCTCTTGGATCCAACAAATAGACTATGAGGTTATTCCATTTCGTTGCCATATATGCCATGTGTATGGACACGTACACCATCAATGCCTTCAGGCTTCCAAAGGTAGTGCTTCACCTGAGGAGTCATTTGGGCCCTGAGTGGCCAGTGGTGGCAGAGGATTCAGACAGATGGGCTACAATGGGATGACTCAGACCCATCCTAACAGTGCTACAAAAGGGAAAACACCCCTTAATTCCATAGGTATAGAGCAAGGTACAATAAGCTACAGGGGTCCTGACAAGGATGGATTTACTCCAGTCTGATGCTATGCGAAGGGCTGTGGGTAGAAACGGCCAAATTTTGATAGGCAAGTTGAGGTGAGCTTCAATCGTTTTGAAGCTCTGGATAACATGGCTATTAAAGATGGCATTCTAGAAATGCTTCAGGGGGAGGATGCTAAGGTAACTGCGTGAATCTCTTTCTGTGATGGCTCACAGGACATGGCACTCTAGCTAACCCCGAAGATCTCCCTTGGGCCACAGGATGGTGCCCTTACAGACTCACTAGCTCCGTGTGATATGGATGTTCACTAGGCAAACTTGGTCAAAGATATGGAAGCCTCTAGGAAAGCAAAAGGATCCTCTTCAGCCCTTGGCCTCCTGTAAAGACCCTTCAAGAAAGTTTTAGCCTCCACTCCCTCACGAGCTGGCTGCAAAAAGGATCAAGACAGAATTAAGCTCACAGGAGATTTATTGGTAGAGTCGGGGGTTGTAAAGACCCTGGATGAGCATTTCCCCCACTCTACTCAATGATTGTTCTATCATGGAATGTAAGGGGACTTAATAGCTTCCCCAAAAAAAAAGATATACATAAATTGGTGATTGAACATTCTCCAAATATCCTCTGTATCTAGGAGACTAAACTTTCAGTGGATTCATGGTTTTTGTGTAGGCCTAATAAATGGTCTTCTAGTCACAGCCAGTGTGTGGGTGCCTCATGGCTTTCCAGAGGTCTGGCCATGTGCTAGAATCCTGAGAGAATGACACCTCTTCACTGGTTGGCTAGTAGTTTGGCCCTTTCAATGATTGCTTCCTCTATGGAATCTAGGGAGCTCATTCTTGTGACCACTGTTTATGCCCCTGTGGACCTCCCTGGACAGCTTAAGCTATGAAATCATATCTGGTATGTCAAAAGCTACTATCCCTATTTGCCTTGGATTATGACTGGGGATTTTAATGTAGTTCTCAGCTTAGATGAGAAGAGGGGAGGACTGGCCTGGCTGGGGCCTTCTTCAGAGATCCTTCGACAAAATATAGACCTCCTGCACCTTTCATATGTCAAATCTCTTAATGGGATCTTCACTTGGAGCAACAGAAGGATTGGTGATGCTGGTATATCTAAGTGCCTTGATAGATTCTTTGTTTCTTATTTTTGGCAATCTAGCTCCACCTCCCTAGCTTCTGAAATTCTTGATTGGAGAGGATCTGATCACTAGCCGATTAAGCTTTCTACCTACCATATCCCTTGGCCAAAGAAGCCTCCTTTTAAGTTCCAGCTTATGTGGCTTTGCGGGGCCTCCCTTCATGATATAATGTCATAATAATGGAGATAGGGAGGGCCCAAATATGGTACCACTATGTTCACCTTCGCTAAAAAACTTCAGTATGTTAAGAGGAAGTTGAAATATTGGAATTTAAATAGTTTCAGTAATCTCCACACTATGAGGAAGAGGGCTCAAGACCACCTTGATGTGGTGACCAGGTAGATTAGGGACCTTAATTTCTCTGAGGAGCTTCGTATGGCTAAATCTCAAGCAGCCAATGCATTAGCTGAGTAGGAACTTCACGAAGAAATCTTTTGGAAGTAGAAGGCATGCATAGACTGGCTCCAGGAGGGGGACAAGAACACTGCATTCTTCCACAAGTTGGTTTAAGCAAGGTGTAACATGAACTTTATTTCCTCCTGGGTTTGCCTGGATGGGACACGAATGACTACCTCTCAAGCTATATCTAGGGAAGCTGTCCATTTTTACTCTGACCTTTTTTCAGATGGCCTGCCTCCATCTGAGTTGGCAGAAAATACAGTGTTGTCATGCATCCCCTCTGTAGTGACTTCAGGAATGAATGAATCTCTTATGCAGCCTATTGGTATGGTTGAAGTGGAGGGAGTGGTTTTTAGCATGAAGAGAGGTAAAGCTCCGGGGCCTGATGGCTTCCCAGTCGAACTCTTTTAGGACTTCTAGGATATTATCAACCAGGATCTCTTGGATGTTGTGAAAGAATCCTTCTCCAACAAAGAAATGCTCAGGGCTTTGAATGCTACCTTCCTTGTCCTAATTCTGAAGAAAGATCAGGTGAACCAACTAGACCTTTTTAAGCCTATTGCGCTTTGCAATGTGTTATATAAAATCATCACCAAGCTTATTGCGGAATGGCTCAAAGGCTGCCTCCCCATGATTATCTCAGAGGAACAAGGGGGCTTTGTTGCTGGCAAACAAATTCTAGATGAGGTGGCTATTACTTTGAAAGCTATTCACTCTATGAGTACTTCTCAGGAATGAGCCATGTTTATCAAGCTTGACTTAGCAAAGGCCTATGATAGGGCCAGCTAGAGATTCTTGCAAAAAGTTTTGTTGGTCTTTGGGTTTAATCCAGACTGGGTCTAGTGGGTGCTAAGCTATGTTACTACGCCCTCCTACTCGATCCTTATTAAAGGACAACCCACTGATCTTTTCGGTGCTTTTAGAGGTCTCCACCAAGGGGATCCACTTTCTCCTTATCTATTTATCATTTTGGTGGAAGGGCTTGGGCGGCTGATCAAGTTCTAGGTATCTCAAAATATTGTGCAGGGATGGAAGTGGGGGAATGGACTAACCATGTCCCACCCTAGTTTGTGGATGATACTATCCTGGTAGGGAAAGCACGGATTAGGGAGGGGGAAGCTTTTCGAGGCACCCTTGATGTGTATCTGGATGCGACTAGGTAAAAAATTAATGACCACAAATCCTCTATTTTTTTCTTTAACACACATGTGCCTATACAGTGGAGGATTGCTGCTATCTTGAGATTTCAAATTCAAGCTCTCCCAGTAACTTATTTGGGGATTCCTATTGTGGTGGGTAGGTAGCCAAGACTATTCTAACATAATGTTCTTGATAGACTCAGGGAGAAAGTCAATCATTAGACACATAGATGGCTCTCTACTGCAGGGAGGGTCACACTCCTACAATCAGTGATCCAGGCTCTTCCTATCTACCATTGCATGGTTCAGGCTGCCCCTATGTACTTTCTCAAGGAGTTCGATGCCCTCTCCCACCAATTCCTTTGGAATGGCAACTTGCAGAACACCAAATGGAGTCTTATTAACTAGGATACTATCTACCGGCCAAAGAAGGATGGTTGACTTGGCTTGCGCTCGGCTATCTTGGCTAGCCAAGCTCTTGCTAATTGTATTGGAGGTGGTGCTCCAATCAATCTCAACTCTGGGCCCGCATCTTGTCTTTCAAGTATTTTCTTGGTGTGGAACCGTCTGACATCTCTAGGCTGCCTCTTAAGCGAGGAGGCTCCATGGTTTGGCATACTCTCAAATTGGGAGCTAACCTGGTGAAACGTAGCCTCTTCTAGATTTACAATAGCAGAATGGAGGCCCTCTTCTAGGAAGACTCTTGGGATGGATCACCCCTACTCTTGTCCTCACATCCACATTTGCAACCTCTAAGTGACGCCCTCCAAGCTGCTGGCTGGACTACTATCGCTCACTACAAGGAAGGGTATAATCTGGGAATAACTACTGGTTTTAGATGGAAAAATTCTTCTGATTGGCTGCTGGGTGGCTCTTGGGAGGAGCGACTAGAACTATCTCAAATTCTTGCATCAAGAGGTTGTAGCTCCTTACAAGGACATGATGTTCTTGCATGCAGAGGTGATTCTATTGACCATTATTCGGTCTCTGCTAGATATCTTGCCCTGACAAAGCAAATGTTTGGAGAAGCAAACTTCTTATGGGGAAAGAAAATTTGGAACTGTTTTACTTGGCCCAAATGTAATTTCTTTCTATGGACATTATTATACAACAGGTGTCTTACTTGGGACAACCTATGTAAGCGTGGGTTCCAGGGGCCGTCCAGATGTGTGTTATGCTACAGTGGTGAGGAGACTGGGCCGCATCTCTTCTTTCAATGTCCATTTGCTAAGTAAATCTGGCACCCTTGGTGGAGCGCGTGGGGCCGTCCCTGTTGGCACGCTTCCTCACTCTCATACTTCTAGAGCCGACTGAGTCATCCTCCATCTAGAGCATCGATCTTACAGAATGCATGGGTGGCTGGACCTTCATTCATTCTATGGAATATCTGGCTAGAAAGGAATAGGCAAATTTTTTGGGAGACCCGCTTGGAGCTTAGCACCCTCTAGGAGAAAATCCGCAAGTCACTACAAGAGACTCTCTTGGCGAAAGGCAACAGAGCTGATGACTTGGGAGTGGAAGATACTAGTATTTACTCTAGTATTTTTGGTACACCTTTGGCTGCCCCCTGCATCGCGCATCCCACACGCCCTGCAAAAAGAGCTAGGCAGCTGCTTTGACCTGTCAGTAGGATGGAACGCTGGTCTCCCCCTATGGCTGGCACAATCAAAATCAACACTGATGGCTCCTCGAGGGGTAACCCAGGTGATGCAGGCATCGGTGGCGTGGGGCGTGACAGCTCAGGAGATATTTAATTCACTTTTTCTGTGTATAAGGGCTGGTATACTAATAATCTCATGGAAACGATGGCTATATTGCAAGCGGTGCAACAATGTTGCCAACAGGGCTGGTATAGAATTATCTGTGAGTCGGATTCTTAGGTAGTGATTAGTTTTTTAAATAATTGAAATTTTGATAGTGTAGTCTGGCAGCTGGCGGTGGTTGCACAACAAGCTCTCCAGTTATGTACTTCTTTGGATTATATGGTTTTCAAGCATATTCCCCAAGAATGGAATGGGGTAGCTGACTGTCTCACTAAATGGGCCTCTGAGCAAGGGCCCCAGTGGAGTATTATGGATCATAGGTTGTTGCCTTTGGAATTTTCTTAGAAGTTGGGTCATCTGGTTGACCAGGATAAAGTTTTGTAATTTTCTTTGTTTTGGTTTCTTCTGAATAATTTTTTTACCCCTTTTAGTTAAAAATAAAATAAAATTAATAATGAACAATAAATTAATATTAGTTTATTATTATATTAATCACTAAAAATTAGTTTAATTAAATAATTATTAAATTTTTAAAAAAATAGTATCATATTTTATTGAAACATCATATGTTCTATTTATTTATAATAAATATATATATTTTTTGAATAAGTCCAATTCCGTTGAAATAAAATTCAATTTTTTTAAAGAAATTTTGAGTTCTAAGTTTTTGAAATTATCCTTATATATTAGATTAAAAAATAAAAACATGTAATTTTTATTTTTTTTAGTTTAATTATTTGAAATAATATTTGTTGATTTTATATGTTTGTATTTGTATAATTTTAGAGATTCATCACATATATTATGCGATTATATACATGTAAAAATATATCATTATTCTTCAAATGATACTACTTTTCACAGATCTACAAAATTCTCCCAAATCAAAAAATAACCAATTTTATATTTATCCGTATATATATTAGATTAAAAAATGAAAACATGTAATTTTTATTTTAATTATTTGAAATAATATTTGTTGATTTTATATGTGTGTAATTGTATAATTTTAGAGATTCATCACATATATTATGCGATTATATACATGTAAAAATATATCATTATTCTTCAAATGATACTACTTTTCACAGATCTACAAAATTCTCCCAAATCAAAAAAATAACCAATTTATATATATATTTATATATATAGATATACATATACATATATATACAAATCTTAAAAAACAAACTCATAAAGCCTCACTTGTTCAAACCCTAACAAATATTTTGATGCAAGCATAATGACTTACCATCAACAAGTATCATTTGAAATAACTAAAACAAAAACAAGAAAAACTTATATGTTTCCATTTTTTCAATCTGAGGGTATGTATAAGGGCCATTTCAAAAAGTTTGGAACTCATAAAAGTCCCTCAAAATTGTGAATTGAATTTTCAAAGAATATAAATAAATAGGACGTATAATATTATAATAAAAAATGACATGGTAATTTTTTTCAATTTAATAATTATTTAATTAAATTATTTTTTAATAATAATAAATCAATATTATTTATTTATTCATTATTAAAATAATAATAAATAATTATAATAATTAACTATTAAATAATATTAATTTATTAATAATATAATTATATTAATTAATTATCAAAAAATAATAAAATAGTTATTATAAATAATCATCAAAAAATAATAATAATAATAATAATAATAATAATAATAATAATAATAATAATTATTATTATTATTATTATTATTATTATTATTATTATTATTATTATTATTATTATTCCAAATAATTAGTGGTGAGGGTGGTCTCTTTCTATGTGTAGTTGGAGCTCCATGTAGGTTTAGTTAAGAAAACTATTATGCATGATTTATCTCCTCTCCCTAATCTATTGTTTTCAGGGATAGATGGCCTTGGTTTTGTTCTCGTAATAGATTTTAGAGCATTGAAAACTCGATTTATGGTTCCCTTAGGTTTTTTGGAGGATTTGAGAAGAAAGGTCAATTCACAAGATCCCATGGAAGGGAAGTTCTATCTATGCCACCCATGGCTCAGTTATAGAGCTCAATCCTAAAAATCTTCTAGCTGAGAGCAAACTGTCATGATAAAACTCAGGTTAATGCTTGAAAAAGTTGGTTAAATGGGTTTCTAGGGGTTAGATCATTGCAACTCATTGGTTTAACAAGTCTCTGATCATGGAAACTAGGCTAGACACTCATGCTATCACCAACACCTCTTTGGCATCTGAATTAGAGTGTAAAGGTCCAAGAAAGTAGATATAGTGCAAAGTCTTGGGTGAGATGGAAGATAACATTTACAGAGGCCATGAGCTCATTTTTATGGATGACATTGATGATGAGATCAATCAGGAGTCAACCTCTGAGGCTTATCTGCATCCTCTTTATTTCTAGTCATTCTAGTTTGGTACTTTGTTTGGTTTTTTGTTTTTTGGCTATGGTTTCTTATATACCCTAGTTTCTTGGGGCCTCTTGTATGGTTGGTTGTAGTCAGACTTTCTATGGTTCTTCTGGTTTCGAGTATATACTTTTAGGTTGTTTTTTATAAAACTCTTTCCTTTGCGCTAGGGGTCTAATAAAACACCGTATTTATCTTTTAAAAAATTCCAAAAAATAAAAATTTATATCAAAAAAATAAACTCATTACAAAAAAACTAGAAATTATTACAAATAATTTAAATTAAAAAAATATTAATAACAAATAAATGAGACTTAAGATATTTTTATAAAAAATAATTTTTTAAATTTTTGAATTTAATAATTACTTAATTAAATTGATTCTCTATAATTATATATTAACTAAATTAATATCAAATAATTATTAATTATTAAAATTAATATTAAACAATTATTAATAATTAATAATTAACATATAATAATTATATATTAGTTTAATTAATTAATTATTAAATTAAAAAAATAATGTTATTTTTTATAAAAATATCATAAGTCTTGTTTATTTATTAATTATTAGTCCCATTTTTTTTAAATCACAATTATTTGTAATAACTCCCTATTTTTATAATTAATCCTATCTTTTGAAATATCATTAACTAGAATACATATTTTATAAATCTATGTAAAATATACTGATAAATATCATTCTCGAAATATTCATAATAAATGCAATAAATATGAATATGTGTCTCGAGAATGATATTCCTATTTATTATATTTATTGTGAGTGCCTCAAGAATGATATCTATTGGTGTATTTTACATAGATTTATGTAATATATGTATGCTAGTTTAATTATTATCATGTGTTGATATTTTTTATAATAATTAATTTTTAAAATTTCATTGTTATGATTATTTACAAAAATATTGTAGTAAAATCTATATATTACTTATAAATTAATTATAATTATCTATTAACTATAAATTAATTATGATTATCTATATATTATTTATTCATTATTATGTGGTAATTTTTTTTTATGATAAATAAACTAATAATTATGAATATATGAATGTTATCTATTTATTTATTTATTTATTATGATGTGGTAATATTTTTTATAATAAATTATTTTTCTAATTCATTATTATGTGTAGTAGTATTTTGAACACAATATGAATTAAACAAGCTAATTCAACTCAAAAAACAAACTACATATTAGGAAGGATTCATGAAACAAATCAGAATGATATAGACCTTACCAAATTCCTTGTTTCACATCACCTCCTTCCAGAATGTTCTAATGGATTTGTGATTGTATATTAGATTCAAATTTTTTGGCATAGTGATGGCATGATAAAAGTATTTTGATAATGGATGAAGGATTGATTTAAGGACTAATTTGTCATGGATTCCCTACAAACTTTTTCTTTGGCTTCCATGAAGGAAGAGCCTTGGTTATATAGATTTTGGGAGGGAAGATCAAGGGTTGATATTTGAGGTTGGATGAGAAGATACAATGGCTATGGATTATTCAAGGAATATTTACTTCTCTAGAAGTCTCTAGTTTAGAGACTTCTAGAGACTTGGAGGGGATTCTCCAATTCTAGAGACTTTTTGATTAGTTTAGGGATAATGGATGACTAGGTAAGGGTTAGATAGGGATTAGGTAGGTGATTACGGACTAGGGATGTAGGAAAGGTTAGGGTGTAGGTTAGTAGGTGGTTAGGTGGGGTTATAGGAATATAAAATTCCTATATAATGGATAACTAGGATTAGATAAGGATAATAGAGATTAGGATATAATTAATGAAGGAATGGGATGAATAAGGTTAGTGAATATAGGATAATGGAAGGGGGTATTAGGTAAATGACTAGGAAGGGGGATATATTAGCAGAATAAAATAGTTTAAGTAAAATTAGTATCGACTAATAGGAATATTAGTCAAAAATAATGAAACGATTGATTTTAGGTGCATACATTTTATCCCTCTTTGAAATTGCATTACAAGTGGACAAAGTGGAAAAAGTAATGGTCTTTCTAAGAAAAACTATTTCATAGATGATGTTAAGGGATATGATAAAATATGTAATATTCTCTCCAATGTCAACTCATCTACCATGATGCTCTCTTGATCTCCTATGAGACTCAAATCACTTGTCTCTTCCATGATATTCTTTTATATCTCTTCTTCTTCTGTTGTGTACTCATCCTCATCACCTTTATCATCCATTGGTTCTAAACAAATCACTTCAACCTACTATAACTCAATCTTGTCAAGCACTTCAACTTGTGTTTCCTTTTTAACTATAGTTATATTATTCTAGGACAGCTGTATATGTTTCAATTATCAGTCTTAATAATTAATGAGTTAAGTGTGGACTAAAATACTCTCAACTCTTTACTAGAACCTAACCTCCAAAAATTCAACATTGAGACCTATTATACAAGATTGAGACCTCCTAAACCACTTAAGAACACTTTGAAAATTCAAACCAATGTTTTGGTGGGAAAATGCCAATAGTCCCCTAATTCAAAATTGACAAAGACCTAAAACCTAAAATTGATTCCTATAGACTTAATATGACTAAAACAACTTGCCAAAAGACTCTATACATGCAAATTATACTATTATGTACATTGGGTAGTGATGCTCCTACATCATACTACCAAGGAATGAGAAAAAATTTCCCATGAAAGTTGTAAATGATTCAAATATCATGTTCTTTGCATCATATTTCTTCTAATCTCATGTCCACCTAGATCCCATGGCATATTTTAAGCATATATGCCTTTGTGATGCTTGATCAAACTCAATATGGCTCTTATTTTATTGATCTCCTTCTTGCTTTGCATTCTTAATTTAATCATGGGTAGCTGCGACTAATTTTTGTCACTCCAATAACTTGCACATGGATCAAACATGTCAATCAAATCCAATTATTATTTACTCTCTTAGATTTCTCATTGTTCCTTTCTTTCCAACTCTTCTTCCTCTTGGCTCAAGATTCTCTCCAATGTCAACTCAGCTACCATGCTGCTCTCTTGGTCTCTTATGAGACTCAAATCACTTGTCTCTTCCATGATATGCTTCCATATCTATTATTATTTTTCTATGTACTCATCCTCATCACCTTTATCTTCTATTGGTTCCAAACAAACCACCTAAACCTACTGCAACTCAATATTGTCAAGCACTTCAACTTGTGCTTCCTCTTTAACTATAGTTATATTATTCTAAGACAACTTTATATGTTTCAATTACTAGTCTTGATAATTAATTGATTTACTCCCCTTCACATATCATTAGGGTTATTTGGAATCAAAATTTACAACATAGACAATATTTTATAATTTTTCCATCTAAAGTATTAATGGGTGTTAATTTGTGATTGCATATTAGACTCATATTTTTTGGCATAGTGATGGCATGATAAAAGGATTTTGATGATGGATGAAGGTTTGATTTAAGGACTAATTTGGCATGGATTCCATACAACCTTTTTCCTTGGCTTCCATGGAGGAGCCTTGGTTATATATATTTTGGGAGGGAAGATCAAGGGTTGATATTTGAATTTGGATAAGGAGATCCAATGGCTATAGATTATTCAAGGAATATTAAATTCCTTAAAAGTCTCTAGTTTAGAGAATTTTAGAGACTTGGAGGATATTCTACAATTTTAGAGACTTCTTGATTAGTTTAGGGATAATGGATGATTAGGTGGGGGTTAGATAGGGATTGGGTGGGTGATTAGGGACTAGGGATGTAGGAAAGGTTAGGGTGTAGATTACTAGGTGGTTAGGTGGGGTTATGGGAAGTTAAAATTTATATATAATGGATAACTAGGATTATATTAGGATAATATAGATTAGGATAGAATTAATGAAGAAATGGGATGAATAAGGTTAGTGAATATAGGATAATGGAAGGGGGTATTAGATAAATGGTTAGGAAGGGGAGATATATTAGTAGAATAAAATAGGTTAAGCAAAATTAGTGTCGATGAATAGGAATTTTACTCAACAATAATGAAGAGAATGATTTTATATAAATACATTTTACCCCTCTCTGAAATGGTATTGTGAGTGGAGGAAGTGAAAGGAGTAATGGTCTTTCGAAGAAAAACTATTTCATAGGTGAATGTTAATATATGATGTTAAAGGATATGATGCCCCCTCAAAGGGACATGTGAGGAAGAATGAGGTGGATGGCCACTTGAAAAGAAGAAATAGTGGGTGACATACGATGGATAAATAAGGGGATGGGATGCCAAATGTGGGATAAATGATGAAGAAGATAAAGTCAACTTGAGCAATGAGCTAGAAATTAATAATGTCCCTATCAAGGACACATGAATAGGGAAGAAATATGATTGGTGTAATGGTTGTAGACACATCCCAAAGGGGAGTCAACTATAATAAAATAATGATAGGATTAACAGGTCATAAGCTTTAGACGTATCCCAAGCAAGGATGAATTTAAGGGAGAGTTATGGGCTATAATAAGATGATGATTTGATAAGGCTAATGATAAGTGTAGATCAAAGCTAAAGTTGATCATTCGATGAAGGATAAGAGAGAATAAATGATGTGATCGAGTGACCAATAGTCAAGGGAAAAGAATTCGACTACATTGCATCAAATCAATGAGCCATAATGTGGTTAATAGTAATGAATCCCCTCACAAAGACACATGCAAGGGAGTGATAGAGGAGATAGTGGTTGAGCTATTCTTGGGCATGGAAGAGTGGCCAAGTGTTGCCTATACAATCTCTAAAAACCTTAGGCTGATGTAGTTATGACTTAGGGATAAATGATAAGTGCTAGAGGAGATGGTAATTATGATGGTGACGAGTAGTGATTAAAGGATGATGTTAGTGATTAGAGGATATGATGAGATAAGGATTATTGATTGGATGTTATACTAATTGGTTGAGAGGATGATATTAGTGATGAGAATAAGAATGTTGAGATGATCAAGCCATTGCAAATGTCATAAGTCTTATTGTAGTCTAAGAAATCCATTAAATATGGAAATTGGTAGTATTCCCCATGATATAAGCTTGACCAAGGGAACATTTTGCCAAAATGCATGGTAAAATAGTGAATTATGCATCATTGAGGGTACTTATAAGCATCATTGTAGGTACTTATAAGCATCATTTTAGCTTTAGCGACCTCATAGCATCCTTGTTCATTTCCCAATAGACAAAATAGAGACATAATACAAATAAAAAATATGAAAAACAAGGCATATATATGATTCAAACAAGACAAGTAATATACAATCAACACACAAGTATCTACATGCAATATCATAATGTCTTGTCTAAGGATGGGATGAGTGATTAATCGATGGGTTGGATGATTATGATGTGATTGTGGACTTAGGATGGACCTGGATTTTGATATAAGGATAGAGGATGGGAGGTCTTTGAATATTGATTTGGTCTTGAAATTAAATAAAAAAAAGTGGCCAAGGAAGGTGATTTAGAAAAGTGATGACCAAGGATTACTAACAGATAACACCTTACAAGATTCCAATCTAGAAACATGACTAGGAGATGATGGGATTAAATACTTTAATACTAGCAAAGATATGATATGATGGGTGCTAGGTATGAAGAGGAAGTGATATAGACAGTGATGGGATAAAATATGTTCCACACCAACAAAGAGGTGACGTGATGGGTACTAGGTGTGAAGAGACATTGATAGAGAAGTGATGGGTGTTAGATTAAAGTCTTTGACAAGGATATGTGCATTGATAATACCTAGTCAAAAGGGTGAGATTGAATATATAGAGAGATGGGTGACCACTCAAATTTAGTTTCAAGACGAAAGGTTATATTCAAACATGGGAATGGTAAAAATGTGATATGGATAGTAGATGTGATAAAAGATGAATGTCATGGTGGATGGATGCGACTAGGGGATTAGACATAAGATGACACCATAGACTATTTTTGACTTTTTCAAATTTTATGATTTTTAGGGTTTTTCACATATTTCAATTTTTAGAATTATTTGGGATATGTATGTACACTATATAAATGGGGTTACTAGAAAAGGGAATACCAAGCCTAGCAACTAGAATGATGGATGGAATAATGGATGGGATGATAAAGAGGATGAGGGTGATGTGGAAAGGGGTTGAGGACCAAGGATGAAGGGACTAGGGATTGACAATGACCACATCATGAAGGAACTAGATGTCTAGAGACCCAAGTGTTCATTGGAGGATATGCCAAGATGGTTCAAAAACATGTCTCAAGACACCTTCCATTCCTTAAGAAAGTCAATATGGGAAGGAATGAGAGATAAGATGGAGGAGATGATGGTAGATGATGGGTCAGAACCATGGATAAAAAGATGACACGGATGGGTGATTGATAAGATATGGATGGACCAAGAAGTATGATATGGATGGGATAGATGACAGATGATGGATTGTGCCCCCAAGTGTTGAGGTATAATTTGGATAATTTATTATTCTACCATGACATCAAAACTGATTTTCATCATGGTACTTGCTCAAGGTACCAAAAGACTACTTTTCACCATTAGACAAATGTTTTTTTTTTTTACCTTTTCAATTTTTGGATGGCATCTCAATTTATTGGATATTGATACAAGATGAAAGATGTTGACATTTGATGGATCATTTACCCAACACCTGTTCTAGTGATATGTGATACTGTGACCGTGTTGTCACTAGTACTAGATGTATGGGGGTCCATGTGACCTTCAGTGATTCTTGATTGCAACCCCTTTAGATATCTAGACCAAGTATCTTTGTCACCCTTAGGAGAGACAATGCTTCTTGGGGAGGTAATCTACAGTATGGATTTGATCATAGATTGATTTTGATGGATGATAGGATCAGGATAGGATGTTATGATGAGTGAAGGAGGATTAGGATTAAAATGAATGATAGGATCATGATAGGATGGGGTGATGGGTGATGGAGGATTAGAAGTGGCAGTCACATACATCATTAGAGATGTGGGACATGCTCCATTTGATTGATGCCAATTGAGAAAATATTGTAGGAGATCCAAGACACTTTGATTTTGTGATTCATCTTTGATATGATCACTTGATGGATGATCGACTATACTTTTTACATTATTTGTATTTTGACTACCCCTAGTTCCTAATTTTGGGCTTCACTAGAGGAGATTGATTTTTGACTTGAAACATTATTTTGACTTTGATATGCCCCTAGTGCCTAATTGTGGGATTCACTAGGGAGAGATGCTTTTGGATTAGGCTGATGATTTGAATTTTCTTGATGTTGAATTATGGGATCAAAGATAATTTGATTATTATGATTGACTTTCTTACTACAGTCTTGGACCTTTGGATTTTTGGCACATATTATATTGCTCAAGGAAGGATCCAACAATGTATGGTCCTATTTGTCCTTATGGAGGGAGGTGATTAGATGATCATTGACATGAATAAAGGGGTCTATGATGGATGAATGGGGTGGATATGGTATGATAAGGTTAATGAGGGGTGGTAAGGTAGCATAGTATTCATTGGAGTTTCTAGGAGACCCAATTTCAACATCAAAGAAAATCTCCTCAAGATCAGTAAAAGGATCACAAGGACTAGTTATAGTATATGCATTTAAAGGAGGATCAGAGTCACTCTAATTATATTTCATAGATAAAGCTTGTAAGAACTCTATTATGACTTCATCATCCTAATCAAGATCCAAATATATGCTTAGTGATGGATTAGAGGTACTTAGATTAGAGGCATTCTCAAGAAGATAGGCATTATCAACATCGATGAGGTATGATGTTTCAGATAATGAATCTGATTTAGATCTTGGCATTGAACATGATAAAATTGAAGATAAATTTTTTGATGTTGACTCTGATGTACAAGATACAATGCTGCTAATAAGAGATTCATTATCCACGATTGACCTCTTATCATGGGGTATTTAATGTGATGACAAAGAATGAGATGATGGATGGGTGATAGGCCCATGAAAAGAGGTATGAGAGATGGGAGGACTAGGCTTATGAATAGACTCGACCGTGATGGAAGATTTGATGATCAGAGTGATGTCTTGACTTTAGCTTGGAAAGGGAAGGGCTTGATCATGATTGGGAATGGAATCTTGTCATTCCTCTTCTTATTCACCTAGGGATATAGATGCATCTGATTCATTCTCAATTACTATGTCACCATGGTTGATGAAGTCTTGGACATAATATTATAAAGTCGACATTGATTAATGGTATGTCCCCAGG
Organism: Torreya grandis; assembly: GCA_037957365.1. Taxonomy (NCBI): domain Eukaryota; kingdom Viridiplantae; phylum Streptophyta; class Pinopsida; order Cupressales; family Taxaceae; genus Torreya; species Torreya grandis. Next base: position 4,702,361 of record JARHVA010000566.1, on the reverse strand, counting down.
TTTGGTGACATGCACAATATTGGTCACCTTTATACTGAGAGGGTTTTGGCTTAATGGGATCAAAATGTCATATAGGCAGATATACCATCATGTTTGTGGTGACTATTTATTTGAAGAGAGCTTCCAATGATATGGGAAGGGGAGAATAAGGCCCTTCTTCATTTTGTGACTTGGATGTGGAAGCATTGTACTTATGATCAGATGGTGTTTGACATGGCTAGGTGGATGGACTATTAGTGGCCAAGATGGGATTATCTTTGCTAGTATGGAAATGGGTAGATGATGGTTTATGATGAGTGGTTAGAAGGTTGGTATAGAACTCACATGAAGGGACTTAGATGGGAGGTGCAATGAGTTCAAGGGGATTAACACCTTCGAGAAGTGGTACACCCATCATAATGAGTCTCAAAGGGATCTCATCCTTATTGGCATGTATGTATTGGTTAATGATAGTGAGGTTTAGTTCCATGGTGATGGTTGATAGATGATGAATGATGGAGCTATGTTAAGGACTAGGGATGAGTTTTTGAAAAAAATAGATCAAAAGGATAGAGCTAGGATGATAGGTGATGATGTGGATGAGATAGACTAATGGATTAAAGATTATGATCAAATTTTAGATCGATAGTGCAATAGGTGTGAACAACCTATCAACAACGTCTAGTTATCAAGCTAGGAAAAGGATTGGGGATATGATGGGTGCCTAGATTCAAACTAGCAAGAGGACGATATGATGGGTGCTAGTTATTAACAAAGCAAGATGATTAGACCAGATTGAAGATGATAGGTTTGATAGATTGAAGTTGACAAAGTGATAAGATGCGAGTAGGATATTGACTAAGGTATATGATTGGATCACATGATAATGTGACAGTGAATTAGGATGATAGAATGATGTGGATAATAAGACTAGCTCAAGAGCCTTATACCAATTTTATCAAGATGGGATGGGGAGGTAATGATGTGATAAGGATGATTAAGATAGGTGAAAAGTTTGAATATGATGATGCAATGATGAAAAGGGTAATGTAAATGAGATGGGGATGGTTAGACCTGTATGTGACCCTAGAAAGCAAACTAAGATAAGGTAGGATGGAGTTAGGGTAAATGGGTGATGAAGGCAAGGTCAATAAAAATGATAAGGGATACAGTGGACCTAGGATAGGATATGGATGATGAGATAGGATGTGATTAGGGTAGGTGATGGGGTATCTTCAGATAGGATATGACTAGTAGGATATACAAGAGAATAAATTATGTATAAGGGTATGAGACTAGGATTTACAATATGATGATTGATGAAGGGATGACTATTGATGAGTGAGTATATGTACAAGAGAATAATGATATTTACAAAGTGAAGATAAGTAGTTAATGATGCGGACTTGGGTAAGGAAGTAATATGGATTGGGGTATATAGGTGATACGGGTATGACTAAAGATGGGATGAAGATAAGGTGATAATGAAGGATAGGATATGACAATAAAAGTATGCACATTAGTATGTTGTCAAAGATGTACTAGGTGATAGGTACAAAGGATGACTGGATAAGGATATATAAGACAAGATATAGGTGATGGGGAGGGGTGTGACTAATGGTGAGTGGCTTAGATAAGATGGGAGATGGGAAATAAACAATGGGTATAAGGATGATGATAATTAGGATAAGTAAGTGGATAGGGTGATAACTAATGATGAGTTGGTATGGTTAGACTAGAATAGTATGAAGATAGGATGGGGAATGGGATAAGGGTATAAGAGGATGGTATGTAAATATATACAAGGTGATGAGATAATAAGATGAGATGAGATGTGGGTGATATATGATTAGGATATGTGATGAAGTATGACTAATGATGGGTGAGATCAAGATAGGATATGCCTAGAAAGATGTACAAGAGAATAAAGATATGTGCAAGAGGGTAAGAAAAGAACATACAAGATGTTGGTTAGGTTCTAGGAATGATGGAGTGATGGTGAGTGGATATACAAGCTAATTCAACTCAAAAAAAAACTACCTATTAGGAAGGATTCATGAAACAAAAAGAATGATATAGACCTTACCAAATTCCTTACTTCACATCACCTCCTTCTAAGATGTTCTAATGGATTTGTGATTGCATATTAGATTCATATTTTTTGGTATAGTGATGGCATGATAAAATGATTTTGATGATAGATGAAGAATTGATTCAAGGACTAATTTGGCATGGATTCCCTACAAGCTTTTTCCTTGGCTTCTATGAAGGAAGAGCCTTGGTTATATAGATATTGGGAGGGAAGATCAAGGGTTGATATTTGAAGTTGGATGAGGAGATCCAATGGCTATGGATTAATCAAGGAATATTAAACTCCTTAGAAGTGTCTAGTGAGACTTGGAGGAGCTTATCCAATTCTAGAGACTTCTTGATTAGTTTAAGAATAATGAATGATTAGGTGGGGGTTAGATAGGGATTAGGTAAGTGATTAGGGACTAGGGATATAGGAAAGGCTAGGGTGTAGGTTATTAGGTGGTTAGGTTGGGTTATGGGAATTTAAAATTCCCATATAATTGATAACTAGGATTAGATTAGGATAAAACTAATGAAGGAACGGGATGAATAAAGATAGTGAATATAGGATAATGGAAGGGGGTATTAGATAAATGGCTAGGAAGGGGGAATATATTAGCGGAATAAAATAGGTTAAGAAAAATTAGTTTTGACTAATACGAATAAATAAATTAGAAAAGAAGTAATGTTTAAAATTAAAATATGGAATGAGAGTTCAATTTATTTTTTATTTTATGTTATTGTCTTTTAAATAATTAAATCGATGTAAATAACGTGTAATAATTAACTAATTAATATTATTTGATGATTATTTAAAATAATTATATTATATTGTTATTATTTTTAATAATTAATTAATATAATTTTATTATTAAATAATTAATATTATTTAATGATTAATTATTATAATTATATAATAATATTATTTTTTTAATAATGAATAATTAAATAATATTAGTTTATTATATATTAATTATTGATATTTCATTTAGATTAAAGTGACCCCACATTTAATAATTGGTGTGGATACCAGTCTCGGAGATATCAAGAGGTCTAGTGTTCCCTCTAGTCGGGAACAATTGACCAGGATTACAAAAGCGACCCCAACAAAAAGATATCAAAGGAGGACTGGGTCTCCTCCTAACCAAAAAAAGCTATCTAGGAGTACAACGAGAACCCACCCTAAGGAAGTACTAACTGATTTTAATTGGATCGAGAACCAACAGAGGAAGAGCTAATACTGCATTTGACTGGTGCAACAACCAACTGATTTTGGCTAGATTGAAAACCATTCTAGGGTAATGTGAGGCCCATGTCTCAAGATACCATCAGAGTCCCTAGAGTATCGATGAAATGATTTTTGTTGGATCAAGAAATAGTGTAGGCACAAAAGAGGCATAGGTCTCCACTCAGAGCCAAATGCAAAAAAAAGAACTTTGCGAAGTCCCCATTGAAACCCAACATTAAAATAACATCCATTGATTTTAAATAGAGCGACAACCATCCTAAACTGAAGAAGCTCAAAACCCATATCTCAAAAAAAAAAAAAAAAAAAAAAAAAAAAAAAAAAAAAAAAAAAAAAAAAAAAAAAAAAAAAAAAACCTTTTTTAATCTCCAAAGAACCCAACATACCATAATTTTGATTCCAAATGAAACAATCATTAAGGATCCAATTCCAAAACGAGCTGCCCAAACCAACCTTATAAAATAAAACCACCACACAAAACCCAAATCATAACAGTCAACATAAAATCAAATTCAAAGATCATCATAGCTCGCCAAATCAAAACCATACGCCGTACTAAATCGAGCCAGACCAAGTCAAAACATGATCCAAAATGACCACAAAAATACGGATGCTCAATGATATAAATTACGGATGCAATAATTTTTAATCCCAACGAACCTACTATCACAGCCGTTAAAGCTAAAGTTCCAACGGTTAAGAATCAAATTAGAAAAAGGCGAGTACCAAAGAGAACGAAACCTCCAAAAAAATGCTTCCAATAGCAATAAAAGAACCCCTCTAGATCCTATGCGGAACTCAAATGTCCCCAAACGATCCCTCATTGTCAAAATGTGTGAGAGCTAGAAAAAAAAATATAACCGTGCTGTGTATCCTGATAGGTAAAAGAGATGTGCCGAACGGATTATCTGGAATGAAGCGTCTCCCCGTTCCGTTGGTCTCCGACGCAGACAATGCCAGTGGCAGAGATTAAAGACCTATCTGAAGGGACCTGTAAAGATTTAGGGCTGCAAACAGGGAGGCTGAGATCGCAAAATTATGTGCTCGGGTCAAGACAACCAAAATGAAAAACCCGAGCTGAGTACCCCGAGTTGTTGGGGAACTAGAAAATCAGGACCTAAAAGTCCCTGGATCCCAAACAAAAACCTCCTTCCTCTGTTTAGAGTTCGGGTGTCTTTCAACTGGCCAGGACCTTCAATCCAAAAAAAAAAAACTTAACTCACGGGTAAACCAGCCAGGATTTCGGCAAATCTTTTCATTTGATACCCCCTGGGCACATGGAATGAGATTCAAGATTAATGAATCTAAAAGCTCCTCCCCATCAGGTCTTTCAACTTCTTCTTACTTTTCCAAAATCTACAACAATGGAGGAATGAAAGTTTTTAATAACGTCTACGAAGCCAATCAGTGTATAGAATTCAAAGAGTAAAATCAGTCGACATGATTCCAACAAACTGCCCCACACTGTTACTTTTGTGTTTCTTCGATTTCTTTGTTAAGTTTAGATCTTCTGTTATGAATTCTAGTTCTGTTGTTTTTACTATCTTTTCCTCTTCAAACAAAGTTGTAAGTGCTTTATCTTACAAAATATCAACGTAACTATTTTGAATGTCCTTATATGCTATATGTTCAATGATGTAATGCCATTCCATTTCCACCGATCTGAATTTGATAAATGAAAATGATCCTTCTGCACTTAACCTTCTGCCGAAAGTAACTCATGCATCTTCTCTTCCCAGAGTTCCACCGATGGCCAGCCTTCCACGGAAAGCAAGCCCTCTACTAAAGGCAAGCCTTCCACTCAAAACAGATCTTTACCTTTATTCCCTTCATTGGAATCTGAAAGGCACTACTCACAACTATCCCTCCAGCTATTCCTCCACTAGATATTCCTAATCCTGATTTCTTCTTCTTCCGTTTCCCTCTCCAGATCCAAGAGTTCCTAGGTTTTAAAGATCCAATTTTTTTTTTTTTTTTTTTTAAATCATTAATAATTCGTTTAATTAAATAGTAATTAAATTTTAAAAAATCAGTGTTATTCTTTATTAAAAGATTTATTTTTATAACATTTCCCATTCATTTAAACTAAAATTCAATTTTTAATTAAATTTTTATGAGTTCGGCCTTTATGTACACTAGATAAAAAAATGGAAACATCTAAGTTTCTTTTCATTTTTTAAAGTTATTTGAAATCATATTTATTTAGTGTGTGTAAAGTTTTAGAAATGCATCACATATGTTATGCATCATATACATGTACACATATACACTTGTGTATATTTTTCTTAGAGGTTTAAACTTTACAAAATACCCCCCACAATAAACTCATAAAGTCTCACTCATTCAATCTAACAAACTTTTTCATATGAGAATATAATGACTTATTATTAATAATTATAGATAAAAAATAAAATATTTATTATAAATAAATAATTATAATAATATTGATTTATAATTTTTTTTTTTTTTAAATTTTAAAAAATTGGATTATTTTAAGGTTTTTATTTATGTTAATTGTAAATATATATGTCTATATATATTTATTTATATGATTAATAAAAAAATATATTCATTGAAAAATTATTAAAAAAATATAAGTCAAAAATTAAATAATTTTAGCTAAATTTTAATAATATTTTAGTTACCTAATCTATTTTCTTAAAAAAATAAGAGTTGTTATTCAAATTTTATATGTCTAATCTAGTTATATTTAATCATTTTTAATTTAATTTAGTGTTTTGGTAACTAAACTCAAAATGCTACAATTCATGTTCTTATACCATTTTCACCCATCTCAAATTATCTACAAGAGTTGAGATTTTCCAAATTTTCAAGAAAAACATGTCTATGAATAAGCCCCTCTTTATCCCCTGACTTTCTATAGTTATAAATCTTATTTTCAAAATATATATATAAAGTGAAAAAAATAAATCAAATGAGTCTTATTTTTTTTTAAATCACTAATCGGTTCTTTTTTGACTTGGCGAAATCTTTTAGACACATGGGAAGCTGTACCACTTGAAGAGTCAACCACCAATGACAAGGGAAACTTGAACACCAAATTTCATGGATAAAACCCATATTTCTTACAATTTGATCATCGCCACAAAAACACTCTTTATATATTCTCTACTGTAAATCTTGGAACTTCACATACTCATATAATAATATTATTAATTATTATTATTTAATAATTAATTATAATAAAAATAAAAAATTACATTTTGAAGATGCAACCCACAATGTCTCTATACCCAAATACATAAATCAAATGAGTCTTATTTTTTTTTAAATCACTAATCGGTTCTTTTTTGACTTGGCAAAATCTTTTAGACACATGGGAAGCTGTACCACTTGAAGAGTCAACCACCAATGACAAGGGAAACTTGAACACCAAATTTCATGGATAAAACCCATATTTCTTACAATTTGATCACTGCCACAAAAACACTCTTTATATATTCTCTACTGTAAATCTTGGAACTTCACATACTCATATAATAATATTATTAATTATTATTATTTAATAATTAATTATAATAAAAATTAAAAATTACATTTTGAAGATGCAACCCACAATGTCTCTATACCCAAATACATAAATCAAATGAGTCTTATTTTTTTCTAAATCACTAATCGGTTCTTTTTTGACTTGGCGAAATCTTTTAGACACATGGGAAGCTGTACCACTTGAAGAGTCAACCACCAATGACAAGGGAAACTTGAACACCAAATTTCATGGATAAAACCCATATTTCTTACAATTTGATCACTGCCACAAAAACACTCTTTATATATTCTCTACTATAAATCTTGGAACTTCACATATTCATATAATAATATTATTAATTATTATTATTTAATAATTAATTATAATAAAAATTAAAAATTACATTTTGAAGATGCAACCCACAATTTCTCTATACCCAAATACATAAATCAAATGAGTCTTATTTTTTTTTAAATCACTAATCGGTTCCTTTTTGACTTGGCGAAATCTTTTAGACACATGGGAAGCTGTACCACTTGAAGAGTCAACCACCAATGGCAAGGGAAACTTGAACACCGAACTTCATGGATAAAGCCCATATTTCTTACAATTTGATCACCGCCACAAAAACACTCTTTATATATTCTCTACTGTAAATCTTGAAACTTCACATACTCATATAATAATATTATTAATTATTATTATTTAATAATTAATTATAATAAAAATAAAAAATTACATTTTGAAGATGCAACCCACAATGTCTCTATGCCCAAATACATAGAGAGAAAAGAAACAAATAAAACAATATAAACCAACAAGCAGAGAGGCCCCAAAAATAAACAAGAGTTAATCCAAAGAAAAAAAATAGTAAAAGTCAAAACTAATAGAGATGATTCATGAATGTAGACATTTTCTGTAAATTCTGTGATAATCCAAAGATCTGCATCTAATTGTAAGCCTTCAAAGTTAAGCTCTCGATAGAAGGAAATAGATTCAGGATTCGACAAAATAATATTCAAAATGAAAAGTGGGTGTAAGATCATGTTGTGAATTTTTGAAGCACAATTCAATCAATTATTACAAGCTGAGAGTGCCCAAAAGCTCTCCCAGTTTTTTTATCAAGTGCGAGCCGAAGAAGAATCCTCACAGCCATCAACATTACAAAATTCTTTCTACCCTATCCCAATCTTGGTTCAGAACAAACAAAATGCTTGGGATTATTTAATATTAATAATGATATTATTAATTATTAATAAATTATTTAATATTTTTTTAATTATTAATAATTATTTAATATTATTTTAATTAGTATATAATCATTAATTTTTAATTTTAAAAAATTATAATATCATTCTTTATAAAAATATTGTAAGTCTCATTTATTTTTTATTAGTCCACCTTTTTTTAAATCCTTAATTATTTATATTAACTCTCATTTTTTAAAGATAAGTCCCATCTTTTGAAATAAATTTTGATTTGTTGAGACTTTTATTATTATTTTTAATAATTAATTAATATTATTTTTTATTTTTAATAATAATAAATTTTGATTTGTTGAGATTTTATTATTATTTTTAGTAATTGATTAATATAATTATATTATTAGTAAACAACTAATTAATATTATTTGATGATTATTTATAATAATTATTTTTATTTTATTATTATTATTAATAATTAATTAATATAAATTTATTATTAATTAATTAATACTATTTTTTAATTATTGTTTATTATTGTTTTTATAATTAATGAATATTATTTAAAGATTTAAGGGACCCATTAGAAAACAAATACTTATTATAAATAAATGGGATGTATGATATTTTAATAAAATGTGACATTAATAAAAAATGACATTATACTTTTTTAAAATTTAATAATATTTAATGAAACTATCTTTTAATAATTATTATATAATAATAAAATAATATTAACTAATTATTTATTATTAAAAATTATAATAATACTTAATAATGATAGTTTAGTGGTGAGTGTACTGAGTGTTAGAAATAGGAGGTCTCAGGGAAAATTTCTTGGGATGACCACTCTCTAGTGTCATCCCCACACTAAGTTATGATGGGTTATTTGTGAAAAGTATCCAATGCAATAGAATACCAACTCGTTGTTCAATACGATAAGGGTCGACATGTGGCTTGAAAGCTATGTTCAATACGATGGGGTAAATCCACAACCCATGGCTAAAAATATTATTCACCGCTAGTTTGGGCATTCTAATTATAAAAATGTCTATACCAAAAATTTTAATCCAATGTTGATAGCCTAGCATTGAGTGAGCTAAGTGTTAGAAGTGGGAGGTCTCAGGATCCTTTCTTGTGATGTCTATTCTCTAGCATTATTCCCACACTAAACTACGATAGTGGGTTATTCGTAAAAAAATATCTGATGCAATAGACTACCAACTCGATGTTTAATGTGATGGAGGCCGTCATGTGGCTTGAAACTAGTATTCAATGTGATGAAGCAAGTCAATATCCCATGGTTAGAAATACTATTTACCATTGGTTTGGGCATTCCATATATAAAAATGTCAGCGGTTCTGGGTCCATTAAAAAAATCTTGTTACCCAATATTTTGGAGTAATTAATTGAGGTAAGCATTATAGATTAGTGATGAAGAATCTATCCCCTAATCCATCTCCTACTTCTGCTAGGGTTATCTCCAATTCTAATGGCAAGGAAATTATCGATATGTATAGGGATTCCCAATTATGTTCATATACTAGCTTGCTGAACATAAAGGTGATCGCGGGGGACACTGAAGGAAAAGTGGTGCCTCTTTTTCACTCTAATGGGAGGACTTCTTTGTGTAGAGTTGGTGTAATAGGAGTGATGATAGGCAAAGTAGAGGTTCATGGTGTAGCTAGTGCTCCTTTTGGTCCAACACTTCCTCAGGTTGAGCAACCAAGGGTTTTGGGCACTACAAAGGCTTCACCAATTGTCAATTTTGAGAAGGAGGCTCTTAAGGAGGTGCTTCAAAATGAGGAATGGTTTGTGACAAGGGGTTTAGTGTGCAGAGTTGATAGGTTTTGGCCTACCCCTCTGGTCCTTCATCAATGGATATCTAATTCATGGTGACCTATTTGGAGGATAGTGTTGAATTATATCCCTATGCTAGAGGATTTTTCATTGTGATTTTTGATAATCTAGTTGATTGTAATAAGATCATACATGCCTAATCTTATAGTTGTGATCAACACCTTCTCCTTTTGAAACCTTGGTTCCCAAATTTTAATCCTTTAACTAAAAACCTTTCTCTCAGACTGATCTGGGTGTTGCTACCTTATCTTCCTCTCTAGTTTTGGTCAGAGTCTGGTTTGTAGGCTATTGGTGGAACCTTGGGTGAAATGTTAGAAATTGATGCTTCTACATTGAATTTCTCCCAGACAACCTTTGTAAGGATTCTTTTTTGTTAAGATATTTCTCAGTAACTTTTAGAAATGATCGAGTTGAAAGTCAAATGCTGATGTTGGTCACAAACCCTTGATTATGAGGGGCTTCCTTCCAGGTGTCAGACATGATTCAAAATTGGTTATTTATCTAGTTCTTGTTAGAGATCCAAATGCAAAGTGGAATCCTCATTGTGGAAGGAGGCAAGTGATGAGCTTTTATTAGTATTTATAGTTAGCAATCATGTTTTTCCATTGAGAATTGCTTCAGAAGCCCTTCATAAAGAGGATTTAAAAGTGGGTTTGGTTCATTTTATGCCTCCACCTTAGATTTTTGAGGTTGTTGGGTCAGTTGAGAATAATATTATGGATTCAGAGAGCAAGAATAAGGCCTTTAGAGGCTCTCCTTTGGATATATGTATTTATTCTAGTATGGATTCAGGTATTTTAGTAAACAAGAAGAATGGATAGTAGTAAGAAGTAAAAAAAAAGGACATCTCATTCTTGGTTCCCCTTCCAAGATATTTCACTAGATCACAACAAAGCAAATAAGGGTGAGGCTTAATTTTGTTTAGAAAGTTTTAAATTTGATTTTTTTGTAGTTTGTTTATCCTTTAACATCCTATATGGCACCATAACCATGCTTGCATTGTGTATTTAAATCTATGGATAATGGTTCATGTTCTTTGGTACTTAAAGGTAGTTGTTTTATAGGGATTTTGATGGTCATATGCCTTGGTAGTTTTGTCATTAAGTGAGGACTAAAAAGTTTTTTTTGAATATTTTTATTATTGGGAAGGGTCCCATAAACCCTAAAAAGTATCTTTAAAAATAATAATTATTATAATCATTAATCAATAAATAATATTAATTAATTAATAATAAAACTATATTAAATAATTATTTAAAATAATAATAAAATAATTATTATAAATAATCATCAAATAAATTTAATTAACTAACTATTAATAATATAATTACATTAATCAATTATTTAAAATAATATAAAATAATTATTAATTATTAAAACAAAAAATAATAATCGCAATACGAGGCACGATGAGAGGCATTGAGGAACAAGATGTACGCGAGGGTTTCACGTTAGACGGGCCTGTGATAGGCCAGAATGCCAGCTACTCCCATCCTAGGATAGATATGCAGGACAGGGAAACACTCTTTGTTAATGACCGTTCAAAGACTCACAAAATTAATGGCTGCCTTCCATGTAGTCAAGACCACCCAATTCTGGTTCTCTCTCCAGACGTGGTAAAGGAGGATGTAGAATACTTTTCTCACATACTCTAATCTACAAATTCTTGGGAATTCAAATTCCTCTATCGACCCTGGACGCCTGGATTCACCGATCCTAGCAAGTGGAGGGCGACTTTGATGTTATGTTGGTTGGCAACAGCTATTTCTTGGTGAATTTCTCCTCTGTGGCTAGTTGAAATCAGATTTTTGAAGGAGGCCCTTATTTCTATGATCGAAATGGACTATTTATCAAGCCCTGGCACTCAGGGTTTAATTCAACAGAGGCTCTTCCATCTCGAGTACCTGTGTGGGTTCGGCTGCCGAGACTTCCTCTGGAATTTTGGCGAGAGGACATTCTACGTCAGATAGCGGCTATGCTTGGAACTCCAATGGTGATAGCACACCAGACACTTGATAAAAAAGGTTATTTTTTATGCCCATATTTGTGTTGATATTGATTTGAATAACCCTCTGCCAGATGCAATGGAAATATGTTTGGGATCTTCCTCTTGGCTTCAACAGCTAGATTATGAAGCTATTCCCTTTCGATGCCAAATTTGTCATGTGTATGGACACTTGAGGCGGCAATGTCCTCACACCCCCATAGGGGTTAATGCACCTGAAGGACCACCTAGGACAAGGTGGACTTACGAAGGCAAAGGAGATGGTCAGGCAGCTCATTCGAGGTCTAGAAAGGCTCAATCTGATAGGACAGCAAGAGAGAAAGCTCATATGAACTCAAAAAACTAGGGACAAGGCCCAATGAATTTTAATGGCCCAGATAATGAGGGTTTTGTTCCAGTTCGGTGTCAGGCCAAGGGGCGTGGTCAGAAACATCCAAATTTGTACTAGCAAGTCGATACTGGTTTTAATCATTTTGAGGCTTTGGATAATATGGCCGTTGAAGAGGGCTTCCCTCTTGCAGATCAATGTGGGGCTCCTGAGTTGGAAGAGGGTTGTCCTACTCTTATTAACACTCAAGATATGATTGTACAACAGGCCGAGGAGGAAGCTCCTAATCCTGACGATGGAGCTCTGATGATTATTCCTGCCTTGCAAGACAAGGACGTACATTGGGTAGATTTAGTCGAAGATGGAGGAGTATCTAGTAAGGATAAAGGTTCTTCTTCTGCCCTGGGTCTTATGCAAAGACCTTTCAAGAAAGCTTCCTTTTTTGCCCCCTCTAGAGCTGGATGAAGGAAGGATCAGGACAAACTTAGACTTACAGGTGATCTGCTAGTGGAATTAGGGGTGGTCAAGACCCTAGATGAACACTTCCTTCACTCTATTCCATGATTGTGCTGTCTTGGAACGCAAGGGGATTGAGTAGCACCCCCAAACAAAAAGTTACCCATCAATTAGTGATGGATCACTTTCCATATATTCTCTGCATTCAGGAAACTAAGCTTTTAGTGAATTCTATGTTTAATTGTGCCTCTAATATTTGGTTTTTTGGCCAATGGCAATGCGTTGGTGCTATCAGGAACTCAGGAGGTCTCGCCATGGGGTGGAATCCAAGGAAAATAGTGCCACTTCACTGGCTATCTTGTCTTTCAGCCCTCTCAATGGTGGCTTCCTCCTTGGACACTGGGGAGCTGATCTTGGTGACTACAGTTTATGCTCCTTTCGATCTTCTTGGGCAGCTCCAGCTATGGGAACACATTCAATTTGTTAGAAGTTACCACTCTTTCTTGCCATGGATTGTAACTAGGGACTTCAACTCGATTCTTTGCCTGGAAGAGAAGATGGGTGGAGTGCCACGGTTGGGTCCCTCCTTTGAGCTTCTCCTACAAAATATTGAGCATCTGCATCTTTCGGATGTTAAGCCTCTTAATGGCCTACTCACTTGGAATAATGGAAGAAGTGGGAATGCGGCTATCTCTGAGCGTCTCGACAGATTCTTTGTTTCCTATTTTTGGCTCTCTGGTTCCATGTCACTCTCATCTGAAATTCTTGACTGGAGAGGTTCTGATCATTGGCCGATCAAGCTCTCTATTCGATATGTGGCAACCTCCAAGAAGCCTCCGTTCAAGTTTCAGTTGATGTGGTTGTGTGACTCCTCTCTCCATGATTTGCTGGCCTGATGGTGGCGACAGGGAGTGCCTGAGTATGGCACTACAATGTACTCTTTCTTCAAGAAACTGTAGTATGTTAAGAGAAAATTGAAATATTGGAACACGATCTGCTTTGGCAATCTTCATTTCTATGAAGAAGAAGGCACAAAACTGGCTGGATGTTATTACCAGACAAATTAGGGACGCTGGGTTGACGGAAGCTCTCCGTGTTGATGACTCTCAGGTGATCAAGGACTTGGCAAAATGGGAGCTTTGGGAGGAATTTTTTTGGAAACAAAAGGCCCGAATTGGTTGGCTCCAGGAGGGCGACGGAATACAGTTTTTTTCCATAACTCTGTGCAAGGGAGGCGTAATAGGAATTTCATTGATTCTCTTGTTTCCATGGATGGGACGTGGCTGAACTCCTCCCAAGTTATATCCAGAGAGGCTATTCACTTTTATTCAGATCTCTTCTTTGCTGATCTTCCCTCAGACGAACTGGCTGAAAATATAGTTTTAGAGTGCATTCCACCTGTAGTGACACCTGGAATGAATAACTCTCTCATGTGCCCAATTAGCACACTAGAATTAGAAGGGGTGGTCCATAGCTTAAAAAAAGGCAAAGCTTCGGGACCTGATGGTTTTCCAGCTGAATTTTACTAGGACTTTTGGGATATTATTAAGCACGATTTGATGGAAGTGGTTCAGGAATCCTATTCCAGCAAAGAGATGCTTAGGGCCCTCAATGCCACTTTTCTGGTTCTTATTATAAAGAGGGAGTAGGCAAACCAACTGGATGCTTTTAGACACCACACCCTCCTTCTTGGTCCTAATAAATGGAGAACCTACTGAGCTATTTGGTGCTTCCAGAGGTCTACACCAAGGGGACCTGATTTCACCTTATCTGTTTATTATTATGGTCGAGGGACTTAGATGGCTCATCAAATCTCATGTTTCTCAACACCTGCTTTAAGGTTAGAAATGGGGGAATGGTTTACCTATATTAACCCACCTTCAGTTTGTTGACAACACTGCTCTTGCTAGAAGAGCGCGCACTTGGGAAGCTAAAGAGTTTAGGACTATTCTTGATACTTATCTGGCTGCTTTTGGGTGAAAATTAATGATCACAAGTCCTCTCTTTTTTTCTTCAATACTCTCGAGGCTATCCAGAGGAGGATTACTACTATTCTATGGTTTCAAACCCATCATCTCCCCCTCACTTACTTGGGGGTCCCTATTGTGTTGAGGAGATAGCCTCGACTCTTCTGGCAGAACGTTCTTGACAATCTAAGATAGAAAGTGAACCATTGGACTCATAGGTGGTTGTCTACTACTGGCAAGGTGATTCTCCTACAATCTATGATACAAGCTCTTCCAATTTACAGGAGTATGGTCCAAGCTACCCCTGTTTACTTCTTTAAGGAATTCGATGCTCTCTCCCATCAATTCCTTTGGAATGGTAATTTGCAAGGTACTCATTGGAGCCTTATGAAGTGGGACATAGTTTGTCGGCCAAAGAAGGAGGGAGGCCTTAGCCTGCACTCGGCCATCTTGTCAAGTTAGGCTTTGGCAGCCAAACTCTATTACCGATGGTGCTCTAGTCCTTCTCACCTTTGGGCGCGAATTCTGCCTCACAAGTATTACCTAGGGGTGTATCCGTCTGACATTGCCAAGATGCCTCTTGTGGGCAGAGGATCCATGGTGTGGGATACCCTCAAGCGGGGAGCTCATTTGGTGAAGCATGGTCTCTTCTAGATTTGCAATAGTGGTACCGAGGCCCTCTTCTGGAGTGACTCCTAGTATGGATCACCCCCCATCATTACTTCTCACCCACACTTACAGGATCTCAATGATTCTCTTATCATTGCTAGATGGATTACTATTGGTCATTATAAGGAGGCGTGTGACCTAGGCATGGCTATTGGATACCGGTGGAAAAGCTCTTTTGACTGGCCACTGGGAGGCTCAATGGAAGAAAGGCTGGAGCTATCCCAGATTCTCACCACTAGAAGATGCAGTTTGTTATAGGATCGAGATGTCTTGGCTTGGGGAGATGCCCCTTTTGGGTAGTATTTAGTCTCCTATGGGTACCATGCTTTGATGAAGCGAATGTTTTGTGATACGATAGTCTCTTGGTGGAAGAGAGTTTGGAATTATTTTTCATGGCCCAAGTGCAATTTTTCTCTATGGATTCTTGTTCATAACAGGTGTCTTACATGGGATAACCTCTGCAAACAAGGATTTCAGGGACCTTCCATATGTTTCTTGTGCCACAGCAGTGGGGAGACTGCATCCCATATTTTCTTCCAATGCCAGTTCACTAGACAAATTTGGAATTTGTGGTGGAGTATCTGGGACTGCCCTTATTGGCATGTGTCCTCCTTGGTTGATTTTTGGGAGAGATTGGGACATTATCCTACTAAAACCTCTATCCTCCAGGTCGCCTAGTTAATTGGCCCCTCCCTCATCCTGTGGAATATCTAGTTGGAAAGAAATAGGAGGATATTTCTTGATACTTCTCTGGATTTGGAGCTTCTATGGGGGCAAATTTGCAAAGCTGTCCAGGAGACCCTCTATGCTTGTTGTGAAGTTGCTGGTACGCTAGACCCTAGGGATGCGTGAATCCACTTATACCTGTTTGCGTCCCCTTCTAGCAACGTACTTTGGGCTCCCCCTTTGCACTGGGCAAACAACTCTGGTCAGCATTCAAAGCCAGTCAATTAGGCTGGACATTGGATGCCCCTTGCTGCTAGAGTCCTCAAGGTGAACACGGATGGATCCTCTCGAGGGAATCCTAGAGCTGCTGGCATTAGAGGAGTGGGGCGTGACAGCTCTGGAGAAATCAAGTTTGTTTTTTCATCTTATATTGGTGTCCATACTAACAATTTAATGGAAGCCCAGGCTATTCTTGCTACCATGCAAAAATGCTGCCAACTGGGATGGCATAAGATAATTTGTGAGGCGGACTCACAAGTGGTTATTAACTTGTTGAATGGATGGAATTTTAACAATGTAGATTGGCACTTGGCTTCTGTGGCTCAGCAAATTCTTCAGTTGTGTACTTCCTTGGATTCTGTGGTGTTCAAGTATATCCCCCGTGAGTGGAATGGGGTTGCCGACTGTTTGGCCAAATGGGCCTCTGAATACGGACCATCCTGGAACATCTCTAACTAGATGATGCTTCCTCTGAATCTTTCTCAAAAGCCGGCTCAACTAGTGAGCCAGGATTAATCGTTGTAATTTGTCTGGTTTCTTTTCACTTTCAATAAATTTTTACCCCTTCTAGTTTTTAAAAAAAAAATAGAAAATAATAATAATTATTTATTAATTAATAATAAAAATAAAAGTTAGAAAAAATTTATTTAAAAAAGATGGACTCATTAAAAATAAAAAAGAGTTATCACAAATAATTAGAGTTTATAAAAAAAATGACTAATAATAAATAAATAAAACTTATGATATTTTCATAATAAATGATATTGTAACTAATGAGATGTGGGTGAGTTGGTAAAGTGGCTTTGTTGTTTCAAGGCTTACTCAGGTTCAAATCTCACTAATGTATACATTTTGACTTGCCTCAAAAATTTGTTTGTATTTATATATATTTTATTTTTATTTCATTGTGTTTTGAAATAATTAAATTAAATTATTTTTTATTTTATGTGTCTACTTTTAAATAATTAAATGCTAACATTCTTATGTTATTACAGTGCCTAGTCTCCCCCAAAATGCCGTTGTAGGAACATCTATTGGTGTAATTAAATAATATTAATTAATTAATTAATAATTAATAAAACTAATAATATAAAAATATTAAATAACCCCAAGCATTTCATTTGTTCCAAGGTAGGATTGTGACATGTACAAATAATTTTGTAGAGTTGATGGCTCTAATTTTTTTCCTTCGGATCACATTTGTTAAAAGAGTGGGAGAGCTGCAAATTTTTGGGGACTCTCAACTTGCAATCAACTAGTTGAAATTTGTTTAAAAAATGCACAATATGATCATACACCCACTTTTCACTATGACTCTTATTTTTTTGAGATCCTTAGACTCCATGTCCATTTCTCATAGCTATTGAGAGCTTAACTTTGAGGTTGATACACTATCCAAAGAAAGCTTGTAATTGGATTCAAATCTCTGGATCATTAAAGAAATCATAAAAAATGTCTTCATTCATTAATCATCTATAGTAGTTTTGATGGATTATTGTTTTTACTATTTGTATCCTTTATGTTTGGGTGCATTGCATCTTCTTTAGCTTTATTCCAATTTATCTTTGGGGTCTCCTTCCCTGTTGGTTTACATTATTTTATTTTTCCTTTTCTCTCCATGTATTTGGGTTTGAAGCCTCTATGTTTTTCACCCTTTGGTGATTTCTCTATTGGGATGACTTCTCACCCTTTTATTTTATTTTTGTTCTTTTTAAGTGTTATTTACATCTTGAAATGTAATTTCTTATTTTTATTAGTATGAAGTTAGAAATTTTTTCTAAGAGAAAAAACATATTAAAATTAATAATTAATAATATTACTACATGGGTATGTGAAGTTCCTAAATGCACATGGTATGAAAATAAGTAGAGAATATACAAATAAAACCTTTTACTTATTAAAAAAAATCTTAACTACTCATAAAATGCATATATGAGAATATAAAAGAATTGGAAGACTTTCATTTGATTTATTTTTTCACTCTTATATAATTTTTTTAGGGCTTAAATAGTTAAAATTTTGGGAATGAGATCAATAATTTGGTAAGTGTAGAAAGTTGGAGGATAAAGAGGGGTTACCCATAGATATGTTTTTTTTAAAAATTCAGAGATCTTAATTTTTATAAATAATTTGAGATGGCTACACTCAAAATTTAAATATAGTATAAGAACATGAATTGTAGTATTTCAAGTCTAGTTTTAAAAAAATTAAATTGTTTTAAAAATGTTAAGTATAATTGGATCAAACATCTAAATTTTGAATAAGATTTAAAAAAATAAAAATAAAATAGATTAGATATCCGATCATGCAACCCCTCATTTTTAAGCATATTTAAATATTGTTTGAAACCTTTTGATAGAAATTTATATAAGATCATCTAGTTTGTCATATAATGTTTTATATTTTTTTAAGGTTTTAACTCACAAGAAAAATATACACAATTATATATTTATACATGTATATAGTTCATAAAATATGTGATGCATTTATATAAATTTTATATATAGAACATGTGTGTGTGGTTGTCTACAATACATTTATATTAAGTTATACAAATGCATCAGAGATTTTATGAATTATTTATATGTATAAATATACATTTATGTATATTTTATTATGAGTTCAAACTTTAATAAAATGCCCCCCAAAAAATACCCATAAAGCCTTAGTACTTCAAACCATAACAAACTTTTACATGCTTCGATAACAACTTATTATCAACAAGCATCATTTCAGATAGTTAAAACAAAAATAACAAAACTTGCATTTTCCATTTTTTTTAAATAATTTATTTGCAATGCATATAGGATATAAATAAAGAGAGAATGTATTTACACTACATGAAATGTATGTCAAATCTAAGCAGAATATGGAAATATCTTCCAACTCTTTTTTCCTTCTCTTTCCCCCTCTAACCACCACTTTATCTTCTTTATTTTTATATCTCTTATAATTTTCATTTCTTTTTTATACACTTCCAAGGTTTATTAATGTAATGAATGAATTACACACAATAAAATCAAACTGAAATAAACCACTTTGTCTTCTTTATTTTTATATCTCTTATAATTTTAATTTCTTTTTTATACACTTTCAAGGTTTATTAATGGAATGAATGAATTACACACAATAAAATCAAACTGAAATGAACCCAATTTTTTTTTTTTTAGTGTCCCTTATTTAGAGTACAAAGTAAAATTATATATAGAGTTCACTAAGTGTGTTGGGTTTTGTCTATTAAATCCACAACCCGAAACTATAATTACATATATGAAATCCATTTAATTATGTAATTTATCCCTAGAAGATTCTATAGGGAAGATTATTGCTTTAAGATATTTTTATGCAATTAAACGTATATAATTATGTGATCTATAAAAATAAGCCTTAAAATGTATGAGAGTAGACATCTTCCAAATAGGATCACTTATATTTCGTTATCCTACCTAAGATACTCACATCCATGTAAGTTAGGTTATCAGCTTGGGGAAAAAACTTTTCGCACACTCGAGATAATTGGGAGATAGCCTTGAGTACTAAGTCATTAGATAATGCAAACACTACTAATAATTAAGATAATGAATAAAATATATTTACAATTAAGTTATGTAAATTATTTAATATTAAAGAAATAAAAATATAAAATAAATAATTTAAAGGCCATGACTTACATTATCAAAGAATCATCATGCAATCAATTAAATATTTTTACCATCATCATGTCAGCAAGAAGAATACATGCTTACACCATCACCCAACTTAAGTGTGAGCACCCCAAAAAAACTATTAAATTAAAGAGTACCATTTAAATTTATTATGAACAATTCCTATGGTGCTACCTAACATGATTCTTACCATCGCAAACATCAGCTCAATGGTGGAGTATAGCATCCATGTTTTGGGGAAGATCATGAGCATGACTAAGTTGTTAAAACGTAAGGAAAGAAGACAAAAATTACAATGAGAGTAGACATCACCATATATCAATTTTCACATGTATAGTCATGATGAGGAACACTCAAAACAACAAAATTTGAAACCAAAAGAATAACATCATAATACTCAAAGAATCAATATACACAGCCTATTCCCATTCAAAATTAGGAACCTTAAGTCAATGCAAGAACATGGAATAATTAAACTAATATTACACAACCCATCCATTAACTGGTTATATTCATCCATACATAATTAGCAAAAATTTAAATGACCATGAAAAAACTTCACCACTCTACCATGTTAAAGTAGAAACTCCCTTATGTAGGAACCAACTATACTCAGCCATCGTACATAGTCATTCGAGTAGAAATTAAAATAGTGTAACTCATTTAATAACTAACATATAGTCCACTAAATTGATAGACTCCACCCGTTCATAGAATAAATAAATAGGTGAAGCTAATTCATAACTTTAGGTGATAAAATTTCCAAAGTTTTTCATTTAAGTATACTTTTAGAAAAATCACCTTCAACCATCATATACTTTCATGTCAAATTTAAATAATGGTGTAAAATAGAAACCAATTTGACATCCAAAACCCACTTTCCCAATCTATGGTCTGAATTTCAACCAATAGGGTAGTTCCAACTCAAATCAACCTCAATAAAATTATTAATCCACTTACAAACCCTCACATAGAGGTTCAATTCCAATAGAAGAAATTAACATAGAAAAAGAGAGTGTTATTAAACTTGTTCGAAGCTAAGGCAAACCAGAATGAGATTTTAATTTAAAACCCATGCCATGATAAATTTTTTCTCCCAGATAGGGCTTTAACAACCACAAAAATTTACTAGATTGAAAAGAAATTCTATTTTAAATTAGAGTTAATAAATACAATACCCAGCTTACCATACTCAAACAAGTGGAAATATAAACCATTTTCATATCCAACCCTCTAGAGTCACCCAAACACATAACAAGGTTTTTACTAACAGTAGAATTCAAAATAAAAATATGGAAAAGAGTGCAACACAATGCAATAATAGATTTTTTTTATAAATATAAACCATTTAACCCATAAGGAAGATAACAAGGGTTCATTATGAAGTCTCTTGACTTCACTATGAACCCACATTGATTCATTTTTGCTCTATTAATTTAAAAATGGCATAATAAAACTAATAACCCAATTTCATTCATTCATGACTACAAGACATCACTTACTTTCCATCACAATGCAGTCCCTTTCCAAGGGAGAGGCATCATGGTAGTTGTCCTTGTCCTCTCGTGGCTTTTATGTCTTATGTCTAAGCCTTCCACTGCTAATACCCTCTCTCCTCTACCCTACCTTGGTCACCCAAAATGACCCATTCCTAATTGAAGGACTCCACATACCAAACTGGTGTAGTCTACAGGTTTTCCTAGGTTGAGTGTTCGAGTCAAAAATGATCATTTGGCTCCCAAACCCAAGCCAAAGAGTGGTTTGAATTTGGGGTCAATCTCCAAACAAATAAAAAATGCAATGATGATATCTCACCAAAAAATAATAATGCCAAGGATAATTCAATGTTTATGAATGGTCCAATGGTCCAAGCCAACATCATGTAGGTCTTAATAATCATGCCAAAGACCAAAATCAACCCCTAACCAACATGTTATGGCCAAGGTAAAATTTCCACTAAAATTGCAAGGTGGATTGAACGACACTAGGGGTACAAATCACCAAGGTAGAAAATAAAAAATAAGGGTTGATTGAGAGAGATAAAGACATCTATAGACACTAAAAAAATAAAAGATGAGAAGATAGTACAACCCAATAATTAAAAACTCATAAAAGTAATATGAACAATCAATTACAAGCTTGGCCATAAAAATATATATTGGCTTATACTTTGATTTTTTTTTGGTATTAACTTGACTTGCTCTTTATTTTGGTACTAACCTAACTTGATCTTTAACTTCCATTATTATCCTAGTGGCTTCAGTCCACATCGAACCTAGCTTATATACCTTTGTTCTTACGGTCACAAAATATGACATTAACAATATTTAACAATATATGATAAATGATAAATAATAAAATATGATCTAAGAATACTATTATCATGATTAAAATAATTACTTATAATGATCTATAACAAAAACTAATCATAATGTTAGCATAACATCCATAAATGTCAGCAAAACATCCAAACCTATTAGCAGAACATCCAAATAAAAATTATATCTACATCATATAGTCTTGGGTCAATTAAATGAATCAAATAATACTATACAATATATAAATTAAGCATCTAAAATGTGTTAACCTTCTAGTTCATGACATCCTCTCTTTTTTAAAGAGGATCCATCCCAACAACTTAATCAAATAGCCAAAGAACAATATCACTTGAAGGGTGTTTAGCTTAACAAGTGTCCATCTTTCACAACATTCCCAGTCTTTGTGGGTGTTAATGCTTAGCCTTACCTAATTAGTATCTTAGTTTTATCCACTAAGACAACCATGCCTTTACTTGAATTAGACTAGAAAAACTATCCTTCTTAACTCAAGATCCATTGTGATGATAAGATAAACAAAATGAAATGCAATATACATTCTTTTATGGAATAATATTCCATATATAACTTGACTTGGTCAAAAATATTTTGATGGCATGTTTTATAAGGCCATCTCTTCTATTAATTATAGATATATTTTACTAGCTAAACATGTTCTTATCTTATTATAATTCATTAGCAAACTATTGTTTTTAACACAAATTTACTAAATTTTCCAATTTTTTGCCACCATTATGGATGTGCAATTGAAACATTATCGAGACATGAGTGTTTCAAGTTGCAATGGTTAAACTTTACCTTGATACACTTACCAATAAGAGAATTTTTCATCACTTTTAAGCATGTTTACAATCACCAATTCATTCCCTAAAAGAAAATAATTTGTTCACCAGATTTAGATTTTTTCTAAGGTGTTATCACACATATCCATATTTTATGCTCAATAATTGAAATCATCCAATCCAATCTATATTGTATCCAAAAATTCTAGGTTCAAAGTGGAATATTTCACTGAGTGTTATGACTTACACATAACTTTAATTACAAGCACCACATAATTACATCAAAATATAGTAACTAGTGTCATCATGAATACTTCTATCTCAAAATTCACCATTCTTGGGTTAGTGAAACATCCTACACCAATCACACTAAACATTAGAGAATCCATTTCAAGCGTCACATGTAACCCCAAGGTTTTCAACATGTTCTCCATCACTTTTGAGATAACATGATGGTTCATGGATCCCAATACCACCATTATTTTATCTACCACTATAGGGTATTATCCCAAGTTTTATCTCTCTTCAAGGAGTCAAGTGGGTACCTAAGATTTTAAACTTTCTAATCAGGGCTTTTCATTACTCTTTCCAAGCCTTTACAAAACCTTTAGTCATACTAAAGAAATAAATATTTATTCTATAATATTCTTCTATATAAAAATAACATCACTTTAATTCAAAATATTTTTGTACTTACAACTAACCCATGCTTTCACTTTCATCAAGTGCATCCTTGTTGGTTTCACATAGAAGTCACATCCACAAGGTCCAAAAGTGTTTCACGAGTACCAACTTCAATTTTAGATTACATCTAGGTTGTAATAATCCAATCAAACTATGTCTTATACAACCAATAGTGTAACATATAGTTTCACTCAATGGCCAATTATTGTGTCATCAAGGCTTACCTTCATGCCACCCGAGGGGTTATTATCCTTGAAACAACATTGCCCAACTATGATCAGCTTAACATGTTGAGATTTTTGCTCAAATTACTATCACTCATCAAATGAGTGTTATATCTACTCAAAATTTTATGTAGTTGATCTTTTCATCATAAAATTAGATTAAAACATTCAATTCATACAAGCATAACGTTATTCATTGCTAGATCTAATCACATTTTTACTCTCTAAAGGTAGAACCAACCAACAACCACACTACATTATGGACAAACTTATCGAAAATAAATAATAATGGTATCAAATCTTATCATGACATGTAACATGCCATAATCATGCTTTTGATTGAAACACAACTACCACTATTAGCAATAACACACTCATTTTGGAGGGGTCTCTAGAACCACCTATTAATCACAACATATTTTAATTATAGTAAGGGCAGTCCTTGACAACCTACCAATTTGTTAATAATTTCCTTCAAGTTTTCATAAAAGTAAGGAAAACACAACATGTCTTAGCATAATTTTCTATATATCTTAATGATTTCTACTCATATCAAACATTGGTAACACTTAAATGTTGAGTATTGTTCTAGTTTATTAAAGTTTGGCATTGATGTTGTCATTAATTTCAAAGGTACTTAAGAAAGGTGTCCATGAGGTCATTGAAGAAGGTTCTTATTTGATATCATAAAGAGGTATGCACATAAGTATGACATTGTGTAAGGAGTATAAAAGTCATGTGAACAAGGTATAGAATCAGAAAGGAGTGTTTCAAATTCAATTGTCAAGCTTCAAGTGCTTGAGAAGCCTAGTCATTACACTAGTTTTTACATGAAGAGACCTTGTGAGAAGGTATGAGCTTGGTGGACTAGTGATATGGATGTACATTGGCATAAGGGAATGTATGAGGATGTTTGAGCATGCATATGAGTCATTGTATCCCTCATGAGAATCTCAGAGTGAGCCTACAAGGGTAGGACCTACAAACCTAACATGCAACTAGACTAGTTCTAGACCGTGCTTGACCTAAGGAGGTTTCATTAGGTATTTTAAACACATATGAATAATTTACAGAAGTGATTAAGCATTTAAAGATGTTTTATTATGTATATAAGGTGTTGACAACTTGGACAGTGGCTAGAAGGCCAGCTTCAAGGCCAAATGTAACTTACAGGTCAAGGCCTAGAGAGCAAAGAGAGAGATGGTGGAAAAAAGAGGTATGAGATTCATATTTTAAGATAAAAATGAGAATATGAGAATTTTTAGTGGTTTTGGAGGTTTTCCTAGGTTTTTTGACCAAGTTTGAGTCAAATTATTTGAAGAAAAGGCAAGAAAAAGTGTTTTGAGGACTCTCATGTGCACAAAATGAAGGATTCTCAACCCAAAAAGAACTTTCAAGTGTTCATTGGCACATGTAACATATGAATGGTAAATTTATATATTGAATAGATATGGGTAAAGTCCCTAGATAATATCTTTAAGCATTATTTTTGCAAATGAGGTGTAATCCTTTATGAAAAATCATTAACACTAGAAATAATGCTAACCCTCTATAAAACCCTAACAATGACCTGATGTGAAATATATTGTTATAAAGTGATAATAATGGATTTTGATGGTTATTTAAGTGATTTGATGTTATATTAAACTATCTCAAAAACCTCCAGGTGTGATTGGTTTGTTAGGTGAGTGAGTGGACCCTATAGGAAAGGCCTTATTTCTTGAAGATTTTTTGTAACAGTCAGAGTTGACCAATTAAAAGTTACTAAATAGATGAAGGTTTAATATTGAGACTTTTATATTATGTACATGGTGATTTTTAAGTAGGTTCTGGACCTTATATGTTATAAATTGGTCATCCAAGTTGACTAGTCCCTAACAGACCTAATGGGGTAGATAGTGAGAAAACTAGGCGAAAGTGAGAAGTTGATTATAGATGTGTTATCATAAATTAGGGATGAATAAAAGTGGATGGAAATATTTTTAAATAAATTTAGTACATATTAATTTTGGATATTTTATTTTAAGGTTAGTGGATATGATGAAAATGTTGCTCATAAGTTGACCTATCTAGTGCAGATAAGACAGTGAAGGTGTGGGGTTGTGAGATTGGTCTGTAAGACAAATATTTCCATATGACCATGTTATATATATATTTTAGATTGATATAATTATATTATAATATAATATTAATTCATTTAAATTATATGAATGTGGTTCTATAGGTCTTTTAGGTCTTTGTTTCCATGACTATGTTTTGAGGCTAGTTGGCAGTTCTAAGTGAGCTACTTACAGAAGAGGGTTTGAGTCATTTTGCATTATGTAATGAAGTATAAAAAACATGGTGAAGTTTTGGAGGTATTTAAGGTTATATAAATATCATTTTTTTCCATGGTTATTGGACAATATTATGTTTTTCATTTAGTTATTGAAGATAATTTTTTTAAAAATGCATGAGCCTAATTGTAAACAATGCTTATATTGTGCTTCAAGTTGTGGTTGGAGATAAAAGGTATCATGGATCTAAGATGAGCCTGGTATAAAAATATTTAATTTTAATATGATATGTTCCTACCATGTAATAAGTCATAGAGTGTTCCAAAGTGTTCAAAGGGTAATGTGTTCTAATGAAGGCCTAATTGAATTAAGTCTCCTTAAAACCTAAAAGGGGTTTTGGTCTTATATACTATGACAAAAATTTTATAAAATTTAATTAATGTTTTTAAAATTTAATAAGGTATAAAATTTAGTAAATATAAATGTGAAATTTTGTATGGTTGATGGAGTGTATGAGCAAGAACCTAGTATAAGAACAAGGCCGAATAAGCCTAATAGTCCAGTTAGAGATAAATAGAGTTAAAGTAAATGAGATATAAATTTGAAGAGATGAAGGATGCATTATATACCATAAATAGGGTGATAAAAAACCATAATTAATATATTATATGGGTAATTTATATTATCATCAAGGTCATATGACCTAACCAAGTCAAAGAGAGGGTTAATTGAGCGAAAAAGGCTAGAGACTAGTTTGAGAAAAATAGGAGTGTGTGAAGAGATGAAGAAGGAGATCATCATATATTGTATGAGAAATAAATAGTTATGAATATTATAAATGGTTTTAGGTAATTTAATTGGTGTTAAGTCATCAAGGGGGTTGGTTCCTCTTTGGAAGTTGGTGCTTGCTAAAGCCTAGTTGAGTTGGTGCTTAGCTAGTTGGGTTTGGTGCTCCAAGTGAAGTTGGTGCTTCACTAAATATTTATGTTTGTTTTATAGGAATGTATTAAATTTTCATCATTAGTGGGTTTTATTATCCTTTAGGTTTTACCATTCAAATATGTGTTATTCTTTTGTTTTATGCTCATGGCTCTTAATGTGTTGTTAGTTCACTCTTGTATTTTGATTGTTCATGAATGATAAAGTAAAGTTGTAAAAGTTTTTAAGAATGATTCAGCACCCTTATCTTAGTAATTATGATTCCAAAAATTAGTATTAGATATTGGTCCTTTGAGGTAAGTCTAACAGCTTAAAGGTGGTCTTAAGAAACATAGGAATGTCTCATGATCAACAAGAAGAAGATAACATGTATGATGGAGAAGTCTACTATAAAAGTGAAGAAGGAAACGAAGAAGTATACCTTGAAGTTGATCTCATAATTTATCTTAATGATTTAAAACATCAAGAGAATACTATCAAGGATATTAGGAGTTAGTTAGAAGAGGTCAACTCAAGGTGTAAGTCAAAGGTGGTCAAGTATGACCAATTGAAGATAGAGCTAGATTCCTTGAAGGTTGAGCATGAGAAGTTCATAGAAAACATGAACAAGTTTTAGGGAGATATTGATAAGTTATAACAAGTCAAGAGTAACAACCTAAAAATACCAATCAGATATCCCAATGTAATAAAGCATAAGTCATCATGGAATCATGGTAAGTATAAAGATGTTCTTAGCTACATCTATCACAATATTGGACACATTGCAAGATTATAATCCAAAAGAGTTATAAGGTCCAAAAAATTCAACATGACATATGAAGATCCTATAATTCATAAGAAGGAACAAACATTGGTATGTAAGCCAAATCATGCTAGGACATATCATATTGATTTCAAAAGGCAAGATGGATTATTTGCTAAGGAGGAACAAAAAACCAAAGAGGATTATATGCTAGCTCAGACTACCTTTCACATTAAGGATGAAGGCATGAAATGGTATATATATATTCATTTCTCAAGACACATGATAGGAGACAGAAATAATTTCAACTCTTTAAATAAGAATGTTATAGGAATAGTGAGGTTTGGTGACAACATAACTACTAATATAGTTGGCAAGGGTGTCTTGAGCTTATATAATGAAAATACCAAGATGAAAAAAGTGTTGTATGTGGAAGGTTTGAAACATAACCTGATTAATGTTAGTCAAATGTGTATTCAAGGACGCACACTAGCCTTTCACGATAGAGGGTGTGAGATAAGGAGATCCAAATCAAGTAGGATAATTGCTAATTATAGATGAAAGTTGACTATGACACATAAGGTTAGGTCACCTACACTTTGACAACCTAGTCAATATTATCACTAATAAATATATGAAGAACATGCCTAAGATCATCAAGCATAAAACCATACTTTGCAATGCTTACTAACATGGTAAACAAACTAGAAGAAGGTTTAAGTCAAAGGACTTGTCTACTATAAGAACCTTGTAGCTAATACATATTGATATCTATGGGCCTATAATAATTCAAATCATTAATGAGATAAGTACTTCATGTTACTCATATATGACTACACAAGAATGACTTGGGTTGCGTTATTTAAAGAAAAAATAGAAGATCTTGGCAAGTTCAAGGCATTCAAGGCTCTTGTTGAGAATGAGAAGAATGGGAAGATCAAGTGCCTAAAATATGATAGAGGATGATAATTTTGATCCAATGAGTTTGATGACTTTCTCAAGGTTCATATAATAAAGAGATAATTCTCAACAACTAGGACATCTCAATAAAATGGGGTAGTGGAAGGAAAGAATATGATAGTTCAAGAGATGGCTATAACTATACTAAATGAGTATTTATTATCTAATGTATATTGGAGAGAGGTATTAAGCATTAATATCTACATTTTGAATATAGGATAGATAAGGAATAATGGAAACAAGACTCCTTATGAACTATGGAAGGGTATACCTGTCAATGTGAAACACATTAGAGAGTTTGGGAGTAAATGTTTCATAAAAAGAGATGATGAATACTTGGGTAAGTTTGATTCCATATTTGATGAGGGAATATTCTTAGGTTACTCATCAATCATCTCCTTCTATATAATTTATAATAACAGACTACAAAATATAGTGGAAAGCACCAATGTGAAGATTGATGAAACAAGGAAATCTAATTCACAGTCAAAGAAAACTTTAGAGAATCAGGACTTCAAGAATGAGGAATAGAATATAGAGGTTGATGAGGAAGAAGAAGAAGTTGAAGAGAGAAATGAATCAAAATTACCCTCAAAGTAGATTCAAAGATATCACCCTAAATCTCAAATCATTGGTAATAAGAATGTAGGTATGCAAACAAGGAGAAGACTAGTAAGTAGTCTAAATCAAGAGAATGTTGCTCTTTTATCGAAGATTGAACCCAAGAGTCTTACAAAAGTAATCAAAGACAAATTTTAGATAGTTTATATGAATGAGAAGTTAGACCAAATAGATAGGAATGAGACTTGGAGAACTAATTCCTATGCCTAAAGACAAGAATGTCATTAGCACAAAATGAATGCTTAGAAAGAAGTTGAATGAAGATGGAAAAGTCACTAGGAACAAGGATATACTAGTATGCAAGGGATATGCACAAGTTAAAGGGGTAGAATTTGAGGAGATATTTACACTATAATTAGTATTGGAGGCCATCAAATTATTTATAGCTTATGTAGGATTCAAAGGATTCAAGGTATACCAGATGGATGTCAAATCTGCCTTTTTGAATGGAAATCTAGAAGAGGAAGTATACATTGAGTAACCTGAAGGGTGTTCACTATTAGATGACAAAAAGTATATTTGTAGATTGAAAAATGATATCTATGTTATAAATCAAGATCCTAGAGATTGGTATGTTAGGTTGGATCAAGGATTCAAAATAGAAGTTATGGATAGTAATCCATACATCAAGATAGAAGATGAGCATTGACTGATAGTAGTTGTCTATGTGTATGACATCATATTTGGTGGAAACAATATGAACATGACAAAGGCTTTTACAAAGGTGACGGAGAAAGGGTTTGATATGTCCATGCTAGGAGAACTATCATTATTTCTTGGGTTACAAATCACTCAGTTTAAAAAAGGTATATTCATCTCACAAGCAAGGTACATAAGAGAGATGTTGAAGTAGTTTGAGATGGAGGATTACAAGGAAACTAGTTAATCATAAGATGTATGTTGAACAAGGAGGATGAGTCTTCAAAGGTTAATCTGATGTGATATAAGTCAATGATTGAAATTTTGTTGTACACCACTACCTCTAGACCTAA
Organism: Torreya grandis; assembly: GCA_037957365.1. Lineage (NCBI taxonomy): Eukaryota > Viridiplantae > Streptophyta > Pinopsida > Cupressales > Taxaceae > Torreya > Torreya grandis. The sequence continues at coordinate 4,671,920 of JARHVA010000566.1, read as the reverse complement.
CATCATACAAGAAGTAGGTCTTGTGGGAAGGTTTCAAGTAGATCCAAAGGATAATAATTTGTAAGTAGGAAAAAGGATACTCAAGTATCTTAAGGTGACTATGGAGTATGGATTGTGGTATCTAAGAAGTAAGGATTTCATTTTGACAACCTACACATACAAATTTAGAAATAAGTATAGATGATATGAAGAGTACTAGTGGAGGAACCTTCTTCTTAGGTGGGTGGCTAGTTTCATGGATAAGCAAAAAATAACTATTAATACCTTTTTCCACTTGTGAGGCTAAGTACATTGTAGTATATTCATGTCGTACTCAATTTTTATGGATGAGATAAACCCTAAAAGACTACGAGGTGGAGTATGATGGTCATAGCCCTATCTATTATGATAATACAAGTGATATAAGCATCTCAAAGAACCTTATCATGTACTCAAGGACTAGACACATTCCCATCAGGTATCATTTTAAAAGAGATTAAGTGAAAAAAATTTCAAACTTGAAAATATTACTACATAGGATCAAATTGTAGACATCTTGACCAAACCACTTCCAAACTTAATATTTGAACATCCAAGACAAGATTTGGGTGTAATTCCTACACCTTGAAATTATTGAAAAAGTCAAGCACTTAGGGAGAGATAATCATTATCATTAGCTCTAATAATAGGTGAGTTATTCCAAAAAGGTAAGCATGGAGATAGGGGGACCATGTTTGTGTTACGTCCCATAATATCATAAGACTTATGTATTGAGCATTTTGGTTATAATGAGTGTGATCCAAGGAGTTGCAGACATCACTTTGTCATTTATGTCAAAGGGGGAGAAAGACCAAAAGAAGGATATGAGAATGATCTGAATATAGTATATTTTTCCATCAATGACAAAGGGGGAGATTGCTGAGCATTATTCCTATTGATTGAAGTTTGACATTGATGTTATCATTGATGTCAAAGGTTCTTAAGAAATGTGTTCATGAGGTCATTAAAGAATGTCATTGTTTGATAGCATAAAGAGGTATGTATAGAATTATTACATTTCTTAAAGATTATGTAATTCATGTGAGCAAGGTATAAATCATCAAGAAATGTTTCAAGGTTAGTTGTCAAGCTTCAAGTGCTTAAGAAGCCTAGTCATGACACTAGTCATTACATCAAGAGACCTTGTGATAAGGTATGAGCTTGGTGGCTTGGTGACATGGATGCATACAGCAATAAGGGGTTGTATGAAGTTGTTTAATCATGAAAATGAGGCATTGGAACACTCACAAGAATCTCAAATTGAGCCTAAAGGGGTAGGACCTATAGACCTAACATGAAACTAAATTAGTTCTAGACCCCGCCTCACCTAATGAGGTGTCATGATGTATTGTCAAGACATATGAATAATGTACGTTAGTAATTGAGTATGGTAAGACATTTTTTGACATGTATATAGGGTTTTGATAGTTTATAATTATCAAAGATGTTGCCAGGTCTGGATAACATGAAATCAAGCTGGAAGGATCTCATGAGATGAAGCTTATGCACACCATTATGTTATTGAAGTAAGAAGAAATCAGATAAAAAGAGAATATTTCAAGAGAAAAAACAAAGTGGAGAAAATTAATTATTCATTAAGATAATAAGGCTCAAGTAGATCATACATATAGGAGAGAAAGTAATTCCTCAAATGGTGGTCAAAACACCCCTAGAATAGAAATGTAACTCCTCCACAAAAGGTGGTCACAGGTGCTTGGAATAGAAGAGTAACTCCCATACCTATAATAACTGGTCAAGGGAGTTACCTATGACATATATGACACACTATCTCCACTTAAGCAAGAATATCCCCCAAATGTAGGAAAACTCCATGTGAGCAAATATAATATTCCCAAATAAATAAATCTAGGAAAATATTACCTACACTAACACCCCCCCCATAAACATAGCTTAGGTAGGTTGTGTGAAATAAAAATGGGTCCCAAAAATTAGGCCTAATCAGGTACAGATGTATAAAGCAATCTCTCATAAAGCAGAGGAAAAGAGAAAACTTGTAGGAAAAAAACTTCCCACCAAAAGAGAGACATAAAAGAAGTGAAGAGGCTAGAAGACCCCCCCAAAAGATGATGCTGATACTAATGTAGATCACACCCCAAGAAGAGCTCATAGATAAAATAAATTTCTCTTGGTGAAAGGTTTAGTAAAGATAACTAAAACCTATTTTGAACACTGACAAAATATCAATTCGATGACCTGACCTTAAATAAGCTCTTGAATAAAATGCATGTGAATCTCAATGTGCTTGGTCCATTGGTGCTAAACTAGATTCTTTCATATCTATATATTAATCTAGTTTTCACAGTAGATGATGGTGGGCTGCCTAATAAGAATGCCAAACTTAGATAGAATCCCTTGAAGCCAAATAGCCTCAGTAGCTAGATTAGTATCTCCCCTATACTCTGCCTTTATGGATGATATAAAAATATCATTTTACTTCTTTCTAGACCAATTGATAGGGTCAAAACCCAAGAAAAAACTATAACCTGAAGTGGACATACGATTTTGAGTATCACTAGCCTAATCTAAATCTAAAAATCCAACCAAGATAACCTCTGCGCCAAATCTATATTAAATACCAAACCTATAAGAGCCTTGAATGTAGTGCAAGATCCTCTTAGCTACTTTCTAGTGTGGCTCATGGGCCTCCTACATGCATCATGAAATAATCCCTATTGCATATGAAATGTCAAGCTTGGTATGAGTTAGATAAATAAGGCTACCAATAAGTTGTTGACACCAAGTGGCTCAACCAAATAAGTAGAATAATCAACCTCAAATTTGAATCCTGATAGAAAGGGAGTTAGAGATGGCTTGTAATCAGCCATGTGAAACCAAACCAAAAGATCAAGAGCATACTTGGGCTGTGTAAGTGAAATCCATAAATTGGACTATGAAATCTCAATGCCAAGGAAGTAATGCAAAAGACCCAAGTTTATCATGTCAAAACTATCTAGTAGAGATGTCTTCACCACCATAATTTATGATGAGAAACTCTTGATGATTAAAAGATCATCAACATAAAGAACCAATGTTAGTAAAGAATCATCCTATCATAATAAGTATACATTGGGGTCTGAATGACACCTAGTGAAACCTGAAGTAAAGAGGAAGGAATCCATCTTTGCATACTAAGCCTAAGGGTCCTATTTGAGTATGGATGAATCCTAAAAAAACCTAGGTGGATGCTCCATGTAAATATCCTCCTCAAGGTCTCTATGAATAAAATCATTCTTTACATCCATCTGATGCAAATCCAAACCATATGTTGTGGCTAAAGCTAGTGTGAGTTAGATTGAAGTCATCTTTATAATGGGTGTAAAGGTATCTAAGTAGTCAATGCCAACTACATATAAAAAACCCTTAGTGACCAATCACACCTTGTACTTATCAACTGACCCATATGCTACAAACTAGGTTTGATATATCCACCTACATCAAACCATCTTCCTTCCCTTAGGAAGTGAATTCAAATCTTAAGTGTGATTTTTGATCAAGGAAGAATATTCTTCCTGCATAGCACTATCCCACACAGGTATACCTGAAGCCTATCAAAATGTTTTTGGATCCAAACTAAAGTAAAGAAGGCATGAAGACCAATATAATAATTTTCTCAATTATGTCTATCATCTACTAGATCCCCTTGGCCCAAAGGGTCCTGGAAATGTCTGCTTGGCCCAAAGGGTCCTAGATGTGGGTGAGTTGGGTGGAAATTCCTCATCCTTTGAAACATGTCTAGAGGTGGATGTATAAGACTCCTCATCACTATACTATATATCATAACTAGAAGCAGAAGAAGACCCTAGCTTAGGAACCTACTCTGGATGGTCCAAGTTAGAAGAAAAATCATCAAGTCTAAGTGTATCTAATCAAAGATAAGAAGTGTCAAGTATTGAGTCTTTTGGACTCTCCTTAAAGTGAACACTTATCTCTATGAACAACTCATTTTTGGTTGGATGTAGAAGGTGGTACCGCTTCACACCATATAGATAACCTATAAAGATTTGAGGCTTGGATTGAGGTTCCATATCTTTGTGTTTCTTCTTAGGTATACATGCCATACATAGAGATATAAAAACCCTAAAGTGCTCAACATTAGGTTTCCTTCCATACTAAGATTCAAAGGGTGTTACACCTTTCAAATCTTTGTGAGGAACCTTGTTCTAAATATAACAAGCATAATTAATGGCTTCAGCCCAATACTATGGTGCTAAGGACTTAGAGTCAATCATACAACTAGCCATTTCTTTCAAGAACTTGTTATTGAATTTTGAAACTCCATTTGTGAAGGACTGTAAGTAATTATCCATTGCAAATCAATCCCCTCTATGACAAAAAATTGCTCAAATCTATTACTGACATATTCACCTCTATTATTAGTTTGAAGAACCTTGATGGATTTCTCAAATTATTTCTCAATGAGAGCCTTGAAGTCTTTAAAATCTTCACACTTTAGACGTTTGCTTGAGAAATTAGATCCATGTATATTTTTAGAAATCATCAATGAAAGTGAGAATGTACATAGCCCTTGTAAAAGATAGGCTGGGAAAAGGTCCAAATACATCATTGTATACTAACTCTAGTGCTTGTAAAGCCCTCCAAGCTTTGCCTTTGTCAAATTTTGCTTTGGGGTGCTTTCCAAGAGAGTAACCCTCATAAATTTCCTTAGAGAATTAGACTCAAGGCAAGCCTATAACCATGCCATTTTTGTTAAGTTGTTCAAGATAATAGTAGTTAAGGTGGCCAAACTACTTATGCCATAATTTGCTAACTCCATACGAATAAGTCAACAATGCTATCAAATAAGAATCAAGTACAAAATGAGATAAGATGTATAACCTAGTTTGGTGATCTACCCTCCCTATTGCCACGATAGAATCACTATGTAACTCCCTGATGATAACTGAATCTGGTAAAAACTCAACCCTCATGCCTTTGCCGATATGGGTGATTTGATACATGGATAGGAGATTGGTTGAAAGAGAAGGAACACTTAGAAGATTATTGAATGTTTCTCATTTAATTTCAATATATCAACTCCCTCAAATTGATATATAAGTGTCATCACCCAAACTAATAGAAGATATGTTAAAAGGCTCTAAGGAAGAAAACTCAACTAGTGAAGAACCCATGTGGTGAGAAGCATCTGAGTTAATAACCCATGAAGATGTTGAAGTTGCAACTGCTACAAGATCCTTTCCTTTTTATTTCTCTTTGCCTTTGTCCTTTACCTTAGTAGAATCTTAGGTAGATGAATTCTGATTTGATGGACTCATGAACACATGTTATTATTCTCTAGGAAATGAGTTAGGTGATTTATTTTCTTCTTCATGCACTTGTGTTCATCATGCCAATTTATATTATAGTATGCACACTTAACTTTCTCTTTCTTAGGTTTGTCATAGGAAGAGGAAGATTTAGTGTTGGTTTTAGTAGAAGTTGATACTTTCTTCTTCTCTTGATCCTTATTCTTCTTCTTCTTCTTCTTCTTCTTTTTGTTTGAAGTCTTTTCTTTTTCATTCCTAGCAATTAGGTCTTGAGGTTTTGTGGACTTCAATGTACCCATCTGAATCAACTTATCTTGCTCCCTAGTTAAGTTGGCAATGAAAGCATTAAAAGAGGGCATTTTCCATTTAGTGCCCAATGCACTTTTAGTGGCATGGAAAGTAGAGACGAATACTGAATAGTTAGGACCTAACTTAGAGAGTCTAGAAAGAATAAGTTGGTCATCTTCTTTATTTATTCCACATTATTTTAATTACAATCTCAAGTACTTGAACTTAGTGAATAAATCTTGAATGGTGTTAAATTTACAAGTATTTATGCTAATGAGTTTACTCTGAAGCTCGTGACCTCTCATCACATCTTACTCTCCAAATAGTTTACCTAGAATGATCCATACATCATGAGGTGATCTGGCAGACTCTAAGTGAAATAGGAGATTATGTTCTAAGTGAAATAGGAGATTAGGTGCTATAGAAAGACATAATAGCCCATAGGTGTCATCACTATGTTTATACCACTTAACTATCTTGACATCTATGTTAGGTTTAGTTTCATCACCCATGGTTATCCTATACAAACCTTAGAAAAATTGTCATCTTGATTTTCCATTCATGATAGTTGAAAGGAGTCAGTGGGTTGATTGAAATTAAATCCATTAGTGAAAAAATGAGTTTTAGTAGTAATTCAAGTTATAGTTGTTGTAGAAATGATAGTGTAGTTAGAAATGAAAGAGTGATCCCAAAAAAGTACACCCCCCTAAACTGTGAAATGGTGAACCCCCCAAATGTTGTAAATACATGCTCAAAAGATGTCAGACTCAATCGATAGTGCATCTAGACCAATCAGTGCATGTTTTATAAAGATAAATTTATGCAAATAAGGTAAGGATGCCAGGCTCATCTGATAATGCATCTAAAAGTGTATAAGTGCAAAAAGAGGGTCAAGTAGAGGACCCCCCAAAAAAGGGCCATTATAAACTTAGTGAATTTAAAAAAATAAATTAGACCAATGGAAAAAGGGTAAAAAAAATATGCAATTTTGAAAAATATGCACTCAATTTTAAGTTTCCAATAAAAAGTTATAGCACATTATATTTTTCATCATTAATGGACTATTTAAAAAATTTCCACTAAAATTTTAAATGCACAAATGAAAAGGAAATGAACATAGCCTTCTAGCCAGTTAATAGAAATAGAATTAAATGCTGAACCTTCTCATGTAAATTAAAATACTCTTACAATCCTTCCTCAATATATTGTTTTTTAAAAAACAATAAAAAAAACTTTAGCACCCATCACCAAATTCGATTTTGTTGAGTAGAAGTTACTAAAAACACCATAACTTATATATTTGGTAACAAAATTCAAAAATTTAAAATGATCTAGAAGTCTAAGAGAAAGGTGCACCAAACCTATAAAAATTTTAGCATTATTCTTTATGTTTGGAGCATAGTTTGCAAAAGAATAGTCAAATAGAAAATCAACCACAAAAATCAATGTCTTCCTGCAAATATACAGAGCCAAAAAATAAAACCATATAACAAGATCGATATAGATGAATAGTTTGGAATAATGAAACCTTTGTATTTACTTTCAAATAGATTTAGTAGAACTAATCTACACAATTAGAAGATAAAATAACACACATTCCAAATAATCTGATAAAGAACTTATGATTTTGAATGAAATCTTAACAACAAATAAAACTAGACTAATGTTTACCATGGGTAGGCTCTTATACCATATCAAAGATATTTCTAGGTCTAGATAAAAAAAATGAAGTTGGAAGGATCTCATGAGATGATGCTTGTGCATACCATTATATTGTTGAAGTAAGAAGAAATCACATAAAAAGAGAATATTGCAAGAGACTAAATAAAGTGGAGAAAAATCATTATTCATTAAGAGAATAAGGCTCAAGTGGAGCATACATATAGGAGATAAAGTAACTCCTCCTCAAATAGTGGTCCAAGCACCCCTGGAATAGAAATGTAACTCCTCCACAAAAGGGAGTCACAGGCGCTTGGAATAGAAGAGTAACTTTCATAACTAGACATATATGACATACTATCTCCACCTAAGCAAGCATATCCCCCAAAGGTAGGAAAAAATCATGTGAACAAATACAATATTCTTAAATAAATAAATTTAGGAAAATAATTACCTACACTATCATGAATGTGGCTAGAAGGTCAACTTCAAGGCTTAATCTAACTTATAGGTAAAGGCCTAGAGAGCAAAGAGAGAGATGGTGGCCAAATAAGGTATGAGATTAAGATTTAAAGATAATAATGAACATGTGAACATTTTCAATGGTGTGGTATGTTGTCCTAGGTTTGTTAACCAAGTTTAAGGTCAATTTTTTCAAGAAAAGGCAAAAACATGTTTTGAGGTCTCCCATGTGCATAAAATGAAGGGTTCTCAACCTGAGAATAACATTCAAGTATTCATTGGCACTTGTAACCTTTTCATGGGAACTTGAGATATTGAGGAGAGATGGGGAATGGTACAATATAATATTTCTAGGCATTATTTTTTGAAATGAGGGGCAATCCTTTATGAATAATCATTAACACCAAAAATAGTGTTAACCCTCTCTAAAACCCAAACAATGACGCAATGTAAAATATATTATTATAAAGTGCTCATAATTGATTGGTATGGATATTTATGTGATTAAAATTTATATTCAACTCTCTTAAGCACCTACAGGTGTGATTGGTTTGTCAAGTGAGTGAGTGAACCCTACAAAAAAGGCCTTATTTCTTAGACATTTGTTGTAATAGTTAGAGTTGACCAAGTCAAAGATGATAAATGGATGAAGTTTGAATATTTATACTTGTATCTTATTTACATGGTGGTTTTTGAGTAGGATCTATCCCCAATATGTGTTAAATGTGTCATCCAAGTTAACCAATTGCTAATAGACCTAATGGTGCAAACGTGAAAAAACCAGGCATAAGTGAGAAGTTTATTAGGGATGTGTTATCATGGATTAGAGGTGAATCAAAGTGAATGGAAATATTTTTCAAGACCTCTAGTACATGTTAATTTGGGATATTTATTTTTTAGGTTAGTGGATATGATGAAAATGTTGCTCATAAGTTGACTTATGTAATGTAGATAAGATAGTCAAGGTATGAGGTTGTGAGATTGGTCTACAAGACCAATATTGCTATATGACCATGTTATCTATATATTTTAGATTGATATAATAATATTATATACATTAATTTAAAGTCTTTAAAAGTGGTTCTATAGGTGTTTTAGGTCTTTGTTTCCATGATTGTGTTTTGAGGTTAGTTGGTAGTTCTATGTGAGCTACTTACATAAGAGGATTTGAGTCCTTTTGCCTTATGTATTAAGTATAATGAACATGGTGAATTTTTGTAGGTATTTAAGGTTCTATGAATATTATTTATTTCCAAGGTTGTTTGACAAGATTGTGTTTTTGGTTTAGTTGTTCAAGATAGATTTTTGGGGTATTCACAAGCCTATAATGGCATGATTCAAGTGATGGTTGGAGCTAAAAGGTGTCATGGACCTAATATGAGATTGGTATGGTTATATTTAAGTTTAATATTATATTTTACTATCATGTAATAATTCTTAGAGTGTTCTAATATGTTCAAAGTGTAACATGTGCTAATGAAGGCCTAATTGAATTAGGTCTCTTTAAAGCCAAAAAGGGGTGTTGGTCCTATATACTATTACCAACATTTTTATAATGTTTGATTCATGTTCTTTTCATGTAGTAAGGATTATTATTTTTCAAATATAAATGTTCAAGTGTGTATGTCCGACCAAGGAGTGTATGACCAAGAACCTAGTATAAGCACAAGGCCTAATAAGCCTAATAGTCTAGTTAGAGATAGAGAAAGTTGAAGCGAATGAGATAAAAATTTAAAGAGATGAAGGATGTATTGAATAAAATCATGATGTTTTAAATAAAACATCATGAATATCTAATATGGGTATTGTAAATTATCATCAAGGTCATATGACCTAACCAAGCCAAGAAGAGGGTTAATTGAGTGAAGAAGGCTAGAGACCAGTTTAAGAAAAATATGATAATGTGAAGAGATAAAGAAGGAGATCATCATATTTTTTATGATAGATAAAGATATATGAAGGTGATTAAGGGTTTTAAGTAACTAAATTATTTTTGAGTCATGTAGGGGTTTAGTTCCTTCTTTCAAGTGGATGCTTGTTAAAGCCTAACTGAGTTCGTGATTTGTTAGTTGGGGTTGGTGTTCTAAGTGAAGTTGGTGCTTTGTTAAATCTTGATGTTTGTATTGTATGAATATATTCCATTTTAATAATTAGTGGGATTGCTTTCCCTTTAGGGTTTCTCACTCAAATAAGTGTTATGCTTTTGATTCATGCTCAAGGCTCTTAATGTATTGCTAGTTCACTATATTGTTTTGATAGTTCATGAATGATAAAGTAAAGTTGCAAAAGTTTTGAATCCTAATTCAACCCCCCCTCCCACTCATTATGCTTCCAAAACTAAATCCATTAGATTAAATTGGTTAAAAAACCCATCATTTAACAGAACTTGTTCAGGTTTTAATGAACTATTTTGAAGTCAATATTTACTAAATGAGATCACAATAGTCCTTACCCATAGAAATAGAAATGTTTATTAATAACCATTCTTATTTCATAGATTTTTATGGATTTAGATGCCCCATTTACAATAAGAGTTCTCAAGCTTATCTAATTTACCTAAATAAATAAGTATTCTATACCTAATTGGCCCTCCAAGTTCAAGATTAGAACTCCGTCCTCCTAAGAACATAAACCTTATGTATTGTATGAATGATTTCTTACACAAGTCAATCAAAAAATTCTAAATATTTATTACTTTATTTCAAGATCATAGTTTCTATCACTCATCCCCTATTGACTTTCCTACACAAGTCAATGAGATTGTCATGACCCTGCTAGTTGGCACCATTATATAACCAATTTGATAAGGTCCAATAGTGTGTTTAACCGGATTGTGGTTGGAATTAGACCAATCATTTTTAATTCAAATATAATCACACACACGCACACACACACACACACACACACACACACACACACACACACACACACACACACACACACACACACACACACACACACACACACATCCCCCTTTATATATATAAATGTATATATATTAAAGAGAAGCTTATTTCATCATGATTTGAAAGCTTATAGGCTTATGCCTATGGCGATGGGCATATGCAATTAAAAGGAATTTTTATTTTTTAAAGTAATATGTTTGAGTTTAAGTCTAAACACTTAGGATTTTTGAAATGAACATATAAGTTTTGAGTGCATGGGCTTATGCATAAAATAGAGCATTTTTATTTTTATAAGTCTAATGCATTATGTATAAGGGGGATCTTTGTTAATACCATAGACTCCTTGAGGGAAGCAATTTAGACCATTAAGTGGTCATGAGATGTATGGGGGGAACGGTGTTATTTGAATGCCTATGTGGGAAATCAAGTGAAAATAAAAAAACATTGTATTCCTCCCTTATCCAAAAACAATGTTGGAATTATATGTATGATCTGATTGGGAAATAAATAGTAAATGTATGAAGAAAACAATGTTTCCTCTTTAATGTAAAATTGAATATTGGATGAAACTTCATTTTTTTCCATGAACCTGTAAAAAAATTATATTTTAGCATGGTATAAAAAATTGTTAAGGGTTAGCATTGGCTTGGCTATCATTTTGAGCCATGGACTTATTTTGGGAGAATTAGGAGGGGCGATGGAGAGAAAGGAATTATGGGGAAAATGAAGGGTTTCAGACCTACATTTAGCCATCGTCATGTTAGAATGAACAATAATAAGAAGGAAAATAAGGGTGATGGATGATGACAGAGGGGAAAATAAATAGTAGAGATAAGAGTGAGATGAATAAAAACAACATATCAATGCCAAGGAATGAAGAATGACACTGTTTCTAATGTGGCTCCACCATGGGAGAAAGGCACAAAAATAAAAACCCTGTGTTCTTTAATAGGCATGTGAATTTATTTACCCTGGTTTAAATTATATTAATTAGATTTTATATGAATTTTTAGCAAGTGATTTTGGGGATCTTGCTAGGCTATATACCCATGGAGGTATGTTTTGCCTTACCACACATGTCTATGCCACAACTAGGAGTAGAAGGATGATTTATGTGTGTGACTTATTTGAAAATATTTTGTTATGCTTTTCTTCCCTAGATGGAGTTGGTTATTTCTTTGACTTAGTTGTCCATAGTGATTTCATAACTATGGATAAATTAGTTTTTGGATTGTGTTAATTGGTTTACATTTTAAATTCTTACATATCTCAGGCTGAGGGTTTGATTTAGAAAATATGTATTCATTTTTATTATATGTTGATGATGTGGCAATATTTTCCCATTTTTTGACACTACCACTTGGTATAAAATTATATTTTTAGATTGTGAATTTGATGCTAATTTCACTATTGGATGTTCTTATTTGGTATTAAATGCAATGGGTGTATCTTGCATTGATTAACTGTACATCTCTGATAAAACATTAGCTGTAGCTTTCATAATGTGTGAGTTTTCTTTACATAACTCCTTAAGTTGATTTTATAGTCATGTTGACATGGGATGCCACTTATATCAAAAATAGTAATACCCAAGTATTACTTGTTGAGATAATCTTATCTCTTGTATGATGAAGATTTGATTTTATTGACAAACTATGAAATCTTAACTATAGGAACTGACATTTAGGTTGATTAACCTACTATGCATCCATAACATGCTTGTGTGTTTTCATTACATAATGCTTACCTATTAGATGTAGAAATTGTTGATCTTGTAGTGATTATAGATTTTATGGTTTGGGATAAAAAAAATAAAAGAGGAAGAATAGTGTACCACTACTTAGTTTTTGTGTTTATATGTGCTAAAACAAAATTTATTATATGAAGAGAAGTTGAAGTTGAATTTTTTGTATTCTTGTTAGTAATGATTAGATTCAAATTTAATTTTGAGTAAGGATTGTTGTGAGAGGTTGTTATTGAGATGACAAGTGGTACCATTGATATTTGTCTTTCTCACATGTCTTACTTTTGACATTACCTTTCCTTTAGTGGTGGCTGAAAATGATTAAATTTTTTATGTTAATCACGAGGTAATCAGTTGCCATATACTTTTAAATATTTTATTTTACCTTAGATATTTGCACTTGCTTGAGGAGAAATGAATCTTTTAAAATTAATAGACTAGTTATGATTAGATGATAATTAGAACTCTCTTAGCTATTGTAATCATTTATATGCTTGGTATGTGCATTTTTGATCTATTTTACAGGATCTACTTCGGGTATACATTATCTTTCCTATTTTAAGTTTTTATGTAATAGTGCATTGATGATTACTCTTTTGAAAATATAGTACAATAATAGGTATTATGGGCTGCCCAAAATTGAATAATGTGGAATTAAATTAATTTGATTATTTCCCCTTGCCAAACTTTTATTATTAAAATAGAATTTAATTTCTAGAATGATCACTGGGGAGGGAAGTCACATTGCCAACTTTATGCTAACACAATTATTTTCACCATTTTTAGTGCAAGGATTTTTATATTTTAGTTGGATCTTCCCTTGTTTAAGTGGTTTCCTAATTAGCTTGTCACCTGCTGAAGGATGTGTTCATTGTTGTTAAACCATGATGAGTTTTAGGATGATATATTTGATTGCTTGATTTTATTGTAATGTAATAATTATTACTATAGACATAATTTATAGTGACCACCTAGTTTAAACATTTATATTATATGTGAGCACAATTATTTCCTTATGCATATACCTTTAGACTTATATATATTTATATATTAAAACTATCAACCTTTGAGGCTTGTTTGAGCTATCGTATCCACCTAATTCTTATGATATTAGGACTCAGTGGTGTAGTCTTTTGTATCCAACAAATTTTGTATTCTAAAGCATTTCATTTTCTACTTATGAGTGACGTTCTTATAATAAGGATTATTTCATTACATTACAATCATACATTTGAGTGATTCCACCTTTGAACATGGGTAAGTTTATTTTCATTGTAAATATCTTTATTTTGAGGAGGGATACCTAGGTGGTTTGGTAAATAGAGGATTTTTTAGCCATGTATGTAATTATATAGATGTGTTAATAATATCCAACTAGCTTCTAGCTATTAAATTATGTCATGTGAGATGATTATGTTATTCTCTTTCTTGTTGGCTAGTTGTGAGGTACTTGAGGCATTCTTATATATATATAAAGAGGATTTTTTAGCCATGTATGTAATTATATAGGTGTGTTAATAATATCTAACTAGCTTCTAGCTATTAAATTATGTTATGTGAGATGATTATGTTATTCTCTTTCTTTTGGCTAGTTGTGAGGTACTTGAGGCATTCTTATATATATATATATATATATATATATATATATATATATATATATATATATATATATATATATATATATGTATATATATATATATATATGTATATATATGTATATATATATATATATATATATATATATATATATATGCTTAATCAATTAAGTGTAGAGATTCATTTCATATATATGTATATACATGTTGTTGGCTAGGCCACACAATTCTATCAAGTGCTAGAAATCTATATTGTAAACTCACTATGTTGTGGCCTTATGGGAAACTTGTATTTGGACAATATTTTAGTTATTCACTTTAATACACTAATCTATGGATCAAGGTTAATGCATGTCTTTGTTTCATGCTACTACCTTTGCTAATATTGGATGTTAATCTAATGTATTATGTGTGGTAGTACAAGCATGGGATATTTTTGGTTCAATTAACAAGTTAATAAATATATTGTACTTGAATTGTGATTATATGAGATCAATCATGATTTAATGGTTGCTAACTCGAATTGTGGCTTGAAGCTCCAATGCTCAAAGTGATTTTAATTTTGGCACATTACTCCTTGGAATGCATGGTTGGACATGTAAAAATATTATGTTATGTAGAAATTATATATTTTTAATACATCCCATAGCTATCTTAAATTTGTGATATTGAAATTAGCTTCATGGCTAAATTGTCATTCAAATAAGTCATTACTCTTATTGGCTAAATCATTCATTGTTCTCAATTTAAGTAGTTAAAATGAACTATTAGTGAGAGGACCTTATGATTAGGGATTTATTAATATAATTTTTATTGGGTATCACTATTAATGATGGTACATTCTAAAAACTAGTGATTATCTCATATTGGGTATTAATACCATATGGATGAGTCCTTGTTTGTATAACAGGATTGTTAAGGAGGTTATGTTCTTTGTCAGCATGTACATTATTGCATGTTGAATGTTAAATAGTTCATGTTGGAAGGAGGAATATGGTTATCAAATCCACGACCATAATCTCTATATGTTGAATCCATTTGTGATATGTTAGTATTCATCAAGTGATGGAACATGGGTACTATGACCCCTAAGATTATGGATCATGGCTCATGATCTAGTGGGTTAAAACCTAAATTGGTCCTTACTTATGCGATACTAAGCTTATATGTTTATAGTCTTGTGTTGGGTCACCTTGCTAGTGGTTTGATGTTCGCTAATTGTTGATCTTTAAGAATGTAAGACTTGCTTAAGTAAAAGCTTGATAGGATGATAACTTGGTTTTTATTATATGACCTATCATACTAGTTATGATACCTCCTTGATATTATTTTTGTAAGCTTAATAATGACTTGTAATATGACTCATTTTTATGTTAAATATTTACCTTAGTTTAGCAATGTTGTTTAAGGATACCCCTAGGCTTGAACAAACCTTTTTGCCTCTTGAATTGCCAATTCATAACCATATAGGGTTATCAAATGCTTATATTAGGATGATGATCTTTAGGTTGTTTGATGGAGAAAATACATGGCTTATAAAGGTTTAAAGGTTATTAGTGTGGACTTGCACACTAATACCCCTTGAATGATATATCATCCTTTAGATAAATCCTTTCTCTATAAAATCCTTTAGAGATGGTCATCCTTGTATAAGTATCTCATTGACCCAACATATTTATGGGTTATCTAATCATCTTGTGTAGTAACATGATGATTGTGTCATACATGGTAAGGTTGTGTATTGGTTTCTACACATAGTTATGTTGAGTACTCTATTAGTAATTGCCAAAAAATTCTTTTCGGTCATTTCATTCGGTATCAGATCTTGTACTGATTATTATTGAGAATAATGTTTATTTGTTGCTCCCTATAAGTCAAGATCAATGTTAATTTGTTGTATAACTAAATTAATTTGTACTTACCATTAAGTTCCTACCAGTTGTTAGTCCAAGTGAGGTTTAAAATTATAAATATACCTAAAAAGTTATCTTGTGATTCATAAATCAAGGATAGAGTCAGTTTTGATGGTGATCATGTTGAGCAAAACTAAGTCTTGGGTGGCTTGGTAAGTAGGAAGAAGTCCTTTCTAAGGTTGTAACAACTTGAGAATCTATTTAGCACAAGGTTGGAAGCGGGAACATGTGTTGAGTATTCTCAAAAATATTTCCTAGAGGTTTGCCCCAATTTGAGATGGGTTATGCAAATAGACATGGGCTGCAAGTAAGGGTGTAGATTTTGGTTGACCAAGCATCAAGGATCTCAAAAAATTTACACCTCCTACTTATATGGGTGTAAAAGGTGATGATGCAACTGATACATGAATGTGTGTACACATGATTAAGTTGGTGTTGTTGTATAACACTAGGATGATGGAAGTCTAATTTTATGAGATGGTTGTTTCTATCCACCTTTTCCTTGGTTGTATTAACCCTTCCTAGTTATGGTTGTATCTGAATAAGCCCCATTTGTTAACCATTGACTTGTATGGGAAGTTCAATAAGAGATATGAGGTAAAGGCTTCACTGTTAGAATAAATGGAAATAGCATTTGGTATCTTTTGAGCGGTTGTAAAGGCAAATTATCACTAGACATGTGGAACACTATGACCTAGGGAAGACCAAGGGTTTAACTCAAACCTAGAGGGCTAGATTTGGTATGGGGAGTTGGTATACATGGGTAAATCAGTTGAGCTCACACTTTTCACTAGTTACGATAATTTCTTGAGATTTTAAAAAGATGCAAAGCATGAATGGTGGTGATGACCATTACTAGCCTCATAGGTAAGGCTACTATAATTTATTGCATAGTAAATTGAATATCTAGTTAGATTGTTGAAAAGAGCTCAAATACTAGATTTAAAGATCTAGCATACCAATTTTAGATTCAAATGGTTGTAAGTGGAAGAAGAATGTCTCCATGGTTTTAAGTTTCTCTTGGTTGGGCAAGGCTATTTCAAGGAAATTTTGCCTTTGGGGAACCAGAATATTAAACCTTGGTAAAGGTATGCTGAACTATTACATTTATGTAACTATTTTTTTCTTAGTTGTGTATATATATATATTAGTCGGGTTGACTAGATTGTTCCATGTTGAGTTTTTAAGAATAAATATATGCTTATGATGCATTGTTTGATTATCTATTTTGGGCATGAATATCAAGGAGATAATTCTTACACATTTTGTTGATTTTAATAGAACTCATTGTGAATAAACTATGAGATTTATATAGCTATAATTTATTGATAGATGGGGAAAGTAATGGTGAATTCTCACTTGGCTTGTATGATTACTACACATGATTGGTTACAATAAAGGAAATACATCATTGAGTATTGTGTCTAATGCTTTGGGAACATTGTTTTATTCTAAATAATTGACTTATGAGCTAAGTTTGGGTAGGGTTTCAGGTTGAAAACTTATATATGGTTGGCTTAATTACAATCATTGTAAGTTAGAAGTGATTAAGTATTTTGCATCATAATAATAAGGTGATAAGAATATATGTATTTATCATAGTTTAAGATTGTGGTTTCACTACTCAAAAAGTGTAGAAGCTATTGAGTGTGTGGATATGTTTTGATTCCATGATGTTATTTTGATCAGGGGTATGTTTTTGTCCCATAGGGAGGTTATGATGTCCTTGGTTATATTTTATGTCCATGTGGATGATTATTTGATTTTGTGTTGAGTTTTGACATGCAATAAAATATTATTATGCTCATGGATATATATTCTACATCCATGAGGATGTATTTTATGATTATAACTATATTTATGGTTATGGGAGCTATAATTTCCATGATGATGATATGATATTCACCTAGATCCTTGGCTAAGTTAATCCATCTTAAGATTATGTTGCATTTAAAAAATCATTTCTAGTCAACCTTTGACTTGTTGAAACAAGTCAATTGCAATGATAGTGATAGAGCTTGTTGTTAGAATCATGAAACCATGTTTGGTGATCATTGATAGATTGCATGGGTGGGCCATCTTATGATGCTTGTGGTATAATAATCTTGGGAGGTTTAAGGATGTAGCTTAATCCTAGAGGGCATAATGGGTGAATATGAATTACTTTCTTGGGAAAGTGAGAGAGTTTTGGGAATCTTTTATTGTCAGGAGGTAGTGTGAGCCTTCTAATCCACGAGGTGCAAAATTTTTCGGTAACTTTTCAAGATTCTTTGATATAAATTTATGGGATATGTTGGAACACCAACCTTCCTTGAAAGGAAGTGTTGATGAAATTGAGATCCTTAAAAATGAGCATGATGTTATATGTTGGATATTTTATGTCAAATTGGATGACATTTGGACATCAGATAGATTGATAGGGATCATGGACCCTTGTGCTTCACTTATCAGTGTGTTTAAGTGGTGTTATATGAAAATGCCTTGGCATAATATACCAAACCTCTAGATCCACATGTGTGTCTTAGTATTGTGTTTACTTCAATGCATATAAACTATTGTGTGTGTACACATTTTACATTTTGTTGATTATATTAATCATGTAAACTTGTAACTTCTCTATTTAGTGTGAATGTAATTATCTTGTGAACCTCTATAATTTACCCTTGAATATCATTATTGTATATGTATATGATTTTATGATGTGATGTGATCATGAACCCCCTTGTGATGTAGTTTTCCTTCTAGAATCAACCTCTATCAACTAAAACTCTACCAAGGTATAGTGAATGTATTATTTAGTGTGATCCTGCATCACTGCTCTAACATTGAACTTTGATGTAAGTATGAGGTTTAGGGTGAAGAGAACACCATATACACGAGGATTAGACTAGGTATAGGCTAGGGAGTGGAGTCTCATGTAATCTAAAAACCCTCTTCTCCCCTTTACATGAAGTAGCCACTAGATTCATTTGGGTTGTGCACCATGAGTGCCACAAGATGGCCATGGGATCTTAATGCATAATGGTCACCTTTTAGATTGAGTGTTCTTTTAACTACCATGTTAAGGTTTTTGTACAAACAAATTTGTGAAATTTATTTATGTAGCCTTTTAATAACACTAATTGGTCCTAGAAGATGGATTTTTATGAAAAATCAACAAGACTAAACTTTCTAAAATATAAGCACATATTGACATGTAAACTCAAGCGTGATATGAATGAGGTAATGGTTAAATTATCTAAAATTAACATTCTAGAATGAATGTTCTAGTTTAAGGCATGTGTTGACTAGAAATTACAACCATGTTGCATTCAATATATTAATTACATACCTAAAATTATTATATTCTAAAATAAATATTTTTTATTGTTTAAGCATGGTTGAAATTCATTCTAATCTTATGCTTGGGAGGAGCAATGTAAAGTCCTGATTAGGAGGATTTTTAATTTTTATGTACTTTTTTATATTGCCAAGAGGTAAGTTTAGTGAGATGGGGGGATTATAATCCCTATAACCATCATGTGAGATCATAAATTTGTAAGGAGCATGCTGAAAACTTTAGAGTTGCATGTGAATGTCTAGTATGGTTTCTTTGATGTTCAGTGTAGTTGGTGTAGGATGTTTCACTAATCCATGAATAGTGAATGGTGAAAGATAAGTAACCATAGAATGATGGATCTATATTCTTGTTAATATTTTGTGATGAATGTTATTGATAAGGTATGCATGTACAACACATGTTGTGAAAACCATAGTGGTATGGTTGTTATTAATTTTCATTTTGGAATGAATGAAATAAGTTATGCATGAAGCATACTTTAGGTGGTGGAAATTCCACATAATTTTATGAATGCTATGTTGTTTATCATTATGTAGAATGATATAAAGTTATGAGTATACATACATGCATAAATTTATGAATATAAAGTTACAAGTATACATCCTCTTATATCCACAATATATGAAAAAATTGTTTGGATTGCTTCTTGGGCAATTGTTATTATGAAGTTGTAGTTTTATGTGTTAATAGTTTCTCATAATGAGAGGAAGGTTTGGTTGAAAGTCCTTTTGATATCACAATTTATCTATTAGTGCATAACTATGATGAATATCTCTAAATATTTTATTTTGTATGAGCTAACAACTATAAATTATGGTTTAAGGAGTACTAAAAAAATCTTTTACTATTAAATATTAAAGTATATATGGTAAGGGTAGCCTAGAATGCATACTTTGGCATGGATTAATTGATTTTATATTTGTATAGGTAGCTAGTAACTAGGTGATGTTCAACAATACTGTGTTAAAAATAATAATTCACTGCTAAACTTTCCAAGGTAAGGGCAAGATTAAGCTGGAAAGACTTTCTGTAAAATATGTTAATGTTTTAATGAATAAGGCAGTAGCCTTTTGAGGCACAAATATCAGAATTTAGATGTTATCTAAGTTTAAATATTGTAGAGTTTTATGGCTGGTAAAGCTGCATACAACACCTTGTCTTACTCACCTTGGCCTTACAAAGAAAACCAAGCTAAAAAGGGTAGATTTATAGCCTGGTTCAAATGAAGGGCATGGTTATCATGGAGGTAGCATATGGAATTTATCCATGTAAGGTTGTACACACACACACACGCACGTACGCATGCACGCACACACACACACACACACACACACACACACACACACACACACACACACACACACACACACACACACACACACACACACACACACACACACACACACACACTCATGATGTGAATTTGATGAATCTAGTTGTTATACCAAGTGAAAAGTATAAGGCAATGTCCTTGTTTTAATAAGGGACTATGCAAGTACGTAGTGAGCATGATTTATATTTTTTTAATAGTTTTTAAGTTTATCAACCTAGTTACTTTAGTCCTTGAGCTATCTATTGGTTCTTGTAATGTGCAAGCATTTATGAAAAGAGTGATAGTCTCTTTTCAGTATAACATGATTCATGGTTGTTAATTTGTCACTAGGATGGTTCCTCTTTAAGGAGGGGAGGATGTCATGACCCCACCATTTGACACCATTATATAACCAATTTGATAAGGTCCAATAGTATATTTAATTTAATCATGGTTAGAATTAGACCAATCATTTATAATTCAAATCTAACAATCAATATATATATATATATATATATATATATATATATATATATATATATATATATATATATATATATATATATATATATATATATATATATGTAGAAGAGGAGCCTATTTCATAATGCTTTGAAATCTTATGAGCTTATGCCTATGGAAATGGGCATGTGTAATTAAAAGGAATTTTAATTATTTAATGTATTATGTTTGTGTTGAATTCTAAACATTTAGGCTTTTTGAAATGAATGTATAAGATATGAGTGTGAGGGCTTAGGCATAAAAGAGACCCTTGTTGTTTTTATATGTCTAATACATTATGTATAAGGGGGATCTTTTCTAAGATTACAAACTCCTTGAGGGAAGTGATTTGGACCATGAAATAGTCATGAGACGTATGGGGGAAGGGTGTTCTTTGAATGCTTATGCAAGAAAGCAAGTGAATACAAAAAAAAAAAAAAAAAAACATTGTATTCCTCCATTATCTAAAACCAATGTTGGAATTATCTATATGCTCCAGTTGGGAAATAAATAATAAATGTATGAAGAAAACGATGTTTCCTCTTTAATGGGAAATCGAATGTTGGGTGAAACTTCTTTTTTTTTGATAAACTTGTATGGAAATTATATTTTAGCATGGAAAAAATAATTACTTAGGGTTATCATTGTCTTGGATATCATTTTGAGCCATTGAATTCTTTTGGGAGAGTAAGTTAGGGGTAATGGAAAACAAGGAGTTATGGATAAAATGAAGGGTTTCAGACCTATGTTTAATCATCCGGATGCTAGAGTGAACAATTAAAAGAAGGAGAATAAGGGAGATGGGTGGTGGAAGAGGGAAAAATAAATAGAAGAGAGAAGAGTGAGATGATTAAAATAGAAGATCGATGCCAAAGAATGAAGATTGACTCTAATATTGGTGTGGCACCACCATAGGAGAAAGGCACAAAAATAAAAACCTTGCATACTCTAATAGGCATGTGAATTTCTTTCCCCTAGTTTAAATAATGTTAATTAGATTTTATATTAATTTTTGGCAATTGATTTTGGTGATCCTTCTGGGGTATATAGCCATGGGGGTATGTCTTGCCTTACCCAAACTACATCCAGGAGTAGAAGGATGATTTGTGTGTGTGATATATGTGAAAATATTTTGTTATGCTTTTATTCCCTAGATTTAGTTGGTTGTTACATTGACTTAGTTGGCCCTAATGATTTCATAGAAATGACTAAATTATTTTTTGGATTATGTCAATTGACTTACATTTTAAATTCCTACATATCTCAGGTTGAGGGTTTGACTTATAAAATATGTATGCATTTTTCTTATATGTTGATGATGTGGCAAAAATTTTCTAATTTTTGACACTACCACCTAGTATGAAATTATATTGTTAGCTTGTAACTTTGATGTGCATTTCACTATTGGATGTTCTTATTGGGTTTTAAATGCAACGAGTGTATCTTTGATTGATTCACTTTACATATCTAATAAAACATTGGCTTTAGTTTTCACAATGTGTGAGTTTTCTTTACATAACTCCTCAGGTTGATCTTGTAGTCATGTTGACATGGGCTTCCACTTATAGAAAAAATAGTAATACTCAAACATTACTTGTTGAGCTGAGCTTTCCTCTTGTATGACAAATATATGGCATTAACTGACAAACTATGAAATCTTAACTCTAGGAATTGACATTTAGGTCGATTAACTTATTATGCATCCATGACATGCTTATGTATTTTCATTGCATAATGATTTCTTATTATAGGTGGTGCTTGTTGATCTTTTAATGATTATAGATTATATGTTTTGGTATACAATTAAAAAAAGAGGAATAATAGTGTTACACTACTTATTTTTTGTGCTTATATGTGCTAAAACACAATTTGATTATGTGAGGATAAGTTGAAGTTTCATTTTTGTATACTTATTAGTAATGCTTAGACTCAGATTTAATCTTGAGCAAGAATTATTGTGAGAAGTTATTCTTGAGATGACAAGTGGTACCATTGATATTTGTCTTGCTCACATGTTTTACTTTTGAAAATACCTTTTCTTTAGTGGTGGTTGAAAATGCTAAAAAATTTATGGTAAGCAAGAGGTAATCAATTACCATATAATTTTAACTTTGTTATTTTACGTTGGATGGTTGTACTCACTTGAGGGGAAATGAATTATTCAAAATTAACAAACTAGTTATGATTAGATGAGAAGTGGAAATCTCTTGGCTATTGTAATCAATCATATAATTTTTATGTTCATTTCTAATCCATCTTACAGTAGTTACTTGGGGTATACATTATCCTTCTTGTTTTGAGGTTTTGTGTAATAATGAATTGATTATTACTTTTATGAACATATAGTATAGTAGTAGGTATTATGGGCTGCCCAAAATTTGATAATGTGGAATTAAATTCATTTGATTGTTTCCCCCTTGCTGAACTTGTATTATTAAAATAAAATTTAATTTCCAGAATAATCACTAGGGAGGAAAGTCACATTACCAGCTTTATGCTAACACAATTATTTTCATCCTTGTTAGTGCATGGATTTTTATATTTCATTTGGATCTTCCCTTATTTGACTAGTTTCCTGATTAACTTTTCACTTGTTGAAGGTTGTGCTCACCATTATTAAACCATGATGGGTTTTGAGATGATAAATTTGATTGGTTGATTTTATTATAATGTAATAATTATTGCAGTTGACGTAAATTATATTGACCGTCTAGTTTAATCATTTATATTACATGATAGAAAAATGCTTTCCTTGTCCATACACCTTCAGAATTGTATATATTTATATGTTGAAACTATCAACCTTTGATGGTTGTTTGAGCTATTTTATCCACCTTATTCTTATGATATTAAGACTCAATGGTGTAGTCTTTTGTATCTAATAACCTTTTTATTCTACATTATTTTCATTTTGTACTTATGAATGACATCCTTATAATAAGGATTATTTTGTTACATTACAACTGTACATTTGAGTGATTCCACCTTTGAGCATGGCTAAGTTTAGTTTCATTGGAAATCTCCTTGTTTTGAAGAGGGATACCTAGGTGGTTTGGTAAATAGAGGATATCTTAGCATTGGATGTAATTATATAGATGTGTTAATAATATCCAACTAGATTATAGCTTTAAAATTGTGTTATGTGAGATGATTATGTTATTCTCTTTCTTATTGGCTAGTTATGAGGTGATTATATATATATATATATATATATATATATATATATATATATATATATATATATATATATATATAATCATTCTTAATCTTGTGAACACTTATTGCTTAAGTAATTAAGTATAGATATTCATTTCATATATATGTATATATATGTTGTTGGTTAGGCCATGGCATTCTAGCAAGTGCTATAAATTTATATTTTAAATGCCCTATGTTATGGCCTTATGGGAAACTTGTATTTAGACCATATTTCAATTGTTCACTTTACTACACTGATATACGGATTAGGCTTAATGGATGTCTTTGTTTCATGCTATTACCTCTACTAATATTGGATGTTAATCCAAAGTATTATGTGTGGTAGTAAAAGCATGGGAGATTTATGGTTCAATTAGCAAGTTAATAAATGTATTGTGTTTAACTTGTGATTATATGAGATTAATCATGATTTAATGGTTGCTAACTTGAATTGTGGGTTGAAACTCCAATGCTCAACATGATTTTATTTTTTGCACATTACTCCTTGGAATGCATGGTTGGCCATTCAAAAATAATATGTTATGTAACAATTGGATATTCATTAATATAGCCCATAGCTAGACTAAATTTACAATATTATAATTAGCTTAATGGTTGAATTGTCATTCAAATAAGTCATTACTCTTTTTGGCTAAATTAGTCACTGTTCTTAATTTAAGGAGCTAAAATGAATAGTTAGTGTGAGGATCCTATGATTAAGGATTTATTAGTGATCATGTATCACTATTAATGATGGTCCATTATAAAAACTGGTGATTATCTCATACTTGATTACTAATCCCATATGGATGAATCCTTTTTTGTATAAAGAGACTATTAAGGAGGTTATGTTCTTTGTCAACATATACATTATTTCATGGTGAAATTTAAATAGTTCATGTTAGAAGGAGGAATATGGTTATCAAATTCTATGATAATCATATTTATATGTTGAAGCCATTTTTGATATGGTAGTATTTTCCAAGTGATGGAACATGGGTGAAATAACCCCTAAGATTATGGATCATGGCATCATGAAATAATGATGTAGACCTTGAAGTAGTCCTCATTTATGTGTTCACAAGTAGTATTGTGCTGGTTCACCTTGGTAGTGGTTTGATGTTATGTTGATATTTAAATAATGTAAGACTTGCTAAAGTAAAATCTTGGTAGGATGACACTGGTTCTTCTTATATAACCTATGATACTGATTATGGTACCTTCTTGATATTAATTTTGTAGTCTTAATAATGGACAATAAGATGACTCATTGTTATGTTAAATATTTACCCTAGGTTAGTAACCTTTTTTTAAGGATACCCGAGGGCTTGAGTTAAGCTTCTAGCCTCATGAGTTACCAAGTCATAACTGTATAGAGTTATTAGATGCTTATATTGGGTTGTGGATCCCTAGGTGGTCTAATGTGGAAACTAAGTGGATTATAAATGTTTAAAGGTTATTAGTGTGGTCCCACACACCAATACCCCTCAAATGGTGTATCATCCTTTAAGAAACCTCTTTCTCTATGGAATCCTCTAGTGATGGTCATCCTTGCATAAGTATCTCATTGAGCCAACCTATTTATGGGTTGTATAATCATCTTATGTAGTACTGTAATGATTATAACATGCACGGTAAGGTTTTTTAGTGGGTTCTATTGCCCATTTTTCTACCACATACAAAGTTTTTTTAGATGCAATACCATTTCCTAAATGTTTTTGAGGGATAGGTCTACAAAGTAAAGGAATAGGTTCTCAAGTAGGTTTTCATGTAGGTTTTCATGATGTCCATAGTAGTTTCATGAAAAAATTGTTGTCACTTGTGAACTTGTACCCCTTGAGGAGATGATTCAGTTCTCATCATTCAAGTGGAAAAATGAAAATACCTTAGGGTTGATGGTGATCCAAATTTGAGGTGAGTCTCTATATTATCTCTAGTTCCCTTGATGTACCACTTCCACACACAACAAAAACACTTAAACTTATAAATAAAAGGGTTAGAAAGCCTACAATAAACCTATATAAGAAGGTGATGAACCAAATTTATTCTCTACTCACATCACTTTAAATGCACTTGGAACTAGAGGGAAACCTACACATACACTTTGTCAAACTAAAATCTCCTCTTATACATCAATGTTTCATGCATGGGGTCTTGAAGAGAGCTTAGACTAGGAGGATTAGAAAATAGGTCTTCTTGAAACCCTAATCAATAGACTACTCACTATACCTACAATCCACATTAGAAACTTCTTGTTGACCTATGAAAGAGAGTTTTCAAACTACACAAGGCACTAAGAAGGATAACATGTCAAGGTAAGCCAACATACACTTGCACAAGAACAACAACCATAACATGCACTTAGTGAAGTCATGAATGAGGTAAAAATAACATTATCATTATTTAAATGACATAAATGAGTAGGGATTCACCATACTTAGGTAGAGATATCCCTCAAAAAGCCAAAAAATCTAGTGCATATAGCAATTGTGAGAGAAGAGAGAAAAAATGGATCTCAAGAGTCACAAAGCCACTTTTCAAGAAATAAGGAGTTACAATAGTAATAAAATTAGGCATGAGATAGGTCCTACAAGGAATACAAGGAAAAATGTCTCCCAAGTCATCAAACTCCTCCAAATGGGGTAGATGTTCTCTTGCTTACATATGAAACTACCCTCATGATTTGCCTTCATTAGACTATCTCATAGATAAATAGGTATAGGTATGATGGTTGATTTGATAATAAGGGGTTATTAAAAATCCTCCATAGGAATTAAAATTGTCCCTAATCATCCATATTATTTTAGCCACGAGTAATCGTCCCAAGCAATTGCAAATGACTTTTTCTCATGCACACCTCACACTTGACACTCAAAATGCTTTCAATTATTCAATCCAATCCATGAAAAAATAGGAATTCCATATATCAAGAGTCTCCATATCATCATATTCACCAAGAAAGCCTCAAAAGGATTCCTAATTAGAACTTCCATCTTTTCCATTGAGCGATCACCACTTGCTCACTAGATTGGCTGAGATGAGGAAGATATCAGGCATACTTAGGAGACTAAATAGATTCAATATATGAACATGGATACCTTGAAAAAATATAAATCCCTCTCCTAGAGTTGATTACATCATTTGAAGCTTTTCCACAATTTAAAAACACTTAAAATTGTAAAATAAAGCCTTTTTGTGCACCATCCATACAAGGGAAGTACAACTCAAATGTATGGGGAGGAGCCCTGAAGATTCCTCTACAATATCCATTTATTTTCATGGTCACTTTACTGCTTCTGGATGCCATTTTTGGACTATCTTTCCAATCGGGTCCCTAGAGAGGGTTTGTGAGGGTTTTAGAGTAGTTTTAGGTCTTAGGAATTGTTCATAAAAATGACACATTGGAGTTCTATCTGAATTCCATTGAGATATTATTGTAGACCCTCTCTAATATCTCCAAAGTCTTTTGGATCCCATGCATATCATCATAAAATATATGAGTTCTTGACATCACCCATTCAAGCTCTTCCTTGTCCTTGCACATGTATAACACTATGTTTGAGCCAAAATTAGATAATAATAATAATAATAATAATAATAATAATAATAATAATAATAATAATAATAATAATAATAATAATAATAATAACAATAATAATAATAATAATAATAATAATTTATACCTTCCAAAATCTAAAATACATATAAATCCAACCTACAAATATGTTTTAAGATGTTAGAAATCTCATCTTAAGGTAAAATGATCATGAATTTCCTTTTGGACCTCTAGGTCTAGCCTACCTAGTAGGTTTGTATTATCCTTGGAGATCAAAGTGAGTTTTTATGGGTTACATTACATATAAATAGATAAATAATGTATATTTAGGTAATTAAAACATGATTTAACTAATGGAAATTCTCATTTAAAGCTAGACTGAGAATGACCCTCAACTTGGTCTCTAAGCCTATTCCTTGCTCTTAATCTTGATTGTAACTTATGGTGATTAGACCTTCCTATTGAAATTAATCATTATATTGAAGGTTATCCATGATGAATGAGGTTTATATAATATTTTAATATAATTTTTAAATGCCTATTTGTCTTATAACCTCATACTCTTACCCTACCCATCAAAACTACTAATTTGTGCTCAAAGGGAAGTACCCCATATCTGAGACAAACTAAGGGATACTTACCCTATTATATCAAACCAAATATATATTTTATGAGCCTCATAAACTCATAATAATTATATATACAAGTTTTTATCCCTTAATTTGGTGATTTTATTACTCAAATACTTCAAAAACTAAGACAAACCTATGGAAAAGATAGACTGTATACAGAGTTCCTTGGTGGACTACATGATACCTAGTTAGGGTTGATCCTTTAATGGATATATAATTTTGAGAGTGTTTTTAGATAATTTTATTCATTAATAAGGTTCTTTGAATTTTACAAAACACGCCAACTTCCTAATATGCTTCCTTAATACATGAATCCTTAAGACTATGTTTTGCATGACTGATTGTGTTCTGCATTTTCTCTCGCTAAGGATTCCTCCTATGTGTTTCCTTTATGTTACAAGATTGTAAAAAAAGTATACATAATACTTTATGTCTCTTTTAATTCATTTGTCCATTCTTGGGCTATACATCATAAAAACAAATCCCTTTTGCTTTATGCCTACAGTTGACTATGTTTCTTATTGAAATTGCCCCTACTATAGGTGTTATTATTTGAATTAAGAATTGAAATAATGTTTTTAACCCATATTTAAGTATTTATGGTGATTTATTAGTTATTGGATCACTTTTACATCCTAATCTCATGAAATATGACATTTAGATGCCATGCTTCATTTCAAAGTCTATCTATAGTTATAGTTGATTGTATTCCCTTGCTCTCTTAGGTACCTATAGGTGTATGGTGAAGTCATATCTTTTATTTGGATCTCTGTTGACAAATATTGAACAAAAAATATGTATATTGACACCATTTAATACCTTGTGTCATGAAAACTTTTATATACACCATTACTTACACATCATGCTTAATCTAGTGTCAACCCATAGTTGGTTGTAGGTGGCCTTTTCTAAGTCATTATACACCTGTAGAGGGATGTCTAACTATGATGTTACACATTATACATAATTAAAATAATTAATGTGATATTTATACTTGGTAATTGTCCTCAAACAAGAAAATATTCTTGGGATTATCACTTCCAAGGAATAGGGTCACTTTTAGGTCAAAAATTATAGATGACACTGACTGAGTTCAGTGTATTAAAGTGAATTTTTGGACTTCCCAAAAATTGTCCTCCATAGAAAATTATCTCCCAATATTTTGAGATCTCTTTGTCCTTGCTAAGATCTAAAAGGTAAGCATATTGTGATCCTTCAAAATCCCTCATAGCATTGTTGCATAAAATCAACAAAACACTTAGGTGTTCTATTTCATGCTTTTAGGGAAAGAATCCTTAAATCTCAATCATCACTCTTTTGAAGTAAACCATCTACATTGAATATAAATATGACCTTCATGATATGTATGTTATGATCCCCTTAGCATATCAAGATACCAGATAAGGATTCATCATTTTCTTCCACACCTCAAAAGGTACCTCTATGCTCTATTGGCACCACCTTTAGGTGAGTATCTTTGAGTATATGATAGTGAGGATGCAAGAGTGAGTAACTAGCATGAAGGGTATCTTAAAATTGTGGATAAAATTATGGAGATACCATATAAAACATTGAGAAACACATGAAACAACCAAACTTGTCAAACACCAAAATAAAAGATTTAGAAATAAGCTCATACATGGACCCCTCATAGATTGAAAAGCATAAAAATATGCCTGGATTCTTAAGAATGGTTAACAAAGAGGATCCATTAAAATTTGACTTATTTCCATGGATTTGAATCTAACTAATACCCTTCTCAATTCCCAAGATCACTTCCCCCAACTCTATCTGTATGGACTGCCCCAATCATTTAAAGTTGGCCCTTCTTGGCTTGTAAAGGCAAGAAATAAGGAGAAGAATAAAAATATGATATTTTTGACTTTTTTCCTATAAAACAAACATATGGAATACTTTAGGAATCTCAAGAGACACTATGCCCACGTTTTCACCTGAAGATGGACTCTCCAAGTCCGTACAAGTGCCATTAAGAGCCCATTTTTAAGGAGATTCCCCTATTTTAGTGAATGAAACTACTTATTTTATAACTATAAACATTTATTTACATGATCTGACCTCATACACATTATATCCCTACTTGGTGACAATTGTTTCCTTGAAAAAAATCTGTACAAGTCATTTAACGAGCTCAAAATGTGACCAAAAGACACTTTTGGCATATGAAACATGGAAAAGGGTTAATACATGACTTAGGGACACCTTAGAAAACTTAAAAAACCCTATTAGAACATTTTAAAAACATATTGTGCCTTTGACCATTTCTTACCATAGTTGACCAAGGTTGACTTTTCAAGAGTAAGCAAGGACAAGGGAGCTAGGCTTACACTAAGGCTTACCCCTATAAGAAATATGGAAACCTATGAAAAGTTTCAATAGGTTGGGGTTGGCCCAATTTTACTAAAGGTCAAATTTGGTCAACATAAATCTACAAGCCTGCAAGCCAAAAGTTAAGTGCAAAACCTTTTTTTGCTAAGTCCTTACATGGAATTTTTTTGCACTTTATTTGGTTTAGTTATTTATTTTGAACATTATTTTGGGATAAAAGCACTAATATTTACCTTGGACAAATTATTGTAGATTTTGATTAAATATCAGGAATTGTTTCAGACATTTTGTCTAAAACAAAAGTCTTGAAGACAAAAGATAACTCTCTTGGATAAAAAGCCCATAATAATATGCTCATGTAAAAATATTGAAATAATTTAATGTTTTGGAAAAATGTAAGTTTAAATTATTTCAAACATTTTATTTGAAAAAATTGTCCCAATAAAGATCCAAATCAAAATTCTTTTGAAAAAAGTGTCCTAAACAACGTCCCGAAGGATCATTCTCTTGGAAAATGGACCAATGCAAAAGTTCCAAAGGGTGTTCTTTGGAAAAATGGACCAATGAAAAATTTATAAAGGACATTTCTTTGGGAAAATGGAGCAAACAAAAATCCCAAAAGGTAATTCTTTGAGAAGGTGTTCTAAAGGCAAAAAACTTGAAGGGCCATTTTTTAAGAAAAGTGTCTTAGAGAAAAGTTTGAAGGAAATGGCCTAGGGAAATTGATGGAAGCTATGTAGAAATCAAATTCCAAACCATTTAAGTAGCTATTTGAATTTGAAAATCCCTGGATGTTTACACATACATCAAAGTTAGGCCTTATGAAATAACTATTGGCATTCAAAAACCATCAAAGGGTCCCCAACTAAACATGGGTTTGATAAGTGTCTAGATCTTGGGAACCCAAATTAAATCTAATGATGAGAAATGATTAGTAGGTACATAGGTATAGGTAGATCTAATGGAGTGAATTTGAGTGTACAATGGCATACCAATGCCACACAAGTAGAGTTAAAGAGTCAATGAGCTAAGAAACTTCCACACGACATAAGCATGAGAGAAGACTGACTAATAGTAGATCCTAAGTGCAAACATGGGACTACCAAGTGGTACTAACAAGGATAAAGTTGACAAGTCAAGGACTGGTCAATGTCTTATGGCTAGTCATACCAAGAAAGATCAATGGTGTGAAAGGATTTTGTAATTCTAGGTCAGATAATCGATGACAAATAAATGAGGGATCAAGCCTATGACACTTTTAAATAAGGGTTGGTGAAGCATTTTTTACCAAGGCAGACAAATATAATGGATCCAAGCCCAAATGTGATCCAAGTTGGACTAAGATTATAGAATTTAAGATCAAGCGACACCATTAAGACTCTACAGGGATAGAATAGGTCTTTTTAGACCTAACATAAATCAAGATGGGATACTCCTTGTTCATATGATATAGACATATCTAAGTGGATGTCTTGACCATCCATAAAAACTAATAAACAAATTGGTTTTCAATCGATAGTAAGCCTAGTTTCACATTTCAAAGAAAAGGTAGATGTGTGCAAGTAATGGAGGAGTATCCTAAGACATATATTAAACAAGAACCCACCCAAAACAAGATGTCACCATAACTCTATCAGATTTATAAGCATGATGATCTTGTCCTTCAGTAAATGGGATATTGATACATAGGAGCTCGAGTATTGCCATAATATTTGAATACATAAGCAACCAATAGAAATTAGAATGCAATTTTATGTAACTCTCTGATCTTGTCAGGGAAATATTCCACCTCCCCATGCACACTAAGGTTTCATCTATGATTTCTAGGCCTGATATGTTAGATGAACTTTAGAAAGCATGGATATGATGCCATAAAATAATTAAAAGTTGTACCTATTACCTCAAGTGGTCAATTAATTATAAAATATGTTTTTTATTATAAAATCCTTTCTTTCCATTATAAAAATGGGTCGACACATTTTTAAGAGCCTCACATTATTGAAATTTGCCCTCTATGAACACTTATATTGGCTAAGTCTTGTAGATTAATGAGAATTAAGTTCACTTCCTTCTATTATTTTTATTATCTATGTACTATTTTTTTTATTGATCTATGTCTATGAGTAATGTTCACTCCTCTCATTATCATTCATTCCCAACACTTCTTCATTGAATCAAAGCTCACTTGCAGGTCATATCATATATGCATTTGGGTCTATGTTGATGCTATCTATGGACCATTTGTCATCCCTCTTAGTGTTGCACTATGTTGTTGCACCTCTATATGAGAAACTTATGTATTTGTAGTGTCTTTTGCATAATATGTGTGGAAATGCCTTGTTTTCAGGAGTTTATGATGTGTTTATGGTTGTAGGATCACTCACTCTATTCTAGGTGCATCAAATTTCAATTTTAGCATCATCTTACCTTCTCCCTCCCTTTTCCTCTCAAAGATCCTAGGTTTATATTAGTGATACTTTACCTTTATACTCCTTAGGCCTGTCCATTAGTCTTAAACTAGGTTCACTTAGAATAGAACGAATTTGACCTACTCCAGAGGTTCATCCCAAGGAGTGCAAGGGTCCCACACCTTTAGGATTTTCTCATCATTGCAATGAGATGATTGATACTCATGCACATAGTTTAGAGATAATACTTCCACACCCAATACCTTAGATTCTTGTGTCCCATGCAAGGCCTTCATACTTAGTGCTATACCATCAAGATTCCTCACACTAGTTAGTACCCATGGGTGCACATTTCAAATGATAACAATTTTTGGCATGCTTGGTGGGACCAATAGTCAAATAAGGAGCTAAGGAATTAGTTCTATATTTATCTAACAAGTGTAGCAAACACAAAGTAAGAGCACCTAATGACTCTAAGCATCTTTGGTTTGTAAAGATCAACCCCTTACCTATAAGCCAAGAATGAAAAGATCATCTACAAGAGGCATAGATTTTCATTTCACTAAGCTTCTAGCACCATCTAGAAGAAGCAAAGTAAGAGCATCTTCCTTCCTTATCAGGAAGTGAAACGTAATCCAATCTCCACCAAGAGCCTAGTATACACACCCATTCAAAAAGTTCTATTTTAGCCAAGGCCTATTCCCAGTTCCATTCATAATACTACCAAGGAATCAAGTGTTTGTTCCCTTTAATGGAGGTAGTTCATTAGTTCTCATGTACTATGATGACATTATGGTGGTAGCCCTCCAAATTTTGTCATATTTCATGGGCAAAAATTAAACCTCCCCCATAGAGCATATTCAAGATATTCAACATATATATTGAGTGCACCATGTGACTCAAGATAATGTCATAGTCAAACTGCTTGCTTCCTCATTCAAAGGAAAAACTCTTCAATAGTACCAAAGCTTGAGACCAAACTCTATTCATAGATGGGATGAAACTGATGGAGAATTATGCAAGTAGTTTAAGGATTTAAGTGATCACTTGTCCTTGATAAAGAAACTCATGACCATAAAGTGAGCCCTGCATGAGATGATGTTTGATTTCCACTTTAGATTCCAAAGGGTCTAGGATAGAATCCCAAATTTATGTAAACCATCTCCTAACAATACATTTATATAGTTTTTGAAAGATCTTAACAATGATATAGTAGTGATGATTCAATCCTTGGGAGGTGCAGTCCTTCCTAATACATATGAAGTTGCAGTGCATGCAAAGAATTATTTAATTTAAGTCGAAAAGATTGTGCCCAAACCCCTTATGCATATATTTTTAGAACCTCCTCCTAACCCAATAATTGCACAACCTATGTTAATGCCTATCCCTACTATATTGAGCCCACCTACTTCACCTTTTTAGTGAATTACATGATATAAAAATACTATTGTAAAATTTTGGGACTGAATTAGTTTCCCTCAAAAGGTATCCAACACAATATCCTAGACACCATCAAAATTTCACTAAATAATACTAGACAAATAGACCTCCATACCAAGGAGGTGCACAAATGAAAAATCAACTCACATATAATAAAATTACTTATGTGTAGAAGGTTGAAAATTCTAGTACTTCTAAAGCCCTTATCCTAGTATAGAATAATCTAGCATAAGATTCTAAGTGGTGATTCTCCTGTAACCAACTTCATAACCAAGTCATGTGAACAAATAAGATTCTAAACCAAGCAATCATGGTGCATAGCTTACCTCTGTAGGAACACATGACTAGTGTAGATCCACATGAGGAAGGAACCTAGGTACCAATCCAACCACATGATGGGTCTATTTTCATCAATTGGTAGGAAGAGGATTTCAACTATGTGAATCAAGGTAGTGCACCTATTGGATGGATCACTCTAGTTGATTTTAATACAAGATTCAAAAGAAGAGCTACAAAAGAAGCCATACCTACCAAAATGCCCCTACCATTAATTACCCAAGTCAATCACATAGGTGTGCCAGCCAAGGCACCTATATACCCATTACACCTAGAGAAGGTTATGTCAAAGGAAGGACCATCTCAAGTTGGTGCACCAGTGCCAATAGAGGTCATTGGCCCTAATCCATAGTTAAAAAGTTCTCAATTTCCTTTCAACATAGTAGAGAAGATGAATAAAATGAACCTCAATGTCAAAATGTGGGATGCACTTGCTATTTCATCCCAATATAATCTTCTATAAGATGCTCTAAAAGGTTTTTAGGAGTTTCAAACACCCCATCTATTGCTTATTGCCTCTACAAGCTTGTACCATCCAAAAGAAGAAGCACATGTGCATAATAGTAATAAAATATCCCGATTTTATGTTTCCTTAATCATAGGCTAGCACTAGGTGCATAATTACATGATTGAATAAGGGATAAATAACTCGATAATGTCCAAATAGATTATGGATATATGAGGAATTGTGTATTCCCCTGTTCCAAAAAGAGTGATCCAACTTGATGGCATGATGTTCAAAGATGCAAGTATAATCAAGGATTTAAATATAATACTACATAGATAACTAAGCATTTCCATTACATAGTATATTTTAGTCATTGAACTACCTCCTTACTTTACCATTTTCCTCTCTTGAGACTTCACAAAAAATGTGGGCAAATATTTGTCTTTAGATTGGTCAAATATGCTATTGAGAACTAGGTATGGGTCCAAAGTGACCATCAAGGCATAACCTATCTTCAAAAGTCACATAGAGACATACTCTCCCATTTTAGTTGAGCAAAATTTCATGGTCTTTGACCAAGAAGAGAATTTGATTCTCTATGAATCTATGACATTGTTAGAGGAAACCCTAGATAACCTTCTAGATGAATAGGCATGCAATAATTTTGAGTGCGACCCATATGATAATGTAAAAATAGGGTTGGGCACATATTACATCATGGAAGAAAATAACACACTACCTGAGCTTATGAAGGCATGCAAAGACCCTAAAGGTATGTGGTAGTTATACTTTGATGGTTTCCAAAGTAGGAAGGGTGTAGGAGATGGTGTCATGCTAGTCTCCCCCTAGAAGTAAAAATACTTCCATGACTTTAGACTATAATTCACTTGCAAAAAAATTGATACTAAGTATGAGGTGATAGTTCAAGGCCTCCAACTTGTGAAAAGAAAGGAACCAAGGCACTACAAGTGTTAGGTGATAGTGAGTTAGTTGTCAACCAAGTTAGAGCATAAAGCATGACTATAAATGGCTTGATGAAAGACTATAAGCATAGAGTGTGGGACATGATAGAAGGATTTGATGCATTTAACATCATTTCCTTACCAAGAGCATAAAATGTTGATGTGGATAGGCTTGTGACTATAGGTACATACTATTATGTTCTATGTAACATAATGAAATATACCAAACAACTTGTCAAGATCATAGTCAGACCAATAGTTGCTGACAACATGGATAATTAGCAAGTGTTTGGAAGTGATGAGAAAATAAAATAAAAATTATAGAATGAGGTGAAGTTCTATACTATAAACTAAGTATAGCTACAAGTTCAATATAGGGATCAGGTCATCCAATTGAAGGGGAACAATTTGCCAAGAGGGTTTGTTACCCTAGAAAGTATCTTTAATTATGACAACCAATTTAAAGGAGAAAGGCATAGTATGATGGCCAAAGATAATATCTCTATGTCTATGGTCATTTCAAAAGGTAAAGATCTTAAAGATGGTAAAGTATGCTCCCCACTAGAGGTTGAAATATTCATTCTAATTAGTAGGAAATATGATGATCTCTTCACATTGGGATACAAAGATCTTAGAGGATTTGATCCTAGCTAAGTACAACACACAATTGAGCTCCATCCTTATGTGTAACCCATACATAAGAAGCATAGACCTATTAATCCAAAGCTAGAGCCATTAATGCACAAAGAGCTTTCCAAACTCATTAAGGCCAATTTAATATTTTTGATAGAACATTCCTCATGGGTCACCAACTTGGTACCAATATGAAAGAAGAGTGGGGAGATACACCTTTGTATGGACTTTAGGGACCTGAACAAGGCTTCCCTCAAAGATCACTACCCTCTCCCACCAATGGATTAAATATTTCAAATAGTCATAAGCACACAAATATTTTCATTATTGGATGGTTACTCAGGTTATAACCATATCCATGTACAAGAGTGTGAGCATTACAAGACCATGTTCACCACTAAGTGGGAAACCTTTGCATATTAGTGCATGCCATTTAGTTTGAAAAATGTAGGTCTAACCTTCTAGAGAGCCATGGATATGGCATTCAAGGAACTCATTAATAAAATCATCTTGGTTTACCTTGATGACATAACTATTTTCTTCAAATGCACTAAGGATCATATGGATCACCTGGACCAAGTCTTTCAGAAGTGTCATAAGTTCATAATATCTCTGGACCCCAACAAATGCATCTTCATAGTTCATGAGGACACCCTCCTTGGGCATATTATTTTAAAATATTGACTCATAATTGATCTAAAGTGAGTCAAGGCTATCTAGTCCCTCCCTATCTTGAGCCACAATATAAGTATCTAGAGATTCTTGGAGAGAATCAACTTTATGAGAAGGTTTATGCCTTGTTTTTCTATCCTGTTCAATCCCCTCATGGTGATGTTAAAGAAAAATATTGAATTTAATTAGATGCATGAATGCAAGGAAAGTTTTGAATCCATTAATCATGCCATCATGTAAGCACATACTTTGATCAACCTGAATTATAGTAAGGATTTTATCCTTTATGCATTCAATGGAGCTAATGACATCTTAGCCATCCTAATGTAGTAAAACAAAGAGTAACTGGAGAAGCCAATTACCTTATTTAGCTAGGTGCTAAAGGATTATGAGCTACATTATAGTTTTATTAAAAATCACACCCTCATAGTTGTGAGATCAATGAAAATTTTTAGGCATATGCTCTCCAAAACCAAAATTCAAGTCATGGTGGTGCACATAAGCATTAAGGATATCCTACTCAATAGGGAAATTAGCAATAAATGAGGTGGTTAGATCACTAAGGTCATGGAATACTATGAAGAGATCCAAGTCACCAAGATGGTGTGAGTAAAAGGATTATATGAGAAATTTATTGAAGTAGCAAAATCTAAAGATGGTGCAGTCCTAGTATCACACAAGGAGAAATTCACAAATCTAAAGGTTGTGACTGACTAGGCATAGGATATGAAGGCCTTTCTTTAGCATAACATATACCCTCCTAGCATTGATAAATATAAGTGTAGGCATTTCAAACTAAAGTCCATTACCTATTTGCTCATAGAGGGTGTACTTTTTTGAAAGGATATAAATAGAGTTCTTCTAAGGTGCATGAAAAAAAACCAAGTAAGCATAATTCTTCAAGAGTTCCACAATGGCCTTGTGGGAGGCAATTATTCATGTAATACCATTGCTATGAAGATCACGCAAGCTGGATATTATTGGCTAACTTTGTTTAAAGATGCACATGCATATCTGAAAAATTACAAATGTGCCTTTTTCATTGGAAAATAAGGCTTATCACCTTACCACTATGCCTAATTCAAGTTGATCAACCCTTTGCATAATGGGGCCTAGATTTCATAGGCATGATTAACCCACCATCAAGAGATGTTCATAAATGGATTCTCACAACCACTGACTATTTCACAAGGTGGATAGAAGTGGTTACGCTCAAGAAGGCCAATGAGACATCCATCCTCAATTTCTATGAAGGCATTGTAATGATATTTGGTATCCTTACTTCCATTATCTCAGATAATGTGTTAGCCTTCTATAGAACTAGAATCAATGAATGGGCCATCAAACATAATATCTATTTGAGCACTTGATCAAATTATTACCCTCAAGGTAATCATCAAGACAAGTCTACCAATAAGAACCTAATTCACATCATAAAGAGGACTCTGGAGGATAATCAACGAGCTTAATATACTAAGCTCAAAAATTATCTTTGGGAAGATTGGATCATGTCCAAGAGGGTGATACAAAATTTACCTTTCATGCTAGATTATGAATGGGAAGATAGATTACCATAATCCCTATATTTGCCTTCATTGGAACTCATGCATTAGATGGAGCTGCTCAAGAGTGAGCCCCTTGAGGTAAGGCTAGCCAAATTAATAGATCTTGAAGAAACTAGAATGCAAGATACATGAAACATTGAATTCTAATAGGCACAAACCAAGAGAATATTTGACAAGAAGGATGGTGATAGGAGTCTCTAGGAGGGAGAATTAATGATCAAATGGGATAAAAATAGAGTGAAAGCTGGAAGGCACACTAAGTTCAATACAATATGGAGTAGTATATATACCATCACTAGTTATAAGACATCTAATGTCTTCCAACTTGCTAGAATAGATAGAGAGGAGTTATCAATCCCAGTTAATGGGATTCATCTCAAATACTATATCTATTAATCCTTTTGTACGTCTAAAAATAAGTAGATTAGATGTTTTTATTTCCCTAAAGTGCACTTTATGTGCCCTTATTTTAGAGTAGTTTCAATTCCTCTAAGTGCATATGTGCAGTGTTTTCTTAGCTTAGGTCTTTCCCTCTAAGCACCTCTAGCACAATTCTTGTCTTGTTAGGTGAATCTCAATTCATTTCAAAGCCAAAGGTACATAATTGGTGTGTTTTCAAGAGATAGAATCAAAATTTCCAAAGACTCCATGCCTAATGGATTGCTCATGGTCTGGGTTCTCAAACATAACATGCATGCTTCCCTACAAGTTGCTAAAAATGGTGGCCATTTTTGGCCCACATATAAAATTTGCCTAGATGCAATACAATGTCCTAAAGATTTTTGAGTAACAGGTTTATAGAACAAAGGAATAGGTTCCTGAGTAGGTTTTCATTGTGTCCACAGTAGTTTCATAAACAAATCAACAAGCATGCAAGTGAAAAGCTAAGTGTCAAACCTTTGTTTTCCTAAGTCCTTGGAAAAATTTTGGGCTTTATTTGGCTAAGTTATTTATTTGAAACCTTATTTTGGGCTAAAAGTGATAATAATTCCCTTCAAAAAATTATTTTGGCTTTTGATTAAGTATCAAGAATTATTTTAGACATTTTGTCCAAAATTTAAGTCCCAAGGACAAAGGATAATTCTCTCGAACAAAAAGCCCACAACAATATGCCTAGACAAAAAGCTTAAAAGAATTGCATGTTTTAGAAAAATGCAAGGTTTAATTATTTTGTGGAAATTGTTTCAAATAAAATGTCCAGAATAATTATCCTGACAAAGATCCAAAGTAGAATTCTTTTAGAGAAAGTGTCCTAGACAAGGTCCTAAAGGATCATTCTCTCGATAAATGGACTAATGAAAAAGTTTTGAAGGGTATTTATTTAGGAAAATGGACCAAAAAAAATCTTGAAGGTTATTTCTTTGAGAATGTTGTCCAAAGGCAAAAAACTTGAAGGGTCAGTTTTTAGGAAAAGTATCCTAGACAAAAGTTTGAAGGAAATGGTAAGGGGAAATTGATGGTGGATATGCAGACATTTTTATCCCATTCAAGTAGCCATTTAAATTTTAAAATCCTTGGAAATATATTTAGACATAAAATTTGAGCCTCAAAAAATAACTGTTGGCATTCAAAAACCATCAAAGGGTCCTTGACTAAATGTGGGATTGACAAGTGTCTATATCTCAAGAACCTAGGTCAAATCTAATGATGAGTGGTGACTCACAGGTTAGTGGGTCCAAGCAGATCTAATAGCATATATTTGAGTTTATAATGGTATATAAATAACATGTGAGTAGAGTCAAAGAATCAATGAGTTAAGGATCTGCCACATGGCATAAGCATGAGAGCAGACAGACTGACAACAGATCTTGAGTGTAAACACATGACTACCAAGTGGCACTAGTGAAGATACAATTGAAAAGTAAGGATTGATCAATGGCTTGTGGCCATTCATACCAAGAAATATCAATGGTGTGAGAGGATTCAATAATGCCCGGTTAAACAATTGATGATAAATGAATGAGGGATCAAGCTCAAGACACTTTTTGATGGAGGTTGGTAAAGCATTTTTGATGAAGGCAGACAAATACAAAGGAGCCAAGCTGAAACATGATCCAAGTTGGACCAAGAGAATATATTTTAAGATCAAATGGTGTCATTAAGACTCTACATGGACATAATAGGTCTTTTCAGACCTAACATAGATCAGGATTGGATACTAGTTATTTATATGATATATAAATGTCCAAGTGGATGTCTCAATCATCCATAAAAACCAATAAAAAAATTAGTTTTCAATATATAGTAGGCCCAAATTCACATTTTAAAGCAAATGAAAATGTGTGTAATTAATGGAGGATCATACCAAGCCATATCTTCAACAAGTATCCACCCAAAACAAGACATTGCCATGGCTCTATCAGATTCAAAAACATGATGATCCTGTCTTTAGTAAATGAGACATTAATACATAGGAGCTTGAGGTATTGCCAAAATATTTGAATGCATAAGTGACAACTAGACATCATAATAAAATTTCACACCACTTTTTATGTTATCAAGGAAATCTTTTTCCTCCCGATGTGCATGGAAGGTTCCTGCTATGATTTCTAGACACAATTTGTCAGAAGAACTTCACAAAGCATGTTTATGGTGCTGTAAAAAAAAATATGTACCTATCGACCCAAGTGGTGCATTAATTATAAAATAGGCTTCTTCTCTATATAAGCCTAGATTTACATTGTAAAAATGGTTTGACACATTTTTAGTGGCCTCACACTACTAAAATTTGCCCTCTATGAGTACTTGTATTGGATAAGTTTTGCAGATTAATGAGAATTAAGTTCACCTCTTATTATTTTGATGATTTATGCTATATTTTGTGTTTATTGATCTCTATATATGAGTAATGTTCATGCCTCTCATTTTAATTCACTCCTAGCACCTCCTCATTGAACTCAGAGCTCACTTGTAGGTTGTATCATGTGTGTTTTTGTGTCTATGTTGATGCTATTTATGGAACCTTTATCACCCCTTTGAATGTTACACTGTGTTCTTGTGCCTTTATGCGAAAAACTTATGCATTTGGAGTGTCCTTGGTAGAATCTATGTGGAAATGCCTTGTTCTCAAGATTTTGTGATTTGTTTATGGTAGTAGGAGTGCTCAGTACCCTACCCTCAAGCCCCTACATTGTGAAGTATCCATGGGTGCACATTTAAAATGACAATAGGTTATACACATGGTTATATTATGTACTTTTTTACCAATTCTCAAAAAAAAATTTGGGGTTGTTCTAGAGAGACAAGTGACACTAGCTATAACACAACTCAATTGGGAATGGTTAACTCAACTAAGGCTAGGGTGGATAAAAATTGTAACTATGGAATTTACATATTTTACACAACCATAAATTTAAGGAATGCCTAGAATTTCCATCACCTTCATAACATAGTAAAACATTTCCTTTTTCATCATGCACCCTTTTGAGATTAACAATATTTTTCACTTGTTTCTAAAATAGTGAAATGGTACTTGGTTTTCTACAATAGTCCATCTTAGGGAGATATCATCAAACCCAATAATGCTAAGATGGCTTCACTTAGATAAAATAAAAAAATAACAACATCAAGTTTAGTTATTCCAACCCTTCTCAAATAGGTTAAATCATGAAATGGCATTGCAAAATTAAGGAGATATAACTAGCTATTACATCTAGATCTATTAATATGGTTGTATAAATATTAGTTACAACACTTTTAGCATGCCATTAAGATAGCCTAAGAACCAACAATGTGCTTATCTACAGCCACATACATCCACTAATCAGTTGGTTCTCTTAGATTCCATCTTGTGATAACACTTAAATGATTGGATCCCACAATCTCCCAACATATAATAGTCCATACTAGGATTATATGAACAACATTTTATCACAGAATTCACACAACTTGATAGATTGTGTAGTTTGTGTTTTAACATATAGAAGCAATCCTATTTTTTTACTTTAATAATCCTAATCAAATGTCTTATATTATCACTTAAGTGCCTATTTAAAAACTACTTCTCAGAGGTTTTCTATGTAAGACTTATTATCTATCATCCCTCTACACATGGAGATGATTCAATTCTAGAGAAACATTTTCAACCACTGGTAGATTGCCATCATTCTTTCACATTAGAAGGTAAGCTGTGTAGATTAAAATAGTTCTGTAAATGCACCAACCATGTATAGAATATTTTACCATATTCTTCTCCTAAAATATTAGCAATGGGATATTTTTGAGCTCTTTAATGTTGCATCAACTCAATCAAAGGTGTCTCTTTAAGCACTTGCTCTTCCATTTGAATGATTCATAATGAGAGGTACCCTTCTAGATTATTCAATCTACATTTCTTGATTTTCAAACTTGATTTGAATGACATTTAAAATGTATTACATTCTTATGGAGGAGCTTCTTTTGCACATGGCATCCTTTTTACCTTGATTAATGGCAACATGAACACTTTCAATCCTAGTTTCCAATCATATTCCTAGGAAGTGTAAAAAAGTATTTTAGGGAGATTGTTGATTCAAATGTCTCTTAGAACAACTTAGAAAACAAAATAAACTCAATTATATAATGAAATCACAGTTGTTTTACTCAGAATAAAGTGAAAGATAGTACTTACTTACTCCTAATATTTCTTAGCATAGGCTCTTATACTAAGTGAAATGACCCCCAAAACAAAATTAAATTTTGATCATTCCTTGTTTAGAATACAAAACAAAATTATGTACAAAGTTCAATACACATAGTGGGTTTTATGTTTTACACTCACAACCCCAAACCAAATTTATGTATATGGAATACCCTTAATTAAGATAGTTATCCCTAGAATATTATAAGGGGAAGATTATTACTTTAAGAGATTTACATGCAGTTTAAAGCATATAGTTATGGAATCCATAATAATAAGCTCTCAACTATATGAGATTAGACACATTCCCAATAAGACCACATGGATATCCTTACCCTACTAAGAGACTCACGCCGGCATAAGTTAGGTTATCATCTTGGGTAAAAACACCCTTTCCCACACTCAAGATAATTAGGAGATAGCCTTGAGTACTAGGTCATTAGGTAATGTGAACACTACTAGTAATTAAGGTAATGAATAATAAATATTTCCAATTACCTTATGTACAATCTTTAATATTTAAGAAATCAAAACCTATAATAAAGAATTTGAAGGCCATGACTTACAATTGATGAAGAATCATCATGTAAGTAATTAAATATTTTTACCATAATCAGGTCATCAAGAAGAATGCATGCCTACACCATCACCCAACTTAAGTGTGAGCACAACAAACATACCATTCAAT
This sequence comes from Torreya grandis, assembly GCA_037957365.1. Classification (NCBI taxonomy): domain Eukaryota; kingdom Viridiplantae; phylum Streptophyta; class Pinopsida; order Cupressales; family Taxaceae; genus Torreya; species Torreya grandis. The sequence goes on along the minus strand of JARHVA010000566.1, from coordinate 4,627,395 downwards.
TAAATATTACCATTTAAATTTATTATGGACAACTCCTATAGTGTTACATATCATGATTCCTAGATGAATCCATGGCTTAGGGTCCTTGTACCAAGTTTCCAAAAGGAAAATGTCTTAATTAAGGGATTGCAAGGGACTTCATTGCCTTTATTATTACCAATCCCTGACCACTAATTAATACTCTTGTATGCAGTTTGCTAAGAGCTCAATAGTATATTTCAGCCAACTACCATCTTGTATTTTAGGTTCATGTAAGGTCTTATGATTTTGATAGGTCTCAATAATATGTAATAGTAGGTGTTACAAAAAAACTTTTACTTCAACCATAATTTATACCTACACTATTAAATTATAAATTAATATCAACATTAGAAATTGAGGACACAACTATGTTAACTTGTAGGCCACTTAAATTCTCCTTACCATTCTCAATTCACAACTATTTAGATAAGAAAATTTTCCATTAGATCATTAGTAATCTTAGTTAATTAGGCCATATATGGGTTATACTTATGAATATCTAGCTACCTCATCACTCATTGATATCACATGGTCTAAAGATGGATAATCATGCATCCAAAAATAGAAGTTTTCCAATCCTAACTAACACATCAAGATCTACAATGTAGACCAAAGGTTTATACTACACCAATTAACATGTAATTATAGAATAATAAAACAAGAAATAAATATTAATTTAAACTTACAAGAATCCATGCTTGAATTAATCTAATACATCATGTAATTTAAGCCACTATGATGATGCTAACTTCTAAGATTATCTATGTTGTAATATCTAGCTTAATATCATTTCACCATACCCCATATAAATTATGAGCATAAGACATCACATTAGCACTTCTTGATTTACCACAAATCTACAGTAACATGACTAGTTATAGGCTTCATCACAATGGGAAGTCAACTATCATAACAAGCATTGGCCATATCGAGTCTCAATTTAACAAACCAAAGTCTAGCTATGAGATTTAAATTAATATAAACTAGAACACAAATTAAGCATGCTTATCAAAGGTTAATCCCACTTTTATCTCCATACAAGTATGTAAGATAACTAGGTAAGAATTTAACTCAAATATTGCTAAGCATGTAAGAAGCTTCCTAACATGGACAATTATGGCTCATTCCATTTTTTTTTATTTTGCCCATTACCATAGTAGAGGTTGATTATGCATGGTCTTATGTTTACCAACATGATTCCAATATCATACATTATTATTAAAAGTTAGTGTACTCAATCTATTTATCATTAGCATGACAAGTGGACCAAACCAACAATTCTTTTGGTAAAACTCAATGTGGTATTTGATATCTAATGCAATAAATTACAATAATGATTCAAATGAGACTTAGCTGAAAAATAACTTTTGACCCTATCATGATTTTCATGTTAGATGTTATAAGTGTAGATCCAAGTCCCAATGAATATATAAGGGAATTAAAACATTATAATATCAATTAAATCCACATATCAATTCAGTAACCATTTTATACAAAGTAGAAATAACATTATTAATTATTCATCAATAAGTTCTATAATGACCATTCAATAAATATGATAATATAATGCCAAGATGAGGATGTAACCTCAACTCAAAACCAAGGATTGGATTTAATTAATACTAACAATTAAGTATCCCAAAAATAATACTAACATTAAATTTCCATCCAACAACAATAAAAAAGAACCAAGTATGCAATATAACATAGAGGCAAGGGTAACCATTATTTTTATACCATCATCCCATAGTTTCAACATTAAATAAAAGTAGGGTAACAATTTTATGAATCATACACTAAGAGTAATAATGACATACTACAAATACATGATAAATTATGACCAAAATTCCCATGTATGCATTATCCTCATGTCAAAAGGAGAAGCCAAGATTTACATTAAGGAAAGTAGAATTAACAGCACTAATACCTATGTATGGTGATGTTATGCCAAGTGAAAGTATGCATATCCATACATGCATATCAAACAAATCTACTAAATCAATTCGGATACAAAATTCATAATATTAATATAATGTATTGAATTACATCAATGAGAATTGTAAAAACAACTTAAAAATATTAGCAAGTAATCCTTATACCATGGGCATTAAGATAAATCTATCCCAAAGCACTAATATCCAAGTAAGGAAGGATAAATATCCACATACAAAAAACCTTTCCACCTAGTCCTATGAACCCTCCATCAGTGGCCCTTACATATATTATATTAATTATAGATACATCCCAAACTAGTGTAGCTTAGGGTTATGCCCAAGTTGAGTGTTCAATAAAAAAATGATCATTTAGCTCCCAAATCTAAGCCAAATATTGCTTCAAATTTGGGGTCAATCTCCAAACAAATCAAAAATTCAATGGACTACGAATGGTCCCAATGGTCCAATCCAACATCACGTAGGTCTTAATAATCATGCCAAAGACCAAAAATAACCCCTAACCAATATGTTATGGCCAAAGTCAAATGGACACTAAAATTGCAATGTGGGTTGAATGACACCAAGGGGTTCAAATCACCTAGGTAGATAATAGAAAAGAAGGGTATATTGAGAAAGATAAAGGCATCCATAGACACTAACAAAATGAAAGATGAGAAGATAGTGCAACCCAACAATCAAGAACTACACAAAATTAATATGAAAAATCAACAAGCAAGGCCAAAAAAAGAAAAATCGGCTTATACTTTTATGTTCATTTTGTTATCAACCTTAATTGCTCATGAACTTTCATTATTATACTAGTGGCCTCAGTCCACCTCTAGCCTAACTCATATACCTTTATTCCTAGAGTCATAAAAGAAGACATCAATAACATCTAAACATTATATGAGAAATGATAAATAATAAAATATGATATATGAATACTATTATCATGATTAAAATAATCAAGTACAATTATCTATTGTGGAAGAATCATCATTACAACACCTAATCATAAGGTCAACATAACATCCAAACCTATTAGCATAACATATAAATCACACTTACGTCTACATCATATGGTCTCGAGTCAATCAATTGAATCAAAGTATACTATATAATATATAAACCAAGCATCTGTAATGTGTCAACTCGTCAGTTCATGACATAAACTCAAGCTTGTATATAAATAAACACTCATGTAAAACACCTTATAAAATTCCATCTTATCTTCATATAAATTAACATTGAAAATATTATAAGAAAATGCCAACTAGAAATGCAAGTTGACCTATATAGTCTTAATAGGTTGTCTGGGGAGCTTACCAATGCTATGGTAAAGCCTCAACTTGGTGAGAGAACCTAAAACTTAAAAGAAAACTATCACTAGAAAACACCACCTAGGAATAATTTATTGTAATTTGAAGGAAAGAGGATGGATTTATAGAATCTATGACAGGGGGATATGTTAGTCACTTTTTTTAGAGAAGTTCACCCAATTTCTGAAAATTTTTCCACAATACCAAAGTGATGAGATGTTTATGACCTAGAATTTCATTTTGGGTTTGAAATCTTAGATCAACACTAATGTAGACCTCTATGGACCCAAAAATATGGATCAAGTTTCTAAGATAAAATTGAAGACCTTTGCAATAGCTAGAAGATAATACAATAATGAGGGGAATAAACCTCAAAATAAAAACTCCACTGTCTTAAAAAAAAGATTCAGTAAGACAAGAAGAATGGTGGTAACAATAACACATGTTTAGGAAACTATTTAAATATTGGAAACTTAATAAAACCTAACAATGGATTTTAAGGATGTAATACAAATAAAATAATAATAGTGGAAGGTTCAATAGTGGGGGAAATCACTAGGAGAATAACTTCCATGAACGAGGATGATTTACATGTGGTGATAATCATTACACTAATCATTGACCTCATAATTAAAATAGTGTTCAATCCAAATCACTAATACGATGCCAAGAACATGTTATTCATCAAAGGATTCATGTCACAGTGGATAGTTTCTAGGTAGATTTACAAGCTACACCCATGGAAGAACCATATAAATTGTTTGGTGGCCCAATTTTTATGTTTATTGTTATAAGAGCATTTGAATGTTTAATATCCCCAAAGGTTATTAATAAAATTAATTATAAGGTTTGTTTTATATCAATTTATTGGTTAATCCAATATGGAAATCAAGTAGTGATAAAGGTAGAGCAATGTTTATTTGAAGTTGAGTTAGAACTTCTAGGTTTCACAACTATAGTATATTTTTATGTGGTCCCACTAAGATATTATGATGTGATTCTTAGAGTGAATTGGTTATGGAATAATAAAGATAGATTCAATTACTTTAAAAAAACTATATCATGTCTATATGATAATTTTTACTCCAAAATTATGCAAGGAGTTAAGCGAGACATTAGCCTAAAGCAAATTTCTAAAATGTAGTTGAAAAATACCAAAAGGAAAGGGTGTATTTTATTTTTAGTGAAAATTAGTGAAATGGAAGAAGGAAAGGAACCCACAATAGAGGATTACCCCTTCCTACCTGATTTTAGTGATTTTTTTCCCTATGAATTACCAGGACTACCACATATAAAAGAATTTGATTTATTCATTAATATCAGACCTAGTTTTTAGTCCAAGTCAAAATCCCATTACACAATGACAACACTTGAGTTATTAAAATTAAAAAATCAATTGCAGGAACTATTAGACAAATCCCTTATCCATCTAAGTATATCTCTTTAGGGTATACTAGTGGATTTTATTAAATGTAAGGATGGCACCCTTATGCTATGCATCAAATACGTGATGCTTATTAAAACAATAATGAGAAATAGTTATCCATTGTCACACATTGATGGTGCCTTTGATCAAATGCAAGGGGAAACATTATTTTACAAAATTGAATTAAGATCAGGTTATCTTGAATTGAGAGACTAAGAGGGAGACATTTTTAAAACTTCTTTTATAACTTGTTGTAGACATTACGAGTGTACAATTCTTCCCTTTGGACTCACTAATGATTTAATGACATTCATGAACTGAATAAATAACATATTAAAATATTACATGGATAAATTTGTTTTAGTATTTCTTGATTACATTTTGATATAATAAAATAATGAAGAAGGGCATGCCCAAAATTTAAAGATAGTATTGCATATTTTTAGAGAAGATAAGTTATATGACATGTTGTCTAAATGCACTTTATTCTATAAAAAGGTTCATTATTTGGGACATATCATTTCAGTTGGGGGTTTCAATATATCCTAAAAATATATGAGTCGTCATTGATTGTACACCACCTATAAATGTCCACAAAGTCTATAGATTAATTGGCTTGCTTGGATATTATAGAAAGTTTCCAAGATAGATAATATAATCACTTATTTGTATAAGAAGAACAAAAACTTTATTTGGATAGATAAGTGCAAGAACTTTTAAACTCTTGAAATAGAAATTGACATCTACACTTATTTAAAATTTTAGACCCAAATGGAAATTTAACAATGATTATAAATGTATCTGATGAATGAATTGTGGGTGCATTGATCTAGGATGACCATATAATGACCTGTGAGTCCAAAAAACTCAAACCAGATGAATTGAACTATAAGCCCCATGACTTTGAGCTTGCATCTATTGTTCATGCATTACTAATGTGGTGATATTTCCTATTAGGAAATCTTTTTTATCTTAGGACTAATAATTTGGGGTTGATTTACATCTTCACTCAACCAAACTTAATGCATGATAAAGCATTGGTTTGAATTATTGAGTGAGTGTGACTTTGACATCACATATATTAAGGGAAATAAAAATAGAGTTTCATGTACCCTTGGTATAAAAATGTATATAGCTACCATGGAGACAATAAAAAACACTTTTAATAAACATATTTTGAGTCAACTACCATTATATGAGTTTTATAATTAGGTCAAAGCTACCCTTGAGACTAATAGTTAGGATAATATATATGAAGGTTATTAGATCAAAGGATATGGACTATTTATATTTAAAGGTAAAATTTTATGTACCAAACCTTGATGGTTTATGGACAACAGTTTTGTAGGAGACACAAAATGTTCCTTACATATGTCAACCAAGGGTGAATAAGTGTCATGACCCTAGATACTTGACATTTAAAACTCTTTGATAGTATTGTTATATGACTCAGATGAAGATTTTTTCATGGTTATTTTATTACTTTTACTACTTTGATTCAGTAGCTTATATGTTGTGGTATATTATTGAGGTTTTTAATGTGATTCAGCTAGATGACCTATGGTCTAGTTCTCTATTGAGACATTACTGTTTCATTGAGTTATTGATGATGTTATGAACTTTTATAGTGATAACTTGATTATTAAATACATTTATGAATTTAATTAAGTTGATCAAGTATAAGATGAATTGCTATTAATTCAATTATATTACTTAGTGTATTTATTATTCTTATCTTGCCCAGATAGTATTGATGGTCTATTTTATGATCGCAAAGGTAGGTATAATGAGCTAGGTTGCTTACAGATATTGGTAGTCACATAGGGTGGAAAATTAGAAGCAAGTTACCTAAATTTTAAAGCAATTCCTAACATTTCTTTCTTATTGTGTTGTTTTATAATTCATATTTGGTTACTCATTGGCATGTTTTTGTCAGGTGTTGTTTTTAAGTCAATTGAATTAGTTTTAAATGTTCAAGTTATGTTATTTTGAATTTTCATGTTAAGTATTACTATTGTAATTGATGCTTAACTTGAATTCTTTTAAGACCCTTAGAGGTTGAATATTATTTGACCTCCCTTGTTTCTTCAACTATTTATTTGTCTTAGTTTTAATATTTAATTACTAGAATTATGTTCTTATTTTCTAAGCTTTGTTGACTCCATCATTGGCGGCATGATTTTTTGACTAAGTCTTGGTCAAAATATGACTAGACCTAAGCAAGAGGAAAGGAGGGGCACAAGCCACTTGGGGATTACATTAGTTGGTTTTGTTTTGGCTTAGAGTTTGATTGATGACATTAGCTCAATTTTTGAGGTATTAGGGGTTGATAGACTTTAGTTGGTTATATTTCTCTTTTGGTGGTTTGATGCCATTTTTGAGAACCCTAGTTTTGAGTGGGAAACTTTGCAAATTTTTATTATGGCCACTATAGAAAGTTTTTTTTTGAATTAGTGGCCATTAAGGCTTGGATTTGTTCATGGTGGCCACTATTTACATTCATCACTCTATTTTCCAACCATTATGGGAGATTTTTATGGAATTTGTTGGAGGGTTTTTTTTACCTTATTCAAGCGACCTAGAAAAAGATAAAGAGATCGGGCTTTTGGAAGAGAAAAAGAGGTGATTCAAATTTCATGTGTTTTGTTCAAAGGCTTTCAAGTAATTTTTTTATGTTATTATTTTTTATTTAAAC